>CM042154.1:50615549-50636044 GCA_023376005.1 Doryteuthis pealeii
CGAATAATTAATATAATAATTTTTTGGAGATTTCTTTTTTACTCATTTCGTAATTATTTAATGGCCTATTACTTTATAAGAAGAAAAAATGGTAACTATTGATATTTGTTTTCTGCGTCTTAAAAAGGGGGGGGGGGGGTACGTTTTCACCAACTATGAGTTTTTCTTCAAACTTTATTACTTTTATGTGTCTAAAGTAAGGTTATTTGCCATTAACACTAGATATTTATTTTCTAGAATTCTAAAATATAACATTTAAAATCTGCTGAACATCAGGCTTTTCAACATTTTAATTATTCGGTGAATTTATTATATTCATTACATTTTTTCAATAGCAAATTCTAATTTTAATAATTTTTGAAATAACAATACACTTGATGCATTAAATATAAATAAAATTTCATTAATTTGAATAACAATCGAAGTACTGAAAAATTTCATTAAAATCGATTACTTACTGATGTTTACATTAAAAAATTGTTAAACAATGCGCTTGAAAACCATGAAAACATCGGCGGATTTGTCGTCGAAATTGACCAAAACAAAATAGTTTAAATCTATTAAAAATAAACCTTCATAGTGTAATGATATTTTTCTTTTTTTATGAGGTTATATGTTACTACTTATTGATTAGACAAAGTTTGACTTAAATATAGATTAATTTCGCTTTTTAAAATTCGGTAGCTCCAGTACGACAAAAATGCCCGACGTCTCCTAGTCATTCTAAATGAAATCATTTAACTACTGATATCATTTTAATTTTAAATTATTATCTTATATTTATTTAGTTTTTTTTTCAGGTTTTTACCATCAAAGATTTTGGACAAGGCAGCTAAAAATATTACCTCCGAACAGCGTTTGAAAAAAAAGATGAACCAGTGTGTTTACTCCGTTCACCCATCCTACCCGCCCTCACGCCACACAAAAATAGGAAGATAAAGATAAATTATTCTACAGAACTGAAAACCTTAACTGTTTTGAACCTACTTCTTAAACCCGGTTGGCAGGATGCACTGAGCTTTATGAATAATACGAATAGGAAAAAAGTCTCAAATGATTAAATGAGTATTATAACCTATTCATCGTTTGTGTGCATATACTAAGATTGACTAAATACAAAACAGTCGTGATTTACAGTATCGCATTTTTATTTTTTTTTTTAAATCCCCTGTCAAGTGCTTAACTATTGTTTTTATGGACCACTTTAAAGCCATTCTGCTCACAGCGGCCTCTCCCATTATCTGGATCCTACTGTAAGCCCAAAATACAAAAAACTGATATAGTTAGTCATGCATTCGTAGCGTTTTACTTGTTGTGTCAGATGTACATCGGATTGGTGTGTTCTTGATGATGTTGGCGATCAGGCCGATTATAATTGAGCAGAGGACTCAGATTACAATAATTAAATAGGACTTTTATTTGAATAGGAATGAGCTCTTGGGTGATAAATAGTGTAACTTTGAAATATCCCACCAGACAGGTAAAAAATATCAAGAAAATTTGATACAGCCCATGTGGGGAAATTTGGTAGGTAAAGAGGTTAAAATATTGACTATTAACTGAAAATAACCATTGATGAACATGTACTAGTGTATATACATATATGTATAATATATATATATATATATATAATATAAATATATACACACACACACACATACGATACGTACACTTTTATATCTACCTAAGCTGTGCTGCTACTCATACAATGAGTTGTGGTACTCGAAACCTGGAGAAAACTAGGCAACATGATTCTATCCGACTGAGCTAAACTGGGCGCTTCATACCAGCGTAAAAATACCAAAAAAATTTGCAGGTACAGCCATGTGTGTGGGAGGACTTGGAGCAGAGTTCAATATTCAACTCCAAGTATTAAAGCATTTCGAGATTGTGTGTGCCAAACTAACAAAACTTGAATTAATGACAACCTATGGAATCAACTTAGATTTGACTAAAAACAACTGGACTTTAATAAAAATAAACTGGTCATACAATAATAAACAGGACATTGATATAAGTTGAATTTTTGATTTAAAGAGTGTTGTTTTTTAGAATCAGGGAAGGTCGACACACATGAGATATAAACAAGAGGGTTTATTTCCAGAAGAAATACGGATATGGTGGAATATGCCGACTAAGGTAAAATATGATTAGTCATAAGTTGCTCGCCCTTCTCCCAAGTAATTTTAAATAATCTTGTTAACAAACATCTCCAGGGAATAGAGAAAAAAAAAAAGGACCCATCCAGCTTATAGCACCTTTAAAATGAAACGGGCGTTTAATTACATGTCATCATAAAAAAACTATTTCCTGTACTTTCTTGTTACTTTTTTTTATCTTGTACTAACCCACATTAAAAAAAATGCTACATCTTCTATGTATACACAGAACTAAATCTTGGGATCTATATGACCTTTTAAGGCACCCCTTTACACCGTTCCAATATCGGTTGTTTTTAATAGATGATTTTTAGATTTTTTTTTTTTAATTATAAAACTAACCCCTAACAAACAAACTGGATATTTGACGGTCTTGTTAAATGAAAAAACATTGTCCTTTCTTAATCGAGCATCAAAAAAGGGGTGGCCTAAGTAGGTATAGGTCCCAAATCTCATTTGTTTTGAGGATCCATATTAGTTTTCTATAATGATAGCACAGATCCACATGCCACACAAAAAAGTTGCAAAAAAAAATTTTTACAGGGTGATTTGAAAGAGTAAGTAACTCCCTATTATTTTCTCAGAGAAAAATTCAGAAATCGAGGACGCACCAGCCCATCCCACACGGTATGGTGTTTGAAATGACTTCACCGATTAGGATTCCGTGGGTTCTTTTCATCCTATCCACTTATTACCTATGAAATGCCACGAAAAGGTATCTTCACCACAGTGCAAGCTAGCATGAAAATGGCCAGTTGTTTACTTGGGGAGAATATTGAAGGACTTGATTTTTATTGGCTAAGATCGTGCTCACGCTCCACATTTGCTATTATTGTTCATGAATGGCTGGATCACCAATAAACTCCATTGTTATTATGTGGTGTCTGTTACTGGAGTCATTCATACTTCATTTTTTTGTCCAAAATAACTGATTTCAGAAATAAATAAGATTTTTAAAAGTAGGGAGTTACTTTACAATCACCATTGTCTTATTATCTTAAATGAAGGTAAAATCATTAGATAGCCATGTTTCCTTGGAAAAATAAGACACGGGAACAGATTATTAATTTTTCTTCGTTGTTGAAATAATAACACTAGGCTTATTTTCAGGGTGTCTTTATTCTTATATACTGAAATGGTTGCTCACATGATGTGATTTGTTGAGAATTGCTTATTCTTTTGGGGTATCCTTCTTCTGGCTTCTGCCACTCTCAACTAAGGATTATTTTGTACTTTAAGGGCAGGGCTATATTCAAAATTTCATCCTGAAAAATCATGCTAGTTTTATTTTTGCAGGTAAGTCTGTTTCACGGGGAGAACATGGTAGTCCTCCCCCGTTTAAAAGATTTAGGCAATCAGATTATAATATGGATAGTAATAGAAAATTTTTTAATAAAAAAAAACCAAAAAATAAAGAAATCTATTTATATAAAAATACACTATGCCGTGTATGTATATCTGTATTGTTGATATTTACCACGTATCCATGTATATGGGGTTCAGGGGCACAGTTTATATTTATCTTTCAATTATTAGTTATTTTATTATAATGTGGATGACGCGGCAGGACCACCAACGAACCTGAGCTCGATGGGAACATAGGCAGGTGCAAAAATATGTTGGATCCCAACTTGGCATTCCATTACTTCAAGGGGGGTGCGTGTTGCCTCAGGCACTGGGCATTACCCACCCCTGCCCCTTTAAATCGAGGGGAGCAGTGTGTTGCCTGGAGGGCGGATGGTCCTGTAATTCAACGTCTTGTTAGTTATTTTCATCAACATCCAGGGCCGTAATATTGTATGTTATATAAAACTCAAAAATTAAAAAAACCTTTTCTAGCCTACCAAAGTTGAAAAGTTTTTGGATTTACAGAATAAACCTCAAGGCAATGCACACAAATAGTTGCTTGAATTTAAGGCAGATGCATGAGGGTCAAAGTCCAAGAAGAGCACATGCGAGTTGTGTTATTCTGTCCAAGTTCTATCCAAGGTCATTGAGGAAACCAATCTTCAGAGAATTTCAAAACCAATTCATAGAGTAGCAAGCTGTTTAGTTCTTTGTGTTTATGATCTGAGGTGTTACTATATTTTTTGGTGTGTCTGTGTATATGTAGAGAGAGAGGAGAGAGAGAGAAATAAAAAAAGAAAGTGAATGAGAGTGGATATTAATAAAGGATAGAGAAGGAAGAGATAAGAATGAAGAAAGAGTGGCGGTTAGAAAGAGGAAAGAGTTGAAAATAATAAAGAGAGGATAAACGGTGATAAAAGAGTAGATAAGAGGAGAGAGAGAGATGTTGAAAAAAGAGACGATAGAAATTAAAAAGAAAGTGAAAAGAAGATAGAGTAATAAAGAGAAGAAGGGAGAGATACAAGGAAAGATGGAGTTGGTTATTTGAGGATGAGATTGAGAAATAATAATTAATATATATATATATATATATATTAAAAGAGATACGAGGAGAGACGAGGAGATTGCAATTGAAACAATGTTCACAAAGATGTGAAACAAAACTCTTTCATTAGGGTTATAAAACTTTTACAAGGAACTTGTGGTTGTATATTATATTACTACCAGAAAATGTAATTTGGAGTCACCAGATACAGCAAGTTTTACTGGTTGTTGGCATGAGAAAACAGGAAAAAAATAAATAAGGCTTAGAGATAACTGATAAATTTTAAAAAGAAATTCCATTATCGAGCATTTTCTGTTCTCTAGAATGCCACTTGTTATTAAGACGTTGATAAAATTTTACTTTTTAATTTCTATATTTACTTGGGAGGTAATTGCCAATTAAAGTGGATTCATCCTTAACTAAGAACCAGTCCTGATCAACTGGGGCTTTGGACATACTGCCTGTAGAGGGGTAAGACCCCCCCCCGCACCAATGGGCTACCTGTTGGCATGTGGGGGATGGACCACGTGATGCTTAAGGATAGAAGCAGTTCATGCTACATGCAACACGTTCCACTTGGCTAGATGACGCGTCGGAGAGCCTCTAGACGACAAATTCGTGGCTGCGTCATGTTCTAACCTATATGATTTGTCCCAGCCTCGTTTATGCTCGTAAGACGAGATCGTTCATCTTCGATTATAGCTCCATCAGTCCCCCAACCCTTATTATCATTACGTGCGTCCTCTATGTGCTAAGGCCAGTGTGCTAAAGATGCAGTCATTATGTCCGCGTTATATAGGACATTAAACTTATCTGACATGGTGAAATTCCAATCCTGTTGGAGTACTATACATGTGGTCGGCAATTGGAGTCCTCAGACCAGTGCCCGGAGACTCCTTCATCACCATTGCTCCCAGTCCACTCTTATATGACACAGGAAAGTGGCAACGTTTTCTGTCTAGGGTCTCATTTATGGGTATCTGGGAACGCCTCACGTTCAAATAGAAAACAATTTTGCAGTTTTCATCAAGAATGAATTGAATAAAGACAAAAAAATGACCATCCTGTGCTGGCATAAAATAATATCAGGATGGCTGCAGCGTTCCTGATCGTACTCATCCCAACAAGGGTCCCTGACATTCTGTACAAATCCAACTACTTTAACAGCTCATAACTAAAGAATTCTATTGGTTTTCAGACGAGTCATCACGAGAAAGCGAGACACTTAAATGTGAATAGCTAAGTCAGAGAATGCCAAAGAATGTCCACTCCTCATATGTCAAAAATTTTTTAAAAATTGTGGACCCTTTCTTGTGATCGTCCTCTGAGTAGGTAGTTCTTCCTGTCATATCCTCTTGATTGAGACTACACTGGGTAAAAACCACAAATCAATTTTCAAATTTAAGTATGAATCTGCTCTAATTCGATATGCCAATTTCTTTATGTTCGCTGTTGACCCACTAAATAAAAAAATAAAAAAACAAATAAAACTAGAAGTGCACAGATCTCTATTATTACTTGTGCAAACAATTCAGTAAGTTGATGTAGTATTAGTTTTTAAAATTAAAATGATTAATATTTTCTCTACGCTGTTAAACACGCGCCGACCTCTGCTTAAAAAATAGATACATTTTTAAGAATATGATGCATTTTAGCACATGTCAGAGCAAATTTTGCATTTGAATTTCAACTTTTAATCAATTTAAAATTAAATTACACATGAAATTTTTACATCAATTTTTGGGTTACATAATGAGCAGCACCCTAGCATGCAATAGGGATAATGTATTAGCTAATCAATTTTACCGCGTGCGTACCTATTAATAAAATTAGCTATTAGATGTCAAGAAGGTAGGCCTAACCGCGCAGCGAGCATCTCGAAAACGTCTGAGATGCAAGCTTCAATGCAAATTTCAATGTACTTTTTTTTTTTTCAAATTAGCTGTTCTATTTTCTAAGAAATTGTTTTAAAAATATCATGTCATTATAAAAATATTTTCATGGAAATGATAATCTAATGATATTATCTCTTGTCCACACTATTTCTGCATTAGTATCCAATTTTTTGTCTGTTGCTTGTAGGATTCGGAATAAGCACCCCCCACCCACTAATTTTTTCTAAATATGCCAAATTATTTTTTAAAATTCAAAACAAGTCTAAGAATATTCTAAAATTGTGTTTATGAAGCTGTTCAATTGCAAATAAACATTCATCTGCTAAAATGGTCACAAATATCACTACATTGAACTCAAAATTTGATAAACTTCTCAGTTTATCTACAATGACCTAACAATCTAAAATCTTTTAATGTATTAATTTAATTATAATAGCATTTAATATATAATAATAATAAAATTTAAGAATATGATTTAATATAATCTAAATAAATTCTCATAGAGGGTGCTGCAAGATTGGATAACGGTCATTTACAATTAGAGGAACATGAGTATTAGTATTATAGATACAGGAACCCAAAATCCTGTTTTTGACAAATATGAATTTAACTCACTTACAGAAAAATAATTTATCAAAAATCAGGGAATTATCGGATTTTAATGAAATTTTTTCAGTGTTGATTTATCAATGAATGAACTTCATAATATATTATTTATTTTATTTCAAAACTTCTTACTTTTTTTTTTTTCAGATCAATTAATTTTGACACCCCCCCCCCCCTATTTTGGAGAGTTGGTCAATTTTCTGTTCTAATTACAGTAAGTAGAAATAAAGAGATAAAAGACCGGAGGATGAATAGAAAAAAATTACGGGGATTTTCTATTAGAAAACAAATACCGAAAATAAAATGTAAAAAAAAAAAAAAAAAAAAAAAAAAAAAAAATTTTGAGATTTTTTTTTTACTCATTTCGATAATTATTAATGGCTATTATCTTATAAAAGAAAAAAATTATACATCAATATTTTTTCTGGGTTAAAAGGGGGGGGGGTAAATTTTCAATAGAGTTTTTCTTCGAAAATTTATTACTTTATGCACCTAAAATAAGGTTAAATAGATATTATTTCTAGAATCTGAAAAATATAACATTTTAAACATCAGGATTTTCATATTTTAAATGAATTTTTATATATTAATTTTCATAGCAAAAATAATTAAATTTGAAATAAAATATCTGATGTATTATAAAATCATTAATAAAATAAATATATACTGTTAATTTCATTAAAATCGGATAATTCCCCGATTTTTGTGGTATTTTTTTTTTTAAATCGCTATGTTACATGAATTTTTTGTAAATACGCCATATTTCAAGAGCATTAATTACCGAACGCGATCGAAATTGACCAAACAATTCGTTCCATTTGCAGGTGATTCAATTTAAAAATTGAAAGCATTTTGCATATTTAAACAATAAAACTTCTAAATCATAAACAAAATAGATTGAAATAAAAAAAAAAAAGTGAACATTTATTTTACGAGTTTTCCTTTACATTAAAAATCGACAAAGAAAAAAAAATCAGATTCACTAAGTTTCACAGGTAGTTTCAAAAGTAAATAAAAACACGTAAAACATGATCATATTACTTGCAGCTAGTATATTAGGTATTAGACCGGTCAGCTGTTCCGTATACTTAGAACGAACAAACATCTTATTTTTACAATTCATCAAAGTTTGCCTTTAAAGAATGAGGAACATTTATCAAATAAGTCTAATGGGAGTCTTAAAACAATGACTAATTGGATTATCTATAAAAAAGCTTATAACGTTAGTATGAAATTAGTTAATTTTGCGAACGGAGAATCGGTGCCATACATTTAATAAAACTTAGAATAGAAAATACCCCATTCTTTACAAATAAAAAAAAGCAAATTTCTTTAAATAATAGTAGTATTGTCATTATCGTTAAAGTTAGTCTACATTAAAAATCTTAATAATATTAAAACCATATTATATCAAAGTTGAAGTAAAAGAGACAATCGTGAAAAGTGGCTGGCCTGAAAAGGGCCGTTTTGTTTTAGATGTTTGGTTTATCTTAAATAATTACTTGGTGCTGGTGTATTTGGTGACAGCTTTGGGTTCCCTCAGAGACGGCGTGTTTTGGCCATTCTCGGGCAAAAGGAAGACGGACAGCGGTCTGGACTTCACGGCTACTAATAGTAGATCGTTTGCTGTAAATGGGCCAGACGGCTTGCTTCAGATGCGATTCTCTCAAAAGATCGTTTTACAAAACTGTTCAGATGGACAATGGCTTGCTAGAAATACCAGTGTCGGGAATGAACTTGCTTCATTACTTTGGTAAATGTAGATGGAATAAACTTTCTTTCCTCTTCTTCCTCCTTTTCTTTCCATCAGCGGAACGGGAAGCCTTAGCTTTACCGGCCTTCTTGCGCCCTTTTGAGCTAATTTCAGGAGCCATCGTTGTCCGTGTGCTCGAGTTTAAAACAGAATGCGGTGGTAACTCTTGACTCGTTTGCTATTTATATGAAATTCAGAGGCTCAGCAGCAGCAGCCAAATATCTCGCCTCTCAATTTGCTCCATTCTGATTGGTCAGAAAATAGACGCAGTGTTTTTTATTTTTTTAAAACGTTTGAGATAAAGGCGCGATCATATCAGCAGCAGCCAGGAGCCTAACCAGGGGGTACTTAAGGCTAGTTGTGGCTGTTTGATCAAAAGTTTCTAAATTTTCTAGCACTAACAACCATCATGACTGGACGTGGCAAGGGAGGAAAAGTGAAGGGAAAGAGTAAGACTCGTTCATCCCGTGCTGGACTTCAGTTCCCCGTTGGTCGTATCCATCGTCTTCTCCGTAAAGGCAACTATGCCAGAGAGTTGGTGCTGGTGCTCCCGTCTACATGGCAGCCGTAATGGAATATTTGGCCGCTGAGGTTCTTGAATTGGCAGGAAATGCACTGCAGAGACAACAAGAAAATCCAGAATCAATCCCCCGTCCACTTGCAGTTGGCCATCCGTAATGACGAGGAATTGAACAAACTGTTGTCCGGAGTGAGCCATTGCCCAGGGTGGTGTCCTCCCAACATCCAGGCTGTTCTTTTGCCCAAAAAAGACCAGAAAGCCGCCAAGTAAATGTACAATCAACAACAACAACAGCAACAAAAAAAACGGCCCTTTTTAGGGCCACTCACATTTTAGTGAAATGTCCAAATTTACCAAACTAATGATGTGCAATTTTACAACAGATTTTTAATTTCATCTTGCTTAGAGTTAATTTTATCAACTCTTATTCCCTGCAAAGAAACTTTTAGATTTTTATCTTTATTTTTAAATAATTGTCTAATAAATGGAGAAGTTTTAAAGAAAACATTGAAATTTAAGTTTAGCCTAAGAAAAACACATAGCAGCGCGTAAAATGTAAGTTTAAGACTGGTACATCAAATAATTTTACCCCCATTTAAGTTAATTTCTTCGTAATAAATTTGGAAACTTAATATTTTAAGAACTGATTTATTAAAGTAATTTTAAGTCTTTCATATTGTTTCGCTGAATCTTAATTTTAAAACTAAATTAGTTAAATGCGATTGATAACTAAAATTCTTACCCATCCCACAAATTGCTCTAAATTTTTAATGTTTCTCGTTTGAAAATCAAGTGACAACAAGTCACTATGTATACCCCCTTATTTTTTTCTCTCTCTCTTTAAACGTTGGGTTTTTCACCAGTTGAATTTTGCAATCGAATATGTTTTTCTCTCAAATGTTGACTGGAATTTTATTAATGACAATATTCTTCCCGATTAAAAATTCCGTTACACAAACTCTTTTCCTTGAAATCGTGTCTATAAATTTGAACTAATTACCGAAATTTTCGTAAAAATTTTACTTCGTTTTTCATTTTTTTTTTTTTTTTTTTTTTTAAGCCCGGTAGTCATAACTTGTTTTGGGCTACGTTAAATTCAATTGATTTAATGGTGCGAAAATGTAAACATTGTTTTCATTTCTTTTGAATGGGTCCAAAAATTTAAAGATAATAACCTTTATGCAAGTTCATTGTGTTTAAATATAGTTAAAAGAAAAGAGGCTTAATAATTACATTAAAATGAAAAAATCTAACATCAGGTAATTGTCCAATTTTTAATTAAATTTTCACTATATTTTTATAAATTATTTTTTGGAATAGGTTTTGTGATATAATATTAGAATTATTTTTTATCGATACCCCCCCCCCCGAAATAGCCTCTTCATTTTTAACAAAATTATAAAGGTAGATGTCTTAATATAGCTATGTGCAAAATATAGCTGACTATATAAAAGGGTGATCACTAGGTACCACCAAACCGTTTAGGCCATCTTGAATAAAACTGAAATAGATATTTCCGAACTTTGTTTATCAAAAATCTCATAAAAAAAAAGAATCGTACAGGGTTGTTACAAAGAAAATAGTTAATTCAAAGATCAAATTATCCGATTGGGAAAAATTACATCGTTATCTTAAAAATAAACAAACCTGCCCGTATTACATGCGAAAGGGTAATTTTCAGACCGTAAATAGACAGAAAAAGTTACAAATTATTTCCCTTTTACGAAAAAACCAGTAAAAGTATGGATAAACTAATTTAACTTTTTGTCTTGTGCATATTTAATAACCGATTTTATTTGATTTCAACGATTTTTAAGATATTCTATTTTTTTTTTTTTTATCTTGAATATTATCTAGAATTTTTTTTTGTGCATTCGAAAGAAGAAACATTTTAAAAAGTCCTGATGATTTAAAAAAAATTCAGCTTAGGAAAATAATGAAAATTATGAACGAAAACAATGTTTTACTATTAACATGAATAAAAACTGAAAAAATTTAATAGTAAAATGTCACCGTGAAATTGACGTTAAAAAATGTCTTCGGTTTTGGTATTCCTTTTTAAAATCGAAAATGAAATGAAAATTTGAATATTTTTTATAAGAGAAAAACTGATAAAATAATCCTGTATACTTACTTTGTATTCTAATAAGCGAAAAAAATTATCTTATTTAACTTTTTTGACAAAGAAAAACAAACTTCGGTTGTTATTCAGAAGCGTCTCGTCTCGTCGCTTTGTAAAACAAATATGTCGGTTATGCCCTTCCATATATTCTAAGAACCAAAAATTACTATTCAACAATAAAAATTAACAATTCTTTTAAAAATATTAATCGAGCACGGATCGGACCAACTTTTAGTTCACCTGAATTCTAAAATTCATTTTTAAATATCCGTGAAAATTTTGAATTTTTTTTTTTTTTTTTTTTTTTTTTTTTTTTTTTTTTTTCTCCACAGAAAAAAAAAAAAATTATTTCACGCAGAAAATGAAAATATTTATCACACAAAAGATTGAAAAATTTCGTAAAAATTAATTTCTTAAAAAAAGAATTTTTTTTTTTTTTTTGTTTTTGACAATTTAATAGAATATAGTACATAACCAATTACATAAGAAAAAAATATTTTCAAATATTAATATTGACATTTTTTTTTGCACTTTTTTTATTTCCGATTTCATTAATTTTTCCTAAAAAAACTATAGCTCGGTACGTTTAACAATTTTCATTGATATAGTTATTCAGACTCTTATCTTTATAGAAAAAAAAAGTAAAATAAATTTTTTTTTATCTCATAAAATATGGGGGGGGGTGATAGACCTCGTAAAAAATATTTCCCTATATATTTTAGCAAAAACTATTTCAGATGTATTTACATCCAATGGTAAACATTTCTGGAAATATTCGTGAAAATCGGACCATTAATTGATTTTTCATAGAATTTTTTCAATCCTTTATCGTAACTTGTTTTTAGCTACGTTAAATTTCAGTTGAATTTAACAGTGCAAAATGAAAACATTGTTTTTCAATCATATTTTCATTATTTTCGTAAGCTGATAAATTTTTTAAAAAATCATCAGGAGTTTGTTTAATGTTTTTTCTTTCGAATGGAAAACATTTTTCAAGAAAACATTAATTTTTCTGCAAGTTTCATTGTGTTTAAATGTAGGGGGGGGGGGTTGCTCAGGGTCAATTGGTGGTACCTAGTAATTAGTATCGAAATGACCAACTCGCCAACATAAGGGGGTCAAAATTAAGTGACCTGAAAAAAAAATAGAAAGTTTTAAAATAAAATAAATAATGCATTATAAAGATCATTCATTGATAAATAAACACTGAAAATTTAATTAAAATCCGATAATTCCTGATTTTTGGTATATTATTTTCTGTAGGGGGGGGGGGGCTAAGTCAATTTTGTGAAAAAGCATTTTAGGGGCTCATTTTGCCAGTACCTACAACAGAACAAATTACCATACAATATTTTGTTGTTGAATTCTTCTCAGTAGTGTTAAATACAATCAAAATTCCACTAAATATATATATATATCCTCTTCTTTATTGTTCTAATCGCGAAATTTATTCATCTATTTATTTATTTTTGTCATAAATAACAGCATTACGTCCCTTTGATTAGTTCTATCCTGTCTGATATAGGCTATCGTAAAAAATACGGAATTATCTCCCCTTCCGGGTAGATTAGTAGTCGATACCGCCATAGTCAATTGTAAATAACGTTTGATATTTAAACCTATATTGAAGGTCTCTAATCTCATACACTTTCTCATTACACACAATTTTTAAATTTATTAATCATCTGTTTTTAATATTCCGAACAGACGGGATAAGTAATAACGACAGGGTTCGAAAGCCGACTGATGTTTATAACATAAAATAGTGTTTACAAATCAACGTTTTCCTGTTTTTAAAGAGTTCTCGACCAAGGGAAGTAACTCTACTATAAACAACACGTTTATTCTAGAAATACGGCGCGGGTTGTTTTAAAACTTAAGTCTATCTTTGAGTTTGTTTTTAAACTTCATTTATAAATGAAGGTTTATTTTCAACAGATAAAAACAACTTTTTTCAATACATCTTATTATGACCATTTATGATTCGTCTGTATTTATGAATATCTAGATTTAATAATTAAAATGCACAGAAAAAAAAAATATCTCATGGACCCATTTCTAGAGAGGCCTTGAGGAAAAGACAAAAGCGATCAGAAGAAACTGAGGAAGCTCGACAAGAGCCCGTTTGCTTGCTAAAGGCTTCGAAATGCTGCTGCAAGACAATGTGAAACTTGAGGACGAGCGGCAGGCGGCGTTTGCTTGCTAAGAGGGAGCAAATGTAGCTGTAAGACAATGTGAGACTGCTGAGCAGCGGCAGGCCCGTTTGCTTGCTAACAAGGATTAGAAATGCTGCTGCAAGACAATGCGAAACTGAGGAAATGCGACAGGCTCGTTTGCTGCTAATAGGATGCGAAATGCTGTTGCAACGACAATGTGAAACTGAGGACAGCGACAGGCCCGTTTGCTTGCTAAGAGGACTAAAAACTGCTGCTGCAAGACAACGTGAGACTCCTGAGGAGCATCAGGCCCGTTTGTTTGCAGAAAGACTTAAAAAAGACAAAGAAGACAACAAATAAAGAAAGGCAAGTAAGTATAGAAAAGTAAGAAAATCTTTTCTCACACACAACACACACACACCCACACACACACATCTGTCCGAGTTGGGGAAGTGTCCCTATCGCATTGTAGCCACTGCATCATAGGAAGTGAGTTTGACTCCAGTTGTGCTACTTCATTCATTTTCATAATACTATTGGAAAAGCTATGAATCCCTCATCCCCAACCAGTAGAGGTACTATTTAACCATGGTTAAATATATCTATCTAAATAAAAATAAAGGGTAGTTGTGTGTATGTATGTATGTATAGGTGTATGTCCAGATGAAACTATGAAAATAAAAGCAATTAACAATAAAGTAAATATACATACACATTAAATATCACCAGTTCTTGCTTTTTTTTGTGCAAAAATTAGGAAGATTTGATTTATATTCGAATATATTTAAAAAATAAAATATACATAGAAATAGCATTGAAATTCTACAGCATTTGTAAAATCTCAAAAAGGAAATACATCAATACACCAGGGTCTTTTTTGCCCCATCTTACTCAGTTGATGCTGGATAGCAGCTTCTAGTACATATATAAACGGTAGTTGTGTGTATGTATGTCTGGCTGAAACTACGAAAATAAAACAATTAACAGCAAAGTTAATATATATACATTCACTATCATTAGATCTTGCTTTTTGAGCAAAAGTAATGAAGATTTGATTTATATTCATGACTATGATTAAAAAATACAATTTAAATAGTAACAGCATGGAATTTTTTTTTTTTTTTTTGCATTCTAAATTGGAGACATTAATTTTTCTTTTCAGAGTGTCTGCACATTTTTTTTTTTTTTTTTGACACCAGGTTAGATCACGCTAGATCTTTTTTATGTAGGGATTTAATGGGGCATCCTGTGAGGATCCAATTCATGATTCAGTAATAATGGATCTGTAGAACCAACTTCCCCCTGCCCTCCGCCTTTCTACCCGGTTGACACCAGGTAGCCACTTCTAGTAAAAAATAAATCTGAACATCAAATAAATGTTCTTTCTTGGAAAACATCACAGTTGACACAAAACCCCTGGAATGGGATACTTGAATGAGGCTAGCACATGATTTCATTTTAAAATGTTAGGCACAAATGATATATAATACGCATTGCTGGATTTAAAACAACAAATGATAAGGGCTGTTTTTGAGCAAATCTATCTTAGCTAGCCTTAGTAGAGAATTGTTAAATAAATAAGATGCTAAGTAACATTAAATACTGATTTTAATACCATTGAAAATATAATGTAAAATAACTAAAGGGAAATGTGTGATGCTGGTGGTGACATAGTTTTGGTTACAGACAGACAGAACACATAATCCTCCATAAATTATTTATTTATTTATTTTATTGATCTACTTGGAAAAAGGAAGACAGGTTTAGGGTTTTAGGGTTAGTTTAATGGAAAAAAATATATCATTCAATCAGAGTGGTTCCCCTTTATTTATGTTGGAGTTATAGGAATAATCCTTAATATTATTAAGAATAAATTAGCAATTAATAAATATATTTCTATTGGGTAATATATACTAAAACACTTGGTGGAAGTTACACGCTGTACTCTACTGGACAGCGTCGTTCTCGAATGAATGTGGACGAATACGCGAAGGATACCCTTTATGCAGAGCTTTCATCTAGTAAGAAAGATAGATTGGTCACCCCAGTTGCATTTCAAGGATGTCTGCAAGAATGATCTCAGATGCTTTGGCCATTGCCCCTTCCAGATGGGAAAAAATTTGGCTCAGGACCGCCCTCGGTGGCAGCAGGCTCTCTGTAGAGGACTGTTCATGTCTGAAGTCACCCTGGTGCAACACCATGAAAGCTAGGAAGTCCAGAATGAAAGCCACCGGCAACAAAGCACTGTGCAGATCACATCTTCAGGAAACAGCCTTCAATGTGACATCTGTGGTCTAGAATGTTTTCTAACATTGGACTTTACAGTCACAAGGAGGCCGCTGTAACTTCAGGGGCCACAAAAACTATATTATAGTCTTCCGAGACTGAAATGCCAATAATAAATATATTATTTCTCTGAATGTTTGAGATGAGGCTTGATGATTAGTATTATCTGTGTTCTTGGACTATTCTCCTCGTCTTCATTGTTATCTGTTCAACTTTCGACAAGAAATACCTGAAGAAGGTCATGAGGGCATATCGGCCGAAAACGTTTTGTTACAGAAAACAATGAAGATGAGGACAATAGTCCGAATAACACAGAATAATACTAATAATAATATTAAGATAATACGAATCAATTAAATATATTCATATTGGGTTATATATACCACATTGTACATAAGTAATACAACAACTTTCAGCTAAAAATTCTGGACTAGTCACCAAATAGGCACCCTAGCTGAGATCGTTTGAAAGGAAGTGAATTTTGCTTTTCACCGTTGTTAGTAAACAAAATCAACAGCTGATACAAAACAAAAATACGGTTTTATAACTCAAATAGTTTTTTTGATTTTAATAAAAAAAATTGTTTATTTCATGGTATGTTGTAGCAATATGTGGAAAAAATTATTTTGCAGCTAAAGATTAAAACTATATTGTTATTTTTTAAAATAAATCTTGTCTTTCGTTTAAAGTTTTTATAATTAAAAAAACAAAAAAAAACAACATCATAACAATATTAGTTTAAAAATTAAAAAAGTATTTATTTTAAAAAAAAGATTTTGCTATCATATTTTAATTTTGATTATGTGTATGTGATAAATTAAGAATAATATTTTTTAACTTTTTTATTAAAATCAAAACCTATTTGTATAAAAACGAAAAGAAATAATATTTTTAACTATTTTTGTTAAAATCAAAAAACATTTTAGTATAAAACTGTAAATTTTGTTTTGTATCGGCTGTTGATTTTGTTTACTAACACCAGGTGAAAAGTAAAATTCCTTTCAAAATTGATCTTGGCTCGAGTGCCTATTGGTGACATGGTCCCAAATCTAAAATATCATTTTAAAATTTAATTAATTAAAATTGATTTTCTTTAACCTAGGATTCGGGTTTGTGCCTTTTTCATTTCAGTTGCCAGTAAATTCGATCTTTTAAAATTTTCACCAACCACATTTGTAAATTTATAAGCAAAATATATCTGGAGATCTGGGAGGGTGTAGTAAAGTAAAGTGCCGTTGGGGTTGGGCCTAAAAGTAAGTATCAGCCAGACAACGAGGGTGTCTATCCCTTTTCAAACTATGCCGGCTAGAACCAAAGGAGATTATTTTAAGTGTCTGTGGTAGAATCGCCACAACTACATCAGTTCTCACTTAACCAACATAAGAAATCCCTTGCTTCATACCTGAGTTGGGCGAGGGCTGGTATCAAACAAGGAACCTTGTGGATTCCTAGCCGAACACACTACCATGATAAATTGCCATTACTCTCGCCCAGGTCCACTCTAAAAGTCAGTACCTATTAAGGTCCCGTCTATTGGTTAAGATAGATTTGTTTGGAAAATTTTTAAGTATTGGAATAGGAATATGTTGATACCATATAAATATGTTAAAACATAATTTTTATTATTAAATAGGAATATTTATTTTAATCATATTAAAAAAAAGTCGGCGGGGCCGCTTAAAATGTTGGTAATCAGCCAGACAGCGAAGGAAAGTCTATCCCCTTTTCACTCAGCACTAGTTGGTTTTGGTATCTTAAGATGGAAGCGCCCACTACCATCATCCCTAACTTTAACAGCACGATCCGCTGGTGTTATACGCTGTTTTAATTTTATTAGTATGGGATAAGGATTATGTGAAAAGCATATAAATATGTATAAACAAGTTTTTAATCAATTAATTATATAGGAATACTTATCTTAATTATATAATTGTGTATAAATTATTGGTTTAGATAGGAATACTTGGAACCATATAACTGTGTGCAAAATATGTGGACAAATAAAAAAGTGCAATTGAAAAAAATAAATACTTGAAATAGAACAAGAAAGATAGTTATAATTTTAAATAGTTATAAAATTCTAATTAACATTTAGAAGGAATAAAAATTCAGTAGTTTAAATAACCTATAAAGGAGTTGATATGGCATTAAACAATAAACAGACAGACCTTTGCATTTCATATATGAAGATTATTATTATTATCTCATTTGAAAAATTTATTTCAGACAAACACAATGACCCAATTCCAATGCAAGACGCAAGTGCAACATCATTTTCCAGTAGATGCCCCACCAGCCCAAATGCAAATGCCGTCATCTTCTTAAAAAACAAGTCCTTATAGTTGACACCATCACTAATATGAATGTCCAATTTGGCAATCTCTGTGGGAGGAGAAAGTTTTGTGATGCCATGACTTAGGAATGGAAAGGCAACTGTGAAGGTAAGCTGATCTTTGAAGAAAAACCGATCCTGATCCTTAAGAAACAAAAATTAATCATTGCTAATATTATCTCTTTTATTTCTCTTTATGAAAGTCTATATTAACTTTATAAGACAAAAAGACCCCTCAAGCATAAGAAATATAGAGATATATATACTTAAATGCTCAATAAAGTACATATTTGCTGTCCAATTCTACGCCGAGCTTGAATAATTACTGAAACATCATTGTAAGCGCATTGTCTTATATAAGAATGCAAGAAAAATATTTAAAAGTAAGTGGAAAGAAATAGAAGGTGAAAAATGAATAATAATTAAACAATGCTTTTATCTATTTCAAAATACTAACATTTTCATTATTAGTACTTATTTTAAATAAATCCTAAATCAAGAAAATCTTTTTTTCTAACCCTCTTTTACTTACAGGTTCATAACTTGTTCTTTATGCTGCATGTCCAAATTGGGTTTCTCTGTCAAAATCGGACAGCAGATCCGCCATGAGTTCCTGCAAGTGAAATTTCCCTGACAATCCAGCTGTGAGGCCATTAAAATGCATTTGCTGTATACATGTACAATGGAAATTTAAATTTGGAATTGTAACATTTTCGCAACAGTTGAAGATTTTGGCTGAAGGTTGGATATGAAAGAGAATTTGAAAGAATTATGCAATAGCTACCTTCCAAACTACATGCACCAACCCGTGCTCATACCTGTTGCTATGAACATTCCCCTGAATCACCTTCCAGAACAATTTCCATCTATGAGTCATCTCTTCCTTTCACTTAGTTCTACCATCTCTGCTCCAAATACAGTCTGGCGCCCCGTCTATCACCACTCAGGTCATCGATGTCAAGCAAGGAAATCTCAGAAGGGAACTGGCCCAAGTCAGGAAGGACACGGCTGCGTGTTCAGTCAGGAATCACATGTGGCAATCGCTGAACTACAAACAAGTCTGGAAATGCTGCCGCTTTGTGATTTGTCCAGCATAAAAACAGAACCGGTTGGACTGGAAAACGTAAAATATGGCTATCCAAGTAGTAACAGTAAATAATGCAAACTTTCACAGTGACTGATTCTTCAATCTCATCCCTCATCACTAACAGCACCAAACAGCCAATCATCCAATCAAACACCTCAAGTTCCAGCACCACAACGGAAATTTTGCTATTCCCTTTTCAGAACAAAGATGTCAAAGATCAACCAAATTAAAAGCCAGTTCACTCTATGAATCCCGCTCTGTATCGACTGTCACCTCTTCATGTATCAAGGGATGTTCCCCAATCCAATCCATAACAGAAAACTATTTCCCAAACCATTGAATCAATACTCTTCGTCTGTCAATCTCCCAACCACATCAAGAATAGATCTTGTTTATCCTGTTAAAACTCTTTAAATCAGAGGCAGACAACCTCCCGCCTTAACTCTAGCTTTTGGAATAAAGTCTCATAAGAAGATATTCTTTTTGTATGTGTGTGTATGCATAAGGGTTCAAGGGAAGTGGATAAGTAATATACACTGGCATTTAATAAATCTATTTTTTTTTTTGATGCTGGGCTGGTAGGGTATTAGATGGCAAAGTGTGAAGTCAGTAACATGAAGAGGTGAAATTGGCCTAAGTAAGAAGGTGGAAGAGCTCTGTAGAATAGTTGATTGCAACCAGTTTGTGTCTGAAAGTCTGGGTGGAGAGAAAAAGAAAGAGGGTCAGTTCAATTCTTTTATGCTTAGTTTCCTAACTGTGTGTATGCATAAGGGTTTTCAGGAAAGTAGAAAGTAATATGAAGTTAATAATCTGTTTATCTGTTAAACTCTTTAAATCAGAGGCAGACAGCCTCTCTCTAATCTACTTTTGATAAGAAATCTCATAGAAGATATTCTTTTGCATGCGTGTGTGTGTATGCAAAGGTTTCTCTGTAGATAGTTGATTCAAACCAATTTGGTCTTGAAGTCTGGGATGGAGAGAGAGAAAGAGAAATCCAAATGGAATAAAAAAAATATGGAGAAAAAAACAACGCTCCAGTTTTGAAATGGCTTTGGAGCACAGTTTTAGATCATCATGGTTTATGCCTATCTACCTTGCCTGAATTAATTCAGGTTCTTAGCAACCCAATCAAGATTTTCTTGCGCCAATTGATTGCTGTACTGTGATCAACTGTACCTTCACTTTTG
>CM042154.1:50636144-50667164 GCA_023376005.1 Doryteuthis pealeii
CATTCAATCACTTTTTAGGTTATTGAATTTTTTTTTTTTTTTCTTAAATTCAAAAATAATGTAGCATATTTTTTTTTTCATAGTTTTAAAAATATATTTTTTTAAATTGATGCAAAAAAAATTATTTTATCCAAGTTAAATTGAGTTTTTTACTACCTTAAAAATCTCAAGGTCAATTTTACATGTCTGTCAATATTCATGAAAATTTAACAAAAGATAGCCCTAAATTTTATCTTAATTTAAGTTAAAAAATATGCGATGATATGCTGCATATTTTCCGAGATTTAAAAAAAAAATTAATCGTCAATTTCAACTATGGAAGACAAAACAGGCTGAATTCTTTCCCAGTCTAGATAAATATCTCAATCTCAACAGAGAAAAGTCTTTTTCACTACACTTCCAAGAAAAAATATTTTTAAAGATATTAGAAAGAAAATCCAATATTCATCTTTTAAATACCCGGATATGAAAACATACGAGATAGTAAAAAAATTTCAATGTCTATCCACCATAGGTGTGGACTCAGCGGCAAGGGACAAATAATGAGTTATCACCTCTTGGGATACGCATTTATCTCCCTTATACCCCAAAAATTGAACATGGTTATTAATATACAATAGTATATAAAATATGATGCAGATATAAAACAAGGGGTGGTCATTGTAAAATATCTACATATATTTGCCGATAAAAAAAGTGAGAAAAACAGCACAGTAAATATCTGAAATTTGTACTAATTCAAAAGACAAAAAAAAAAAAAACATTTATTTAAAATATTGGGCGAGGGTTTAAAATTGATTTGCTAATGAAAAAATAACCCCTTAATATTGATCATGGCTAAGCAAAAACAGGAGGCCAGACAATTTGATTGTACAGGGTATCTTTATAAAGTCAGAGTACACTTAAAATAATTTATAACTTTAAAGTGCATATGGACTTCGTGGACACACTGTGTAGTTAATTGATAGATGTAGCCATCATCTATAATAAACCCAAGATAATTCATTAACCCTGCAACATAAAAAAGTAACAATAAAAGTGTCTAAATCAGATTAATATCGATTAAATTATGAAATTGTCGTGAACAAGTGCTGTCCTGGAAAATTTTTAGAATGTCCTGGAAAATGATTTTCTTAAATGAGTGGGAACCCTACGTCAGGGATTTGCTTTGAAAATTTGGATTTTGAAGAGAGAAAAAACTCAAATTTAGTTGTCCCTAAACTCTCAGCTAGGCATCATTTATCCAGACCATACAAGTTTAAATAGTAATTCATTGCTCATTTCTAGTCCAATTTTTTAAATATTTATATGGTTGAAAATAAAATAAAATAATATTTCTAAATATGTAACTTTTGTGTGTTATTTTTATGTGTTATTTGCATTATTTTTTATGGCTAGTTAAAACGGTATTATTTTAAAACAAAGTTGTACATGCTACATGCAGACTTTGTTAAATAAAACTATATAGTTATTCTATTTATTGTATGTAATACAACATAGCAGGTATTTAAAAAGTTATTTTTAAGTTCAAAGTGATATAATTTATATAAATTAATACTACTAGTAAAACAAATGAGCACCCCTGAAAACTCAATAAATAAATAAACTTTTTAGAATTTTTTTTTTACAATCTGATAGATTGGTGTGTAATCGATAATAATCCATTGAAGAAAAATAACAAAAATTAAAAACAAAAATTTTAGAGGTGGGGGTGGCAAAAGTTCAGGTCCGCCAAATAAACAAAACTTTTCCGTCTACGTCCATGTCACATTTTAGAAGTCAAATCCGAAATAAATATATCTCCGCAAATAACTTATTTTCCTTCCTTAAATAAAATAAAACTTTTAATAAATCTAAACTGAAAGAATTGAAGAATAAATTAAATAACAAACTCACATGACAATAACATTTTTTTAAAATCAATTATTTACCTAAAATGCATCAACTGAGTTCTTGAAAACAATGTTTTGTTTTGAAAATATCTTTGTTAAATTACTTAATTCTCCAAAATTTTATTAAAATTGAACGAATGTTAGTTTAAAAATTCATCAACAACTTGAAATCTATCACTATTTTCCATAAATTGCTTTCAAACATCAACAAACATTTAGTTTAGTCAAGTGTAATGAAATATATTAACAGGTACATAAGAATAGAGGGGTCATTTTTTGTTTTTCACCAGTTTTTAAAAAAATAAACAAACCGATATATGCGAAGAAAAAAGATTTAAAAATAAATATTTTTACACAATTCTACAAATTGTATTTTAATTGAATGAATGAGTAAAAAAAAACAACTTTTTATTATCTTATATAACTTAATAGCTTAAAAGTTTATGTTTTCGTTACCGTAGATTTTGTCCGTATCTGTTTCCGTTAGCAGATACGGACAAAATCTCACAGATAAGAATTTAAGGTAACATATGAATAAGTGACTCTATTTTATTTATAGATAAATTTCTCGCAAAACTTTATAAATAAAACTAAACATGCATTTATTGAAAGATTCGTTAAAAATCGCCTAGACTATCAGATATTACAACAACAACTTCATAGTGTATATAAGTCAATGTCCTTATTTAAATTTTATGTGTAAGCTATATTGATTATAAATTAGGTTCTCATTGATAAATGCTTTAGATTATTGTGGAATCTGTGACGTAAGCTGTGGTGTAGTTTCGACTTCAGACAGAAATGTAATCTATCTCCATTATATATAGATATATGCGTATATATGCCGTATTAAAATGAAAATGTTGAATAATCTTGTGGTAAACTTAAAAAAAGACAAAAAATCTTAATTTTATTCTCTAGTAATTCTTTTTTCTTGTTTATTTTCCAGATGTCTTTAATACATATTTTAAATGAATATGCCTCAGTTGACAGTGGTAAACCAATATTAGTGGACCATATATTTAAAAAATTTCAAGATAAATATGGCTCAGTAAACAAAATTCTTACATGGGCAAATAAGCACAATAGACTTAATAACTTCCCATCCATACCATTATACATGATGCACAAATGGTTGGAAATGTTTAAACAGCGATATAAATTGCAAATTAAATTTAAGAAAATGTGCCCATTAGTTGCCAACTCACAGGCAAAACCGACTACCATTTCAACATCTTGGTTTAGAACCTCTACCTCCATTGACAACACCTCCTCCTCCACCGTCAGAAAAAAACAAAAGGTAATTCAAGGGGAAAAAATAGTTTTGTATTAGAGAGGCAATTATGTATTCGTAAATTTTTACTAGCTCAGATATAAAATAATTAAAATGGAATTTAGATTTTTTTGAATTGATAAAAAAAATTGAATAAATTAAATGTAATTTAATTAATAAATTAAATGAAACTAAATTAATAAAAAGTAATTTAATATAAGAACAAATATTGGTCCAAAATAATATCCCTTTTCTAAACAAGAAAAAAAAAAAGTATAACAATATTATTATATTAACGGAACTCCATACCAAAAGCGGAAGTCAATTTTTGAATATCAGTAGAATTTTGATTCAAAAGGAACAACTGAAAAATAATATTTTTTTTATTTTTCTCATGCAAAAAACGGATTTTACTTGGTTAAAAGTTAAAAATGAATGAGTAAAATTTCAGTAATATGTAATAAATATGAATTTAAGGTAACGTTTTACTTATTTCTAAAAACAAATGGGACCATATTACCTTTAGGCACCCCTTTTTGATCTCGATTAAGAAAGGACATGTTTTTCATTTACACCGTCAATATCTGGTTGTTTGTTAGGGGTTAGGATTAGGAGTTAGTTTTATAATTTTTTTTAAATCTAAAAATCGTCTGTTAAAACAACCGGATATTGATGGTGTAAATGAAAAACATGTCCTTTCTTAATCGAGATCAAAAAGGGGTGCCTAAAGGTAATATGGTCCAAGATATGTTTATGAGTATTTTAAAAATATTTTTTAAATATGACAACATAATAATTCAAAATAAATTCGACACCATTTCATCACATTTTGAAGCAAATTTAATGTTTAAAATGTATTAAAAATAAATTGCATATGTAATAATATTTTTCTTTTTTTAATGATGCTCATTATGTTACTACTTAACGATTTAGACAAAAGTTTGACCTTAAATAATCAATTTAATTAATTTTAATTTGTTTTTAAAAAAACATTAGCAGCTGATTTATGGGATCCCTAGTGTATGCATATATTTATTTGTATGTATATACAGAGATGCTGATAGGTACGCGTCCTGTGTTCCTGATGCATAAAAATCTAAAAGGACCCAGTAAAATCGTATCCATGCATCCCAGTGTTTTTCTTTTTTTCTTCTCTCACTATTTCAAGCTGACTGTAAATACATTTCAATAGTTTCTTAGAAAGGAGTTACACAGGATAGGTTACAAGATAAGAGTTAGATGGCTTTAGTTGGGACTCATAAATTTTCCTGGGGACTCATTCAAAGCAAATATGTGCATCCCAGGATGCACTAAATCAAAAAGCTATCAGCATGACTATATATATTTATTTGTATGTATCTATTTATTTGTATGTTAACATATGTATGTATCTATGTGTGTGTGTTTGTGTAATGTAAAGGGAGCAAAATTGGATAATCTGAACATTAGTTACATAAATGTTGTTTCACTTTGAGGAAGTTGGCCATTTTCATTTCACCGTAAATTTACACTGAAAATACGAATTTGTTTGAATCAATATAACTGCATGTTTTACACACGAAAATATCATAAAATGTGTTCTTAATTGTGCTTACACATTATTTGAAAGGAACTTAATTGTTATCAAGAACACATTTTATGATATTTTTGTGTTTTAGATTTACAGTGAAACAAACAAGGGGAGATTACTCTGTAATTTATGTAACTTATGTTCAGATTACCCAAAATTGTTGGTTTCTCTTATTATTTCCCATTGATTATTTGATTGACGAAAAAGGGGGGGGTGAATTTGTGTATTGGATTTTTTTTAAAATTCATTTTAATGTTAATTTTTTTTTTGTCAATTTCAGATGCCAGTTAATCTCGATAAATATCGTGTTTTTGAAACTGGTCAACCATTTTTAATTGGTCATATCATGAAAAAATTTCAAGAGAAATTCACAGGAACTCAAATTTCAAAATGGGCCAATTTATATGCCACAAAGAGGGGACGTCCACTGATTTCACCATATAGGTTAAAGAAATTGAGAAAAATCTATGCTCTAAGATATAGGGATTGTTTTTTAAGAATGTGCGAAATACCGGTCCGTACTTATTTTCCTACTCTCCCTACAGTTGCCACTCCTACCAACAAACTAAACAGACCTGAAATGCTCGATAATTTACTTATTACCAAGGTAAGAAACAGTTTCTTTTCCATAAGAAATTTGATAATGATAAACATAAAAATATTTTAATATTTAAATGATTTTTTTTCTTAATAATAATGAAATTTATTGATAGGCATATGTTAAATAAGGGATGACATAATTTGCAATTAAGTATTGCAAATTATGACTAATTAGGATCAATTAAAATGGAATTTTTTTTCAAACATAACTCAATCCTAACTTTTGTGTCATTAATCTAATCAGAAAAAAAGCCTTTAGGAGACAAATATTGGTTCTCTCAGCTTCAGTATATTAATAGATATATATTCTCAGTGATGCATGTAGCTTTTTAATTTAGCGCATCCTGGGATGCACAAATTTTATTTGAATAAGTCCCTGGGAAATTTGATGGGTCACAACTAAAGTTTCTTAGAGTTTTTATCTATGAACAACTAAAGCTGTCTAACCCCTACCTTGTACCCCATACAGTAATTCGTTTCCAAGAAAATATTGATATATATTCAGAGATGCTGATAGGTATGCATCCTGCATCCCTGACGCACAAAAATCTAAAAGGATGCAGTAAAATCATATCCATGCGTCCCAGTGTTTTTCTTTTTTCTTCTCTCACTATTTCAAGCTAACTGTAAATACATTTCAATGGTTTCTTAGAAAGGAATTACACAGGATAAGTTACAAGGTATGAGTTAGACGGCTTTAGTTGGGACCCATAAATTTTTCCGGGGACTCATTCAAAGCAAATATGTTTGTCCCAGGATGCATTAAATCAAAAAGCTATCAGCATCACTGGTATTTACAGTTAGCTTGAAATGGTGAGGGAAGAAAAAAGAAAAGCACTGAGACACATGGATACAATTTTTCTGCATCCTTTTAGATTTTTCTGCATCAGGGATACAGGACACGTACCTATCAGCATCTCTGTATTCTTACTGTATTGTTGGCTTAATCTACTGTGTTACTGTTCCAAAATAGATGTTCCATTTTCATATAAATTTCATACATCTTATTATAATGGAGATTGTGTGTCACTCTGTAACTGAAACTATATCAGTACCTAAGTCACAATTCCCTTAGTTATTCATGTCACATTCTCCATGATTTTATTTAAACATTAATTATTAATAAAATTGTTTGAAATTATTGATACTGTTGGCCTTATAATAACATACTAGTGTATTTATATGTACAGCAAAATAGTGATTTACAGTGTTAACAGGAAGGCTAATTTGCATATTGATCTTTAAAATTTGATTTTAATAAATATATGCTTGGTATTATTGATTTCTAATTGTTTGATTTTATCTTAATAAATATGAGCAAAAATCTCTTCAATAAATCTTAAAAGAAATTCATTGACAAGAAGAAATAACTGTAATTTTATTCTTTACTTCCTAATTTAACTAAATAGTTAAATTAGGAAAATTTAGCAATGAAAGACAGGAGTGATGGAAAATGATGGAAGAGTTAGTTTCAAAGTTGTTCTTTTCTGTTTCAAATCATTTTATCTGCATTCTTATTTAGTTTTGTTAGTCTTTCTAATTTAATATATTTCATTACATTAACACTAAAATACTTGGGCCTGGAAGGTGTATATTTTTGTTAGTAGAATGTAACAGAAGAAGTAAGATATTTTCTCTGAAGTCAATTCTATTGTATTTTTTCAATTGTTTTTTTTTTTTTTTTTTTTTTTTCCTTTTTTCATAACTGGGTCCTCCTGTCAGGGGCTTTCTGTTCAGGAGTTTTTGGATAAAGAAGGAATGACCCTTAGGCCAAGAAAATCTCTGAAGAGAAAAGCTCCGAAGAAAAAAGCTCCAAAAAAGAGAAAAAAATATAAGAAACACTTAAAAGAGAATCAGTAAGTATTAAAAAAAGGAAAATAAAATTTACACACACACACACCCGGGGTGGGGGTGGGTGTTGTATACACTTTTTGTTCTTCTTATTCTTCTGATCGTCTTTATTCTTATGTTCTTCTTCTAGTGTCTGGACTTCGTCTTGGGGATTTCATGTCTGGTCTCCTATTGGGGATTTCTCTTTCTCAGAAGCCCTGGGTCATTGGTAGTTTTTGGATAAATAACCCAAGACTTCGATTTGCTTTATATCATATTTTATTCCAAAATCCCCACCAGACTTACCGCGCAGATTGAGTCAACAGCGCGCTTAACGCGACTTACCACCTCTGTGGTTCGACCGATACTATAACTAACTCTTTCTAATCTACACCGGAAGAGGCCATCTCCACCGATTCTCATGGTATCCACTGGATCAAGATGAGGTCAACCCGTGTCACTCAATCTTTCAAGGCCACCGGCTGTACCCATTCAGCCATTTTGGTTTCTACACTAACTGTACATAAGTGTTAGGGTACTAACAATTATGTAACAGTGGGTGTTGAATAGAAGCCATGGTTGAGTTATAGTAGTAGTCGTTAGTAGTAGTAGCCATCATTAGCTCAGAGAAACAACATACGAAAGTCGTATAGTTGAAAAGGGGTTTATTTCTCTAGACTTGTGGGTTCTTTTTCAGAGAGAAGGAGGGAGAGAAGGTATGGTCAAGCTGTTCTATTGTAAATCACATTCATGCGCACTGTTCATTGCTAGCCTAGACACGTCTGCCTCTGATGAAGGTCCAGACAAAAAGCACTGATTTTCCTCTTCTTCCGTTTGTGGTCCCAGGCGTGGGAGAAGGGACACATTCGCTTCCACCTTCCGAAGAAAACCTGGGACTTGCATTTTTATTTTTTAAAGGGGTCATTGGTCGGCCAATGGCTGGCACCCGTTGAGTGTTTACAATTCCAAACTTTAACCTCTTTTTGTTCTTATTTCTTTTTCTTCTCTTTCTCCAGAAATCTGATTACCCTTGACCATAATAATTACGCTATAGTGGGTGAATCCCCATGGCCTAATGCCTAACATGCTGGACTGCAACATTGTAGTAAGCAAGTTTGAACTCCAGTTACCGAATTAAATTCACTTTCGGACTAATATATTGGGGAAAGGTATGAACCCTGTTTTCCCCCAGCTATCAGTTGAATATGTGACACTTAGAAGAAGGTTAAATCAAACTTAACGGACCTAAATTCCACCATCGTATGTCACCTCATCGAAAGAAAAAAAATACCAAAAATCAGGGAATTAACCAAATTTAATGAAATTTTCAGTGTTGATATATTAATGAACCAAAGATATAATGCACCAGTTATTTTATTTAAAAACTTTTACATTTTTTCAAGTCAGTTAACTTTGAATCATGTATCTTTGAGGCATAACACAGATTCTCAAAGATACGGAGTTCAAAGTTAATTGACCTGAGCAAAAAAAAGGCCATGAGAGAGAAATAGAAAAAGGGGTGATAAATGTTAACTTTCGAAATTCTGCACATAGATGGTTTGTCAAAGATCCCCATAGTCTGCCCAAGTAATTTGGATTATTTGGATTTTTCAGACTATTGTCCTCATTTTTATTGTTATATACACAACGTTTCAGCCAATGTGCCCCCAGCCTTCTTTGGGTGTTTCTTGTCGAACTTGGGAACCTTCTCCTCGAGTTCAATGAGAAAAACCTAAAGAAGGTTGGAAATAACATCAGTAGAAATGTTGTGTATAATACGATAAAGATGAGGACAACAGTCCGAAAAAAATCCAAATAATACAAACGTTTCTGTGATTACTAAATATTTTAGAGACGTTACATTTGGGATTAACCTTGTAGAATTTCCAATTTGCATTTTATATATGAAGATTATTATCATCTATTTTGAAAATTTATTTCAGACAAGACACAATAAGCCCAACTGATACTAAAACGCAAGTACAACAACATTTACCAGTAAATGCTAAACCCGCCCCAGCCCCAGTGCCATCACTTCGGAAAAAACATGTTTTTGTAATTGTCAACCATCAACGTTATATCATGTCCAATATGGCATCTCTGTGGAGGAATAGAAAGTTTTGTGATGCCATAATAGATAATGGAAAGGCAATTGTAAAGGTAAGCTGATCTTTTGGAAGAAAAAAAACCAATCTGATCCTTAGTCAAAAATTAACCATTTATAATATTATTATGTTATTGCTTTTTTATTATTATTATTATATTATTGCTAATATAATTATGAAATTTACACAACTTAAGAGGGAGAAATAAGTAGTGAGAAGTACTAGTCAAAAATTAATAATAATTGACAATACTTCAATTAACCCAACTCAAAATTACTATGAGGTGTAAAAGCAAGAAAAATAAGATGAAATAAATACTAGTAAAAAATTAATAATTGACAATACTTCAATTAACCCAACTCAATTACTATGAGGTGTAAAAGCAAGAAAAATAAGATGAAATAAATACTAGTCAAAAATTAATAATAATTGACAATGCTTCAATTAACCCAACTCAAAATTACTACGAGGTGTAAAAGCAAGAAAAATAAGTTGAAATAAATACTAGTCAAAAATTAATAATAATTGATAATACTTCAATTAACCCAACTCAAAATTACTACGAGGTGTAAAAGCACAAAAAATAAGATGAAATAAATACTAGTCAAAAATTAATGATAATTGCCTATGTTTCATCTAATTAAAAATATTACTAATAAGTGTTAAGGTCTAGTGTAGATTTAGTATAATTCCTTCAGGTGAGTCAGGTATTTAGGGACAAATAACAACAGTTTGAATAGTGTCTAATGGTTAAATCCATTTTGGGTATGAAGAGATAAAAGACTATGATACTAGTCAAAAATTGATAATAATTGACAATGCTTTATTTAAGAAATTCATACAACTCAAAATGATTACCATAAAATGTAAATGCAAGAGAAATAAGATGAAAGAAATATCAACCAAAAATTAATAATAATTAACAATGCTTCATCTAATTAGAAATATTACATTTTCATTATTATTACTTATTTTCTACCCTCTTTTATTTACAGGTTCATAAACTTGTTCTTTATGCTGCATGTCCAAAATTGCTCTCTCAGTCAACATCGGACATAGAGTTCGATGAGTTCCTGACAGTGAAATTACCAGAAAAGGTCAGCTGGGAAGCGTTAAATGCATTTGCTGAATACATGTACAATGGAATTTTAGATTTGGATTGTAATATTTTGCAACAGTTGAAAATTATTGCTGATAGGTTGGATATGAAGGAATTTAAAGAATTATGTGATAGACATCTTTACAATCACATTCACCAACCTCATACTACTGCTGCATCATGCACTCATATTCCCTTGCTTAAAACGTCCATGCAATTCCCATCTATGACATCACCTCTTAGTTCTACCATCTCTGCTCCAGTACAGTCTGCCCCAGTACAGTCTGGTCCGGCTATCACCACTCAGGCCACTGATGTCAAGCAAGAAATCTCTGAAGCCGAACTGACCCAAGTCAAGAAGGACACAGCTACCATGTTCAGTCAGATATCTGAGGTGGCATCGCTGGCTCCGAATAAGTGTGGAAATGCTGCCAGCTTTGTGATTTGTCCCAGTGTAAAAACAGAAAATGTTGGACCGGAAGACAACAAATATGGCCACTTGAGCAGTGACGGTAATAGTCAAACTCTCACGATGAGTGATCCATCATCTTCATCCTCATCACTTCCTGCAGCAGTAGCCACATCAATGACCTCAGTTGCAGCATCACAAACAGATTATGATATTCTCTTGTCAGAAACAAAAGATGTCATATCTACTCATGACAATAATAAAAAGATCATATTGACTGATCCACCATCTTCATCCTCATCACTTCCTGCAGCAAATGCCACATCAATGAACTCAGTTGCAGCATCACAAACAGATTATGATATTCTCTTGTCAGAAACAAAAGATGTCATATCTACTCATGACAATAATAAAAAGATCATATTGACTGATCCACCATCTTCATCCTCATCACTTCCTGCAGCAGTAGCCACATCAATGACTCAGTTGCAGCATCACAAACAGATTATGATATTCTCTTGTCAGAAACAAAAGATGTCATATGACAATATGAAATCAAACTCTTCTCCTCTTCTATCGGACACATCACCTGTTTCATTCATTGTTGAAAAGATTTGTTCCCAAGCCAGTGACACGACTGAAACTATTTCCAAACCATTCAGTCCATTATCCAACCCCTCGTCTGTCAATCTCCCAACGATGTCAGATAAATCTGTTTATCCTGTTAAGCTCTTTAAATCAGTGGTAAATAATCTCCCTCCTTAACTCTACTTTTTGGTAAAATCTCATAGACAGGAAAAGTCCTTAGAAGATATTCCTTTGTATGTATGTGTGTGTGTTTGTCTGTGTATGCATAAGGGTTTCAAGGGAAGTGAAAAGTAATATACAGTGGTATTTAACAGTCTGATGTTGGGACTGGTGGGTAAGATAAGTTTATTTATTCTGTTAGACTCTTTAAGTCAGTGGCAAATAACCTCCTTCCTTAACTCAACTTTTGGATAAAGTCTCATAGACAATAGAAGTCATTGGAAGATATTCCTTTTGCATGTGTGTGTATGCATAAGGGTTTCAAGGGAAATAGAAAGTAATATACAGTGGTATTTAAGAGTCTGATGCTGGAGTTGGTAGGATTTTAGATAGCAAGAAGTGTGAAGTCAGTAACATGAAGAGGTGAGATGGCCTAGTAAGAAGTGAGAGCTCTGTAGAATAGTTGATTCAAACCAGTTTGTCCTGAAGTCTGGGTGGAGAGAGCGAGAAAGAGGGTCAGTTCATTCTTTTATACTTATTTCCTAATTGTGTGTATGCATAAGGGTTTCAAGGAAAGTGGAAAGTAATATGAAGTGGTATTTAAGAGTCTGATGCTGGTGCTTGTAGATAAGATAAATCTGTTTATCCTGTTAGACTCTTTAAATTAGAGGCAGACAACCTCCTTCCTTAACTCTAATAGATATAAGACTGAATGGAAAAAGGGAAGATAACCCTTTTGGACACATGTCCATTCCAGCAGGGGCAGACAATCACTTCAACTACTTCAGTCAGATGATATATTTGCTGCAAACTAGCACATACCAAAATATTGCAAAAGTTTTGACTCGCCCAAGTAAAAAGGATTTTATAATTCTTATTTGTATAAATATAATACATAAATATATAAATAATATATAACTTCTCCAGACTTTATTTGAACTTGAAAATTTATCAAATAACCTTTTATTAATCCTTTAATTGTTTTCTTTTATTATTTTTTCATGTTGAATAAAATATTTTATTGTAAATAATGACTTGTATGTCTTTTTTATGTATTTTCATAGTAAAAATCATTTCCAATTCATTTTATAGTAAAAATCATTTCCAATGCATTTTTATAGTAAAAATCATTTCCAATGCATTTTTATAGTAAAAATCATTTCCAATGCATTTTTATAGTAAAAATCATTTCCAATTCATTTCATAGTAAAAATCATTTCCAATTCATTTCATAGTAAAAATCATTTCCAATGCATTTTTATAGTAAAAATCATTTCCAATTCATTTTATAGTAAAAATCATTTCCAATTCATTTTATAGTAAAAATCATTTCCAATTCATTTTATAGTGAAAATCATTTCCAATTCATTTTCATAGTGAAAATCATTTCCAATTCATTTTCATAGTGAAAATCATTTCCAATGCATTTTCATAGTAAAAATCATTTCCAATACATTTTTATTGTAAAAATCATTTCATATCTGAAACTGTATATAAATAATACATAACTTCTCCAGACTCTATTTGAACTCAAAAGATTCATCGAAGAACTTTTTATTAACCTTTCTAGAACCTTCATCTCTTTCTTTTATTATTTGTTCATATATTGAATAAATGTTATTCTTGTTAAAATATGAAGTACCTCCAGAATCACCTTACCCCCCCCCCAAAAAAAAAAACACTAAAATAATGTCTAGAAGTGGTATTACACCAATACTTGCCCACCCCCCTCATATCAACATCCCAAAAATATATAAATTCAATCACCAATAACTCTGCAATTTAAGAATTATCTCATTCCTTATAACAATTTCTTTAGATACCAACTAAACTTTATTTAGTTAAAATATGAAAAGACCACTTACAAGTTTTCCCCAGTAAATCTATTATTATACTAAAGCTGTGTTAATCAACTTTTGCTTCCTAAAGGCTTTTTTTACTGTTTAGTTTAATGACATGAAAATTATACTAAATTATTCCTTACTTTTAGGATTAAATTATGTTTGAAAAAAATTCTGTTTCCATTGGTTCTAATTAGTCATAATTTGCAATTAAATCAAAAAAACGACCAATCTCTTACTTTACTCTGTGTCTATCACTTTCTTTCCCTCTATGTATCTCTTGACTACCTCCTCGTTATATAATGTTAGTTTCTCTGGAGAGTAGAGAGAGAGAGACGCGAGAATTTGAAATGATGTTAAGGTTTAGTCCGGCCGTATTTATTTATTTATTAAATTTTATTTGCTTTGCTAACTCACTTTTCCCTAATCTCAATTATCTACCTAGAGCTGAATGGGTGACCCAATGGGTCACGTTTTGTCTAGTAATTTTATAAATTACTCTGTAATCAAAATCCATTTACATCATGTCAATATCAGCTACCATATTTTCTAAACCAGAAGCTGGCGACTGATAATTTGGTATATATAGTTCCTTAAACTAATATACTATTAATCTAAACGAAACCAGTATAGCAGCATCTGGACTCTAAAGGGCCAGTTTAACTCCAGTCAGTAGAGTATCTGCCTAGGAACCACAAAGTTCCTGGTTGGATTGTTTTGGTATATAAGGTGTGCTGAAGTCCACCATTTAAACTTATAGACTCTGCATGGGTACGTGGATTAAAGCCAGCCAATCAACATGCTCTAATACGTGATTAGTTAACTACTTAATCGCTGATCTTGAAAGCCATTCATTTGCACGTATTTGCCACTGATGAACAGACTTGCCACCAAGGACTCTGCTCAACCAAAGGATTCTTCACTAGGGATCACCCTTTGCTTAACATAACGGATCTCCACTGTAAAGTGCTCTCACTTGAAGCCTAAAAATGGCCACAAAAATTGTAACACTGGTTCTATAACAGTCCTCGCCAACTCAGCGCATGAGTAGCACAGCTTGGATCTGTGTGGTAAAGTAACAAACTGATGGTAGGTGTGGCATTCCATCTCAGACACAAAAACAATCTCCCTAGTTTAGTGCTAGTGAAAAGGGGATAGACTCCCTAGTTGTCCAGCTTATTCTGACAAAAGGCCACTGTGCCAAATTTACTTTTTAATTCTCGATGTTGATTTAAAAAAATTTTTTTTTTTTAAATTAAGCTGTAAATTCAAGAGTAACCTTAAACAAGATTTATGGCCACGTCAGAATGAAACAATAGGGTAGGTCGATTTTTGAACTGTAATCTCTTCCATGTGCCAAAAGTTGCAAATTAATATAAAGAATTACCACAAGATATTTTTCTTCAAAACTTTTCCTTCATTTGAGGAAATGATTTCAATCTTTTAGAATGTTATCACTGTTAAAACTTGATTAATAAGCTAAAAAGCAACAAATCAGGTGTTGGTGGTGATGGGGGGGGGGATATTTTCAATTTGAATTCTAGTTATAATATTTTAATCGTTTTGTTTTATTATTATTGGATTGGACCATATGACCTTAAGGCACCCCTTTTTGATCTCGATTAAGAAAGGACATGTTTTTCATTTACACCGTCAATATCCAGTTGTTTTAACAGACAATTTTTAGATTTCTTTTTCAAATTATAAAACTAACCCCTAATCCTAAACCCTAATGTTTTAAACATTGAAATTGCAAAATTCTAACCAATTTCTCGGCCAAATGTTACGAAAACGAGGATTCTTGGTGCATTTTAACTGACAATCTTCGATGCTATTTCCTCAAACAATGGTGCAAGTAAGAGATCTAGTTTTTGGTATCAATATTTATCATACCAACACACAACTTTCGCTGTTTGAGAGAATTTGATAGTTTGAAAAAAGGGAAAAATCAACTTACCCTAAAATGTAGGTTGATTTTTCAAAGTTTTGAAGAAAAATATTTTCTGTAGTAATTCTTTGTTAATTTGCAACTTTTGACACATAGGAGAGGTTACAGTTCTAAAATCGACCTACCCTATTGTACATAGCAGTGAAAAGATTAAATCAATATAAATGTGTGTAGAAGATACAATCAGCCTTACCTCTTGATTAATTGGCACATTTTAAAAAAAGTTAAAAATCAACCTACCCTAATGCACAAAACAAAGCTCATACAGTGGCCAGTGTAAAAATATCCCCTCAGCATCACAAGATATATATTTACCTCACTCGCTGGATCAAAACCCAAGACCTCTAAAACAGGTAAGTAATTTCCTGAACTCCCACCTGGTTGGATTGACACAAGGTCATTTTCATGTGGGGAGCCACACATCTGTGAAGCTCATCTGTGGCTAGTGTTTAAAAGTTGCGTGAATCCCCCTCGGCATTCCTTTTTTAAAGTGCACAAAGCACTGGGCAATAACCCCCGCCATGCCCCTTGAAATCGAGGGGGCAGGTGTTGCCTGGGAGGGGATAACCCCCTGGGATCATGCTGATATTAAATATCTTGTCGGTCCAATGACCGAAGCCACTGGACACAGGACCCGCAAATAACAAATACAAATAACCTTGAAGAACTCACGAAAAAGTTTGAATTTATATTTCAAATATATTTTTCATCGATTTACAAAGCTTAAAGGTTAAGTCAACAAAGCAAGAAATAATAAACCTCAATTAGAGACTTGGAAAATATTGTCTTAGTTTTTTCAAAGATACAGAAGAAAAAAAAAGTTTTTTCAGAATATGAGACAGGAAAAAATATGGTGTGTGTGTGTGTGAGTGTGTGTAATTCAGTCTTTGGCAAGACAAATTTGTATCGGACGTTAAAAGTTATTCGAAGTTAAATTTATTTTTAAAATCAATTTATCGATGGTTTTAGAAGAATAGGAAAACCTTGAAGTATTGAATGAATAAGAAAAAGTCTAAAAAAACTCGAGTTTTTAAAAAAAAAAAAAAAAAAAAAAAAAAGAAAAAATCCCTTTGTCGATCCTACGCCCTATATTCAAACCTTGTCTTCGTAAATATCAATAAATAGCGGCGTGGTTTGGGATGGACATGCTATTTTTATGTAGTTATTAATTGAACTCGCACGACATTTGACATCTCTCGTCTAAAAAGAAGAAAAAAAATCCCTAATCGAATTTTCGACACGTAGGCAAATTCTTATATTTTTTCCTCTAATCATATTTCTCGTATTTTCTCTTTTTTTTATGAGGAAAAAGAAAAAAAAAGTGACTTAGAATAGTAGGTACCACCAGACCGTTTATGCCATCTTGAATAAAACGGAAATAGATATTTCCGAACTTTGTTTATCAAAAATCTCGTAAAAAAAAAGAGCATACAGGGTTGTTACAAAGAAAAATAGTTAATTCAAAGATCAATTTATCCGATTGGGAAAAATTACATCGTTATCTTAAAAAATAAACAAACCTGCCCATATTACATGCGAAAGGGTAATTTTCAGACCGTAATATAGACAGAAAAGTTACTAATTATTTCCCTTTTACAATTAACCAGTAAAAGTATGGAATGAAAATTTGAATATTTTTTCTAAGATAAAAACTGATAAAATAATCTATTATACTTAGTTTTTATTTTAATTATTGAAAAAGTTAAATAAAATAATTTTTTTCACACTAACACTGTCAGCCTAACAGGAACAAACTTCGGTTACTTAGAAGCATCTCGTCTCTTTGTAAAACAAATATGTCAGCAATGCTCTTCCATATATTCTAAGGATCACACATTACTATTCAACAATAAAAATTACAAATTCTTTTAAAAATATTAATCGAGCTCGTATCGGACCAATGTTTAGTTCACCTGAATTATAAAATTCATATTTTTAAATATCCGTGAAAAATTCGATTTTTTGACGCAGGAAAAAAAAAATTTAATTTATTTCACGCAGAAAATAAAAATATTTAATCACACAAAAGATTGAAAATCTCTTAAAAATTAATTTCTTAAAAAAAAAAATTTTTTTTTGACAATTTAATAGAATATAGTACATACCAATTATAAAAGCAAAAAAAAAGTTTTCAAATATTAATATTATGACATTTTTTTGCACTTTTTATTTCCGATTTCATTAATTTTTCCTCAAAAAACTAGACCTTGTACATTCATACAATTTCATTGATATAGTTATTCAGACTCTTATCTTTATAGAAAAAAAGAAAAAAATTTTTCTGACGCGTCATTTTTTTTATCTCATAAAATAAAATGGGGGGGGGGATAGACCTCGTAAAAAATATTTCCCCTAATATATTTTAGAAAAAAACTATTTCAGATGTATTTACATCCAATGGTAAACATTTATGGAAATTTTCGGGAAAATCAGATTATTAATTGATTTTTCATAGAATTTTGAAAAAATCCTCTTATCGTAACTTGTTTTTAGCTACGTTAAATTTCAGTTGATTTAACAGTGCAAAAATGAAAACATTGTTTTTCAATCATAATTTTCATTATTTCCGTATGCTGAAAAAATTTTTTAAAAATCATCAGGAGTTTATTTTATGTTTTTTCTTTAAAATGGAAAAAAAATTTTCAAGAAAATATTAAATTTTCTGTAAGTTTCATTGTGTTAAATATAGGGGGGGGGGGGTAAATTTCAAAGGGTCAAGTTGGTGGTACCTATAGAATAGTCCACAAAATTCATAGAACTGTTTTATTGAATTTAACAAAATAATTTTTTCACCTCTTGGAACGGGACACTTTATTATTTTTTTTTTCAATTCTGGATATAAACTAAAAAATTTAAAACAAGGGAATCTAAAAACTAAGTGAACCATAGAAGAACCAAACATAGAAAATTTGATTTTAATTAAAAACAAAGATAATAAAAAAATCTAGCTTCAGGACTTTTTTTAATTTTTAAATTAGTTGGATTTTATTTACTAAATTAATAGAAAGAGAAAAATAATAATACAATGAATACTAGGTACAACCAATTTGACCCTGTGCAATTAACCCCCGCCCCCTACATTTAACACAATGAAACTTGCAGAAAGAATAATATTTTCTTGAAAAATCTTTTCCATTCGAAACTAAAAACATTAAACAAACTCCTGATGATTTTTTAAATTTTTTATCAGCTTACGAAAATAATGAAAATTATGATTGAAAAACAATGTTTTCATTTTTGCACTGTTAAATCAACTGAAATTTAACGTAGCTAAAAACAAGTTACGATAAGAGGATTTTTTCAAAATTCTATGAAAAATCAATTAATAATCTGATTTTCCCGAAAATTTCCATAAATGTTTACCATTGGATGTAAATACATCTGAAATAGTTTTTTTCTAAAATATATTAGGGGAAATATTTTTTACGAGGTCTATCCCCCCCCCCCACTTAATTTTATGAGATAAAAAAAAAATGACGCGTCAGAAAAATTTTTTTTTTTTTTTCTATAAAGATAAGAGTCTGAATAACTATATCAATGAAATTGTATGCAGAAATAAAACAAAAAAATGTCACTTTTCCTAGGGACTAGCAAACAGAGGCTAAAATTTTTTTTTGACAAAATGACTTTAGCCCCCCTACAGAAAATAATTTACCAAAAATCAGGGAATTATCGGATTTTAATGAAATTTTCAGTGTTTATGTATCAATGAATGATCTTTATAATGCATTATTTATTTTATTTTAAAACTTTCTCATTTTTTTCAGGTCACTTAATTTTGACCCCCCTTATGTTGGGGGCGTAACATTGCTTCAAGTTGGTCCTAACTTGATACTAATTACAGTATAAATAAAGAGATAAAAGACCGAAGTTATGAATAGAAACAAAAAAATTTTTTTTACGGTGGAGCTCCTATGAGAAAATAAGTACCGAAAATCGAAAAATAAAATGTAAAAAAAATATAAAATAATTTTTTTAGGAGATTTCTTTTTTACTCATTTCCATAATTATTTAATTGACTATTATCTTATTAAAAAAAAATTATATATCGATATTTTTTCTGCGAAAATAGAATTTTTCTTCAAAACTTATTAACTCGAGGGTATAAAGTAAGGTTTGCATTAAATAGATATTTATTTCTAGAAACTAAAAATATAACATTTTAAACTTAATATCAAGGCCACATATTTTAAAACAATTGAATTGATTTTCAATAAAAAAACCCAGAATGTTTGACCAATAATTCTATGGAAGGCCAAATGTTTTATGTTTTAAAAACATAAAATATTTTCCTCTCTATTCAGGAGAGTTTGTGTCAGTAATTTAACCGAAAGATTCAATATCTAATAAGTTAAGGTAAGTTCATTTCATTATTACTATTTTTAATTCAATTATTCCTTTTTAATTAAAAATATTCAAATTCTAATTGATGTTTTCTCACTTTTTATCTTTAAATTAACTTTTTTTTTTAAACTAAAATAATTAAAAAAATGCAATTCTAAATTCTTGTCATGTCTGGCCGGACAGGACTATCTGGAACCACATCTAAAATTTTTGTTTTTAATTTTTGTTTTTTTCCTTCAATGGATTATTATCGATTGCACACCAATCTATCAGATTGTAAAAAAAAAATTCTAAAAAGTTCTTTATTTTTAGGAGACGGTGCTAAATTCATTTTGTCAAAAACCGGGTTTTACGTCAATCAAACAACACAAAAAATATTATGGCAATTATGGAATACCATACACGAAACGTAAATAATACGCAAATTTTATTTTCAATGAAACTAAATATATTTTTGATTTTTTTACATACAAAAAACGGATTTTCCTTGGTTAAAAGTTAAAACGAGTGTGAAAAATTTCAGTAACATTTAATGAATATGTATTTAAAGTAACGCTTTACTTATTTCTAAAAAGAAATGTTTATAAGTATTTTAAAAATATTTTAAAGCCATTATTGAACACGATAAATCAAAATAAATTCAATGTAACTTTTTGTTGAAATTCGGACGATTTTTAATGTATAAAATGTATTAAAAATAAATTGCATATTGTAATAATATTTTTCTTTTTTAATGATGGTCGTTATGTTACTACTTATCGATTTAAACAAAGTTTGACCTTAAATAATAGATTTAATTATTTTTAATTCGCTTTTAAAACTCCTAGCAGACGACAAAAAGGCCAGTGGCTATATTAAATTGTCAACAAAAAAACATTTTTTTTAAGAAATTAATTTTTAAGAGATTTTCAATCTTTTGTGTGATTAAATATTTTTATTTTCTGCGTCAAAAAATCGAATTTTTCACGGATATTTAAAAATATGAATTTTATAATTCAGGTGCACTAAACATTGGTCCGAATATTTGGTCAAATTTTTTTTTTTCCTGCGTCAAAAAATCGAATTTTTCACGGATATTTAAAAATATGAATTTTATAATTCAGGTGAACTAAACATTGGCCCGATACGAGCTCGATTAATATTTTTAAAAGAATTTGTAATTTTTATTGTTGAATAGTAATGTGTGATCCTTAGAATGTACGGAAGAGCATTGCTGACATATTTGTTTTACAAAGAGACGAGACGCTTCTAAGTAACCGAAGTTTGTTCCTGTTAGGCTGACAGTGTTAGCGTGAAAAAAATTATTTTATTTAACTTTTTTCAATAATTAAAATAAAAACTAAGTATAATAGATTATTTTATCAGTTTTTCTCTTAGAAAAAATATTCAAATTTTCATTCCATACTTTTACGGGTTAATCGTAAAAGGGAAATAATTTGTAACTTTTCTGTCTATATTACGGTCTGAAAATTACCCTTTCGCATGTAATATGGGCAGGTTTGTTTATTTTTTAAGATAACGATGTAATTTTTCCCAATCGAATAAATTGATCTTTGAATTAACTATTTTTCTTTGTAACAACCCTGTACGATCTTTTTTTTTACGAGATTTTCGATAAACAAAGTTCGGAAATATCTATTTCCGTTTTATTCAAGATGGCCTAAACGGTTTGGTGGTACCTAATGAATACATATACACTTGACAATTGTCTTTAATGATATCTCACGTATTATTCTTAAAAACAAATTAAAACAATAAATATCACAAAAAAAAAAAAATCACAATTATTTCTTCAACTCGTATCGCAACGTGTCTATCTTTGTGGCGGTAAAAACACAAACCACTTGCTTTTTTTTTTTCTTAAATCCCCACATGACGCCAGTTGTGTCTCTGTCACTCATTGTGTCAGAAGAGTTTGTTTATCAAAGTATTTAATACTCAAAATGTCAAAAAGAACGACAGATTCCACTCTGGACAACCGTAGGAAACAGAAAAAGAACCGTTTACCATTATCGACAATGCAAAAAGTAGAATTATTACAAAAACTCGACCGCGGCGTATCAGTGATGAGACTTACTGTCGAATATGGAGTTGGAACTACCACTATATACGACTTGAAGAGACAGAGAGACAAACTCTTAGAGTTCTACACAGAGTGTAACGATCGGAGATTCTTGAAAAACAGAAAGAAGGCCCACGAGGCTAAAAATGAAGAATTCGAGCGCGTGTTGATCGAGTGGGTCCGACAACAAAAGCGTGAACGTCTTCCTCTTACTAGTTCAATGATTCTCAGCCAAGCAAGAAAATACCACCAGGAACTGAACATTCAGGGCCAGGGAGAGTATTCGGAAAACTGGCTACAGAAATTTAAAAAACGTCACAATCTGAAATATTTACAAATCTCTGGCGAGACGGTTTCTATTGAGGACGATGATACGGGAGAAATAAACAATCAGGTAAGTCGGAAGGGTAGATCTAATTTATACAGGGAGAAAAAATAAAACATCTGTATGGGTTATTCGTTGTTAATATGAACTTGTTCTATCTCGCAAGCGGTTGTTGAAAAGCTGCTTTGTTTGGTATTTATTTATTCTGTATATTAATTTAAAATAATAAGCGATTTATCACCTTTAAGATAATCATAGGTTATGGTGTTGCTAGAAAAACCCATGCGACCGCCCCATTGTTTTTAAAATTCTAGAGTTACCTCCCTTGGGTCGTTCTAAACTAATTGTTGGCAAATCGTTTGATTTAAGTGAATATAACTTTAAAAACCTTAAAAAAAATTCTTTCCTCTTCGTAATTTAAAATTATACCATGGGGATCGAAGATTTTTGAAGTATGTTAATGTGCTGGTAACAAACGCAGGGGTATTTTTTTTTTATTTAACAAGTGCTTTAAATTCATAGTAAACTGGGCGACAAATGAAAACCCGGAATTGGTCGACACATCCTGGGTCGTCGCATTCGGTATTAGTGCAAATTGTTTAACTAAATATTGTTCGTTTTTTTTTAACCCTAAAATTCGCTTCCTCTTCAATAAATCTTTAAGAAATTCATTAACAAGAAGAAATAACTGTAATTTTATTCTTTACTTCCTATTTTAACTAAATAGTTAAATTAGGAAAATTTAGCAATGAAAGACAGGAGTGATGGAAAATGATGGAAAAGATAGTTTCAAAGTTGTTTTATTTTTCGATTGTACACTCCTCTGTTTCAAATCATTTTATCTGCATTCTTATTTAGTTTTGTTAGTCTTTCTAATTTAATATATTTCATTACATTAAAACTAAAATACTTGGGCCTGGAAGGTGTATATTTTTGTTAGTAGAATGTAACAGAGGAAGTAAGATATTTTCTCTGAAGTCAATTCTATTGTATTTTTTCAATTGTTTTCTTTTTTTTTTCTTTTTCTTTTTTTCATGACTGGGTCCTCCTGTCAGGGGCTTTCTGTTCAGGAGTTTTTGGATAAAGAAGGAATGACCCTTAGGCCAAGAAAAGCTCTGAAGAAAAAAGCTCCGAAGAGAAGAGCTTCAAAAAAGAGAAAAAAATATAAGAGACGCTTAAAAGAGAATCAGTAAGTATTAAAAAAATGGAAAATAAAATCTACACACACACACACACACACACACACACACAACATCTATCCGGGGGGGTGGGTGTTGTATACTCTTTTTTGTTCTTCTTATTCTTCTGATCATCTTTATCCTTATGGTTCATTTTTTTAATACGTTACTATTCTCTTTTTAGCGTCTCTTATATTTTTTCTCTTTTTTGAAGCTCTTCTCGTTCGGAGCTTTTTTCTTCAGAGCTTTTCTGGCCTAAGGGTCAATTCTTCTTTATCCAAAAACTATGCCCCCTGAACAGAAAGCCCCTGACAGGAGGACCCAGTCAATGAAAAAAGAAAAAAGAAAAAAAAAGAAAACATTGAAAAATACACATAGAATGACTTTCAGAGAAATATCTATTCCTCTGTTACATTCTACTAACGAAAAATATAGCACCTTCCTGGCCCAAGTATTTTAGTTTAATGTAATGAAATATATTAATTAGAAAGACTAACAAAACTAATAAAGAATGCAGATAAAATGATTTGAAACAGAGGAGTGTACAAATCGAAAAATAACAACTTTGAACTATCTTTCCATCATTTTCCATCACTCCTGTCTTTCAATTGCTAAATTTTCCTTTAACTATTTAGTTAAAATAGGAAGTTGAAAGAATAAATGACAGTTATTTCTCTTGTTAATGAATTCTTACGATTTATTGAAGAGGAAGCGAATTTTAGGGTAAAAAAAAACGAACAATATTTAGTTTAAACAATTTGCACTTAATAACCATATGCGACGACCCAGATGTGTCGACCCAATTCCGGGTTTTTCAATTTTGGTCGCCCAGTTTACTATGAATTTAAAGCAGCTTGTTAAATAAAAAAAAAATACCCTGCGTTTGTTACCAGCACATTAAGCAACTTCAAAAAAAATCTTCGATCCCCATGCTATAAATTTTAAATTACGAAAGAGGAAAGAATTTTTTTTAAGGTTTTTAAAGTTATATTGCACTTAAATCAAACGATTTGCCAACAATTATAGTTTAGAACGACCCCAAGGGAGGTAACTCTAGAATTTTAAAAACAATGGGCGGTCGCATGGGTTTTTCTAGCAACACCATATACTACTGATTATCTTAAAGGTGATAAATCGCTTATGTAGTTTTAAATTAAAATATACAGAATAAATAAATACAAACCAAAGCAGCTTTTCAACAACCGCTTGCGAGATAGAAAAGTTCTATTACAACGAATAACATACAGATGTCTTTATTTTTTCTCCCTGTCATAAATTAGATTCGTACCCTTCCGCCACTTTACTGATTTGTTTTATTTCTTCCGCGTATCAATCGTCATCAATAGACACCGCTTCGCCAGAGATTGTAAATATTTCAGATTCGTGACGTTTTTTAAAATTCTGTAGCCAGTTTTCCGAAATAAACTCTCCTGGCCCTGAATGTTCAGTTCTGGTTGGGTATTTTCTTGCTTGGCTGAGAATCATGAACTAGTAAGGAGGAAGAGTTCAAACGCTTTGTTCGTCGGCCCCACTCGTCACAACGCGCTCGAATTCTTCATTTTAGCCTCGTGGGCCCTTCTTTCCTGTTTTTCAAGAATCTCCGATCGTTACACTCTGTGTAGAACTCTAAGAAGTTTGTCCTCTCTGTCTCTTCAAAGTCGTTATATAGTGGTAGTTCCACTCCATATTCGACAGTAAGTCTCATACTGATACGCCGCGGTCGAGTTTTTTGTAATAATTCTACCTTTTGCATTGTCGATAATGGTAAACGGTTCTTTTTCTGTTTCCTACGGTTGTCCAAGTGGAATCTGTCGTTCTTTTTGACATTTTGAGTAATTAAATACTTTGATAAAACAACTCTTCTGACACAAGAGTGAACAGAGACACAACTGGCGTCATGGGGGATTTAAGAAAAAAAAAAAGCAGTGGTTTGTGTTTTTACCGACACAAAGATAGACACGTTGCGACATACGAGTTGAAGAATAATTGTGATTTTTTTGTTTTTTGTGATATTTATTGTTTTAATTTGTTTTTAAAGAAAATACGTGAGATATCAATTAAAACGACAATTTGTTCAAGTGTAAATGTATTCATCTAAGGTACCAACCAAACCGTTTAAGGCCATCTTGAATAAAACGGAAATAGATATTTCCGAACTTGGTTTTATCGAAAATCTCGTAAAAAAAAATGATCGTACAGGGTTTTACAAAGAAAAATAGTTAATTACAAAGATCAATTTTTCGATTGGGAAAAGTTACATCGTTATCTTAAAAATAAACACCTGCCCATATTACATGCGAAAAGGGTATTTCAGACCGTAATATAGACAGAAAAGTTACAAATTATTTCCCTTTTACGAATTAACCTGTAAGTATGGAATGAAAATTGAAATATTTTTTTCTAGAGAAAAACTGATAAAATAATCTATTATACTTAAGTTTTTTATTTTTATTATTGAAAAAAAGTTAAATAAAATATTTTTTTCACGCTAAACTGTCAGCTAACAGGAACAAACTTCGGTTACTTAGAAGCGTCTCGTCTCTTTGTAAAACAAGATATGTCAGCAATGCTCTTCCGTACATTCTAAGGATCACACATTACTATTCAACAATAAAATTACAAATTCTTTTAAAAATATTAATCGAGCTCGTTAGGGCCAATGTTTAGTTCACCTGAATTAAAAAATTCATATTTTTAATATCCGTGAAAAATTCGATTTTTTGACGCAGGAAAAAAAAAAAATTTGACCAAATATTCGGACCAATGTTTAGTGCACCTGAATTATAAAATCAATTTTTAAAAATCCGTGAAAAATTGTTTTTTGAGACGCAGAAAATAAAAATATTTAATCACACAAAAGATTGAAAATCTCTTAAAAATTAATTTCTTTAAAAAAAAATGTTTTTTTGTTGACAATTTATATAGCCACTGCCTTTTTGTCGTCTGCTAGGAGTTTTAAAAGCGAATTAAAAATAATTAAATCTATTATTTAAGGTCAACTTTGTTTAAATCGATAAGTAGTAACATAACGACCATCATTAAAAAAGAAAAATATTCATTACAATATGCAATTTATTTTTAATACATTTTAATACATTAAAAATCGTCCGAATTTCAACAAAAAAGTTACATTGAATTTATTTTGATTTATCGTGTTCAATAATGGCTTTAAAATATTTTAAAAATACTTATAACATTTCTTTTTAGAAATAAGTAAAGCGTTACTTTAAAATACATATTCATTAAATGTTACTGAAATTTTTCAACTCGTTTTAACTTTAAACCAAGGAAAATCCGTTTTTTGTATGTAAAAAATCAAAAATATATTTAGTTTCATTGAAAATAAAATTTGCGTATTATTTACGTTTCGTGTATGGTATTCCATAATTGCCATATTATTTTTTTGTGTTGTTTGTTTGACGTAAAACCAGGTTTTTGACAAAATGAATTTAGCACCGTCCTCCTAAAATAAAGAACTTTTTAGATTTTTTTTTACAATCTGATAGATTGGTGTGCAATCGATAATATCCATTGAAGGGAAAAAACAAAAAAATTAAAACAAAAATTTTAGATGTGGTTCCAGATAGTCCTGTCCGACCAGACATGACAAAGAATTTAGATTGCATTTTTTTAATTATTTTAGTTTAAAAAAAAGAAGTTAATTAAAGATAAAAAAGTGAGAAAACATCAATTAGAATTTGAATATTTTTAATTAAAAGGAATAATTGAATTAAAATAGTAATAATGAAATGAACTTACCTTAACTTATTAATATTGAATCTTTCGGTTAAATTACTGACACAAACTCTCCTGAATAGAGAGGAAAATATTTTATGTTTTTAAACATAAAACATTTGGCCTTCCATAGAATTATGGTCAAACATTCTGGTTTTTTTTATTGAAAATCAATTCAATTGTTTAAAATATGTGGCCTTGATATTAAGTTTAAAATGTTATATTTTTAGTTTCTAGAAATAAATATCTATTTAATGCAAACCTTACTTTATACCCTCGGTTAATAAGTTTTAGAGAAAAATTCTATTTTTCGCAGAAAAAATATCGATATATAATTTTTTTTAATAGATAATAGTAATTAAATATTATGGAAATGAGTAAGAAAGAAATCTCCTAAAAAATTATTTTATATTTTTTTTTACATTTTATTTTTCGAGTTTCGGTACTTATTTTCTCATAGGAGCTCCACCGTAAAAAAATTTTTTTGTTTCTATTCATAACTTCGGTCTTTTATCTATTTATTTATACTGTAATTAGTATCAACGTTAGGACCAACTTGAAGCAATGTTTACGCCGCCACATAAGGGGGGTCAAATTAAGTGACCCTGAAAAAAATGAGAAAGTTTTAAAATAAAATAAGATAATGCATTATAAAGATCATTCATTGATACATACACTGAAAATTTCATTAAAATCCGATAATTCCTGATTTTTGGTAAATTAATTTCTGTAGGGGGCTAAAGTCATTTGTCATTTTGCCTCTTCTTGTAGTCCCTAAATTATAGAATTAGACATACCAAATTATAAAGCAAAAAAAGTTTATTATATATTAATATTATGACATTTTTTTATTTATTTCTGATTTCATTATATTTACTTATTCATACAATTTCATTGATTATAATTCAGACCTCTTATATATATATGAAAAGAAAAATTTCCTCGACGCGTCATCTTATTTTTTTATACTCATAAATATAGGGGGGGGGGAATAGACCTCGTAAAAAATTTTTCCCCTAATATATTTTAGAAAAAAACTAATTCAATGTATTTACATCCATGTCAAAACATTTATGGAAATTTTCGGGAAAATCAGATTATTGAATTGATTTTTCATAGTTTTGAAAAAAATCCTCTCTATCGTAACTTGTTTTTAGCTATGTTTAAATTTCAAGTTTGATTTTAATCAGTGCAAAATGAAAACATTTGTTTTTTTCAATCATAATTTTTCATTATTTTCGTAAGCTGATAAAAAATTTAAAAAATTCATCAGGAGTTTTGTTTAATGTTTTAGAGATATTCGAATGGAAAAAGATTTTTAAGAAAATATATTCCTTTCTGCAAAGTTTTCATTGGGTGTTAAATGTAGGGGGCGGGTTAATTGCACAGGGTCAAATTGGTTGTACCTAGTATTCATTGTATTATTAATTTTTCCTCTTTCTATTATTAGTAAATAAATCCAACTAAATTTAAAAATTAAAAAAAGTCCCTGAAAGCTAGATTTTTTTATTAATCTTTGGTTTTTAATTAGAAATATAATTTTCTATGTTTGGATTCTTACTATGGTTCAACTTAGTTTTAGATTCCCTTGTTTTAAATTTTTTAGTTTATATCCCAGAAATTGAAAAAAAAAATACTAAAGTGTCCGTCCAAGAGGTGAAAATTATTTTGTTTAAATTCAAATAAAACGTTCTATGAATTTTTGTGGACTATTTATAGGTACCACCAATACTTGACCCTTTTGAATTTACCCCCCCCCCCCGTATATTTAACACAAATATTACAGAAAATTTAATATTTTCTTGAAATTTTTTTTCGCAATTTTAAAGAAAAAACATAAAATAACCCTGAATGATTTTATTATTTTCAGCATACGGAAATAATGAAAATTAATGATTGAAAAACAATGTTTTTCATTATTATTGCACTGTTAAATCAACTGAAAATTTAACGTAGCTAAACAGTTAACGATAAGAGGATTTTTTCAAAATTCTATGAAAAATCATTAATAATCTGATTTTCCCGAAAATTTCCATAAAATGTTACCATTGATGTAAATACATCTGAAATAGTTTTTTTCTAAAATATATTAGGGGAAATATTTTATTTACGAGGTCTTCCCCCCCCCCCATTTTATTTTATGAGATAAAAAAATGACGCGTCCAGAAAAAAATTTTTTTTCTTTTTTTTCTATAAAACGATAAGAGTCTGAATAACTATATCAATGAATTGTATGATGTACAAGGTCTAGTTTTTTGAGGTAAAAATTAATGAAATCGGAAATAAAAAGTGCAAAAAATGTCATAATATTAATATTTGAAAACTTTTTTTTGGCCTTTTATAATTGGTATGTACTATATTTCCTATTAAATTGTCAAAAAAAATTTTTTTTTTTAAGAAATTAATTTTTAGAGATTTTTCAATCTTTTGTGTGATTAAATATTTTTATTTTCTGCGTGAAATAATTAAATTTTTTTTTCCTGCGTCAAAAAATCGAATTTTTTCAGCGGATATTTAAAAATATGAATTTTATAATTCAGGTGAACTAACATTGGTCCGATACGCAGCTCGATTAATATTCTTTAAAAAGAAATTTGTAATTTTTATTTTGTTGAATAGTATGTGTGATCTTAGAATATATGGAAGAGCATTGCTGACATATTTGTTTAACAAGAGACGAAGATGCATTCTAAGTAACGAAGTTTGTTCCTGTTAGGCTTGGACAGTGTTGTGTGAAAAAAAAATATTTATTTACTTTTTCAATAATTTAAATAAAAACTAAAGTATAATAGAATTATTTTAATCAGTTTTTATCTTAGAAAAAATATTCAAATTTTTCATTCCATACTTTTATGCTGGTTAAGTCATTTGTAAAAGAGACGAATGAATTAGTAACTCTCTCTCTTAATTACAGTAAAGTCTGACATAAAATTAACATTCCTTTCCAGAGACAGTGTAATGTAGTGGGCGCAGGTTTGTGTTAATTATATATTAAAGATAACGATGTCGAATCTTTTCAACATCGGATAAATTGATCTTTGATTAACTATTTTTTGCTTTGTAACAACCCTGATTAATCTCTTTTTTTTCGAAGATTGTTTGATAAACAGAGATCGAAAATATCTAATTTCCGTTTTATTCAGATGGGCATAAACGGTCTGATGGGACCGCATCGAATTATTCTGAAGCTCTTTTTTGGCTTTGTCCTCATGGAGAAAGAACAATGTGAGAGAGGGAGAGGGAGAGGAGAGAGTATGATTGATATGTAGAGGAAAAGAGATATAAGATTTGCCCTACGGTGTCGAAAATTCGATTAGGGATTTTTTTTTTCTTCTTTTAGACGAGAGATGTCAAATGTCGTGCCGAGTTCAATTAATAACTAACAATAAAAATAGGCAATTGTCACCCAAAACCACGCCGCTTTTATTTGATTTTAACGAAGACAAGGTTTTGAATATAGGGCGAGGATCGACAAAGGGATTTCTTTCTTTTTTTTTTTTTTTTTTTTTTTTTTTTTTTTTTTTTTTTTTTTTTTTTTTTTTTTTTTTTTTTTTTTTTTTTTTAAAAACTCGAGTTTTTTTAGATTTTTCTTATTCATTCAATACTTCAAGGTTTTCCTATTCTTCTAAAAACCATCGATAAATTGATTTTAAAAATAAATTTAACTTCGAATAAACTTTTAACGTCGATACAAATTTGTTCTTGCCAAAGACTGAATTACACACACTCACACACCGTCACACATATTTTTTTTCTGTCTCATATTCTGAAAAAAACACTTTTTTTTTTCTTCTGTATCTTTGAAAAAACTAAGACAATATTTTCCCAAGTCTCTAATTGAGGGTTTATTATTTCTTGCTTTGTTGACTTAACCTTTAAGCTTTGTAAATCGATGAAAATATATTTGAAATATAAATTCGTAAAAACTTTTTGTGAGTTCTTCAAGGTTATTTGTTTTTGGTTAATTGCGGGTCCTGTTCCAAGTGGCTTCGGTCTTGGACGCGAACAAGATATTTAATTATCAGCATACCAGGGGTTATCCCTCCCAAGGCAACAACCTAG
>CM042154.1:50667264-50744764 GCA_023376005.1 Doryteuthis pealeii
AGAGAGATTTTCTGTTAGTAGCCACATGTAACAGAGGAAGTAAGATATTTTTCTCTGAAGTCAATTCTATTGTATTTTTTTCAATTGTTTTCTTTTTTTTTTCTTTTTCTTTTTTTCATGACTGGGTCCTCCTGTCAGGGGCTTTCTGTTCAGGAGTTTTTGGATAAAGAAGGAATGACCCTTAGGCCAAGAAAAGCTCTGAAGAAAAAAGCTCCGAAGAGAAGAGCTTCAAAAAAGAGAAAAAAATATAAGAGACGCTTAAAAGAGAATCAGTAAGTATTAAAAAATGGAAAATAAAATCTACACACACACACACACACACACATCTATCCGGGGGGTGGGTGTTGTATACTCTTTTTGTTCTTCTTATTCTTCTGATCATCTTTATTCTTATGTTCTTCTTCTAGTGTCTGGACTTTGTCTTGGGGATTTCATGTCTGGTCTCCTATTGGGGATTTCTCTTTCTCAGAAGCCATGGGTCATTGGTAGTTTTTGGATAAATAACCCAAGACTTCGATTTGCTTTATATCATATTTTATTCCAAAATCCCCACCAGACTTACTGCGCAGATTGAGTCGACAGCGCGCTTAACGCGACTTACCACCTCCGTGGTTCGACCGATACTATAACTAACTCTTTCTAATCTACACCGGAAGAGGCCATCTCCACCGATTCTCATGGTATCCACCGGAAAGAAGATCAAGATGAGGTCAACCCGTGTCACTTAATTTTTCAAGGCCACCGGCTGTAACCATTCAGCCATTTTGGTTTCTACACTAACTGTACATAAGTGTTAGGGTACTAACAATTATGTAACAGTAGGTGTTGAATAGAAGCCATGGTTGAGTTATAGTAGTAGTCGTTAGTAGTAGTAGCCATCGTGAGCTCAGAGAAACAATATACGAAAGTCGTATAGTTGAAAAGGGGTTGTTTATTTCTGTCTAGACTTGTGGGTTCTTTTTCAGAGAGAAGGAGGGAAAGAGGGTATGGTCAAGCTGTTCTATTGTAAATCACATTCATGCGCACTGTTCATTGCTAGCCTAGACACGTCTGCCTCTGATGAAGGTCCAGACGAAAAGCACTGATTTTCCTCTTCTTCCGTTTGTGGTCCCAGGGGTGGGAGAAGGGACACATTCGCTTCCACCCTCCGAAAAAAACTTGGGACTTGCATTTTTATTTTTTAAAGGGGTCATTGGTCGGTCAATGGCTGGCACCCGTTGAGTGTTTACAATTCCAAACTTTAACCTCTTTTTGTTCTTATTTCTTTTTGTTCTTATTTCTTTTTCTTCTCTTTCTCCAGAAATCTGATTACCCTTGACCATAATAATTACGCTACAGTGGGTGAATCCCCATGGCCTAATGCCTAACATGCTGGACTGCAACATTGTAGTAAGCAAGTTTGAACTCCAGTTACCGAATTAAATTCACTTTCGGACTAATATATTGGGGAAAGGTATGAACCCTGTTTTCCCCCAGCTATCAGTTGAATATGTGACACTTAGAAGAAGGTTAAATCAAACTTAACGGACCTAAATTCCACCATCGTATGTCACCTCACCGAAAGAAAAAAAATACCAAAAATCAGGGAATTAACCAAATTTAATGAAATTTTCAGTGTTGATATATTAATGAACCAAAGATATAATGCACTAGTTATTTTATTTAAAAACTTTTACATTTTTTCAAGTTAGTTAACTTTGAATCATGTATCTTTGAGGCATAACACAGATTCTCAAAGATACGGAGTTCAAAGTTAATTGACCTGAGCAAAAAAAAGGCCATGAGAGAGAAATAGAAAAAGGGGTGATAAATGTTAACTTTCGAAATTCTGCACATAGATGGTTTGTCAAAGATCCCCATAGTCTGCCCAAGTAATTTGGATTATTTGGATTTTTCAGACTATTGTCCTCATTTTTATTGTTATATACACAACGTTTCAGCCAATGTGCCCCCAGCCTTCTTTGGGTGTTTCTTGTCGAACTTGGGAACCTTCTCCTCGAGTTCAATGAGAAAAACCTAAAGAAGGTTGGAAATAACATCAGTAGAAATGTTGTGTATAATACGATAAAGATGAGGACAACAGTCCGAAAAAAATCCAAATAATACAAACGTTTCTGTGATTACTAAATATTTTAGAGACGTTACATTTGGGATTAACCTTGTAGAATTTCCAATTTGCATTTTATATATGAAGATTATTATCATCTATTTTGAAAATTTATTTCAGACAAGACACAATGAGCCCAACTGATACTAAAACGCAAGTACAACAACATTTACCAGTAAATGCTAAACCCGCCCCAGCCCCAGTGCCATCACTTCGGAAAAAACATGTTTTTGTAATTGTCAACCATCAACGTTATATCATGTCCAATATGGCATCTCTGTGGAGGAATAGAAAGTTTTGTGATGCCATAATAGATAATGGAAAGGCAATTGTAAAGGTAAGCGGATCTTTTGGAAGAAAAAAAAAAAACAATCTGATCCTTAGTCAAAAATTAACCATTTATAATATTATTATGTTATTGCTTTTTTATTATTATTATTATATTTATTGCTAATATAATTATGAAATTTACACAACTTAAGAGGGAGAAATAAGTAGTGAGAAGTACTAGTCAAAAATTAATAATAATTGACAATACTTCAATTAACCCAACTCAAAATTACTATGAGGTGTAAAAGCAAGAAAAATAAGATGAAATAAATGCTAGTCAAAAATTAATAATAATTGACAATACTTCAATTAACCCAACTCAAAATTACTACGAGGTGTAAAAGCAAGAAAAATAAGATGAAATAAATACTAGTCAAAAATTAATAATAATTGACAATACTTCAATTAACCCAACTCAAAATTACTATGAGGTGTAAAAGCAAGAAAAATAAGATGAAATAAATACTAGTCAAAAATTAATTGACAATACTTCAATTAACCCAACTCAATTACTATGAGGTGTAAAAGCAAGAAAAATAAGATGAAATAAATACTAGTCAAAAATTAATAATTGACAATACTTCAATTAACCCAACTCAATTACTATGAGGTGTAAAAGCAAGAAAAATAAGTTGAAATAAATACTAGTCAAAAATTAATAATAATTGACAATACTTCAATTAACACAACTCAATTACTATGAGGTGTAAAAGCAAGAAAAATAAGATGAAATAAATACTAGTCAAAAATTAATAATAATTGACAATACTTCAATTAACCCAACTCAAAATTACTACGAGGTGTAAAAGCAAGAAAAATAAGATGAAATAAATACTAGTCAAAAATTAATAATTGACAATACTTCAATTAACCCAACTCAATTACTATGAGGTGTAAAAGCAAGAAAAATAAGATGAAATAAATACTAGTCAAAAATTAATAATAATTGACAATACTTCAATTAACCCAACTCAAAATTACTATGAGGTGTAAAAGCAAGAAAAATAAGATGAAATAAATACTAGTCAAAAATTAATGATAATTGACAATACTTCAATTAACCCAACTCAAAATTACTACGAGGTGTAAAAGCAAGAAAAATAAGATGAAATAAATACTAGTCAAAAATTAATGATAATTGCCTATGTCTCATCTAATTAAGAATATTACTAATAAGTGTTAAGGTCTAGTGTAGATTTAGTATAATTCCTTCAGGTGAGTCAGTAGGTATTTAGGGACAAATAACAACAGTTTAAATTGTGTCTAATGATAAAATCCAATTTGGGCATGAGGGGATACAAGTCTATGATACTTGTTAAAAATTAATAATGATTGACAATATTTCAATTAACCCAACTCAAAATTACTACTCGGTGTAAAAGCAAGAGAAATAAGATGAAAGTAACACTAAAAAAACAAATTATATATGTATTGTGTCTAATTTGGCATATCTTTGGAGGAACGGAAAGTTTTGTGATGCCAGCATAGGAAATGAAAAGGCAATTGTCAAGGTAAGTTGATCTTTTGAAGAAAAACCATCCTGATCCTTAGAATCAAAAATTAATCATTGATAATATTTAATTATGAAATTTATACAATTTAAGAGGGAGAAATCAGATGAAAGAAATACTAGCCAAAAATTAACTTTAATAGACAATGCTTCAATTCGCACAACTCAAAATTACTACGAGGTGTAAAAGCAAGAGAAATAAGATGAAAGTAATACTTGTAGGGACTGTGTTTGTTTGGTGATTGTGTGAGTGTGAAGAAGATCCGAGTTTTAATCCCAACAATTTAAATGTATATGACTACAGAAATGTAGTTTCTGTAGAAAACAAAAGAAGATGAAAATTATAAAAGAAACAACTTTATATACAAGATATTACAATTCATATAGTGATAGTCAATTGTTCTTTCATTGATGTGCTGGCTGTATGTGTCTGTTGGTAGTTGTGTTTGCTGAGAGCGTAAGTTTGTTTATATTTGTGCATTTGGACTTGTCAAATTTGTAGCAGTTTTGATAAAACAATGTCTGTGATTGAAACTTTGTATTGAGTAGGAGAGAGAGAGAATATGAAATGAAAAAATAGATGGACCTGTTGAGTCGTATTTTATGTTTTCAGACAGCATCTTTTCCCCATTGTGTCGAGTTGGGAAGAACGTCCATTCCCACTGTCAAGTCGGGAAGAGTGTAAGCTCCCACTGTAGTTTTTCAGCTCTATGGGTCTTTTTATAATTTTCTTTTGTCATTGTTTACGTGATCATTAAGTTAATTTTAATATTGGAATTTTCAAATATCAGCTGTTTTCTAATGACGTAAATATCGGATGATTTTGTAACATTCCGATGGCGTACATATTTTCAATGGAATTTAAACCATTGTTTCTATTGTTGCTAAAATATTTATAAACTAATATTTATTCGATTATCTTTTGTTTACATAATTCTAAACTTATACAATTGTAAAATTACTTGTTTCAGAAAACTTAATTATTTTAATGTATCCAATTCCACATGCACGTAAATAGGGGGCCAAATTCCCATAAAACCCCTGGCAGATTGATAAATATTGAAAATATTTTTCAATATGTAATACATGTGGAATTATTTGTTGATGTATATACTTGTGCGCCGGCTTTTTGTATTTGTAGATTGTAGTGTTCTTTGTAGGTGTGGATAATTGTTTGTCCCTTTTGTATTATTTGAGGGTGTAGTGTTCCATTGTAGTTCTTTGTAAGTGTGGATAATTGCTTGTCCCTGTTGTATTTGTTAGGGGTGTTGAGTGTTCTGTCGTTCTTTGTGGATGATTCCAAGTACGGCATCTTTGGTGTGACGGTGATATGTATGGTATCGAGATAACATGTCTCTCTGTTGTTAAACAGTGTTTTGGTTCCGAATGTGACAGGGTGTAACTTCGATGCTTTAGAAGTGCTTACTTTTCTGTTCTATCGAATGTGGCTTTTTAAAAAAAATGTTTTTTTGTGTTTGCAGTCCAAATCAAGGTTTTCTATGTATTGCATTGTGGAGCGTGAGAATGTCTTCCACAATGTCTAAACCTTTGATGATACAGATATCTGAAGTAAATTGGGCTATATTATTCCATTGTCAAATATCCTGACTGCATAGTTTTTTTTCACTTGAAGAGCGTAAGTGAGAAATTGTGGATGCGTGAAAAAGAGTGTTTCATCTTCCAAGTGAGTCTGGAAGGTGCCTTTTCGATAGATTGCCTTGAGGAAAAATGGTATTTTTGCCGTGTGATTCTCAATTTCAAAATGTTGTCGTCGTATCGGGGAAAAAAAATTGAATTGTGAATTTTTGAGAAATTCCATTTTTGGTTTCATGTATTGGATTTAATCGAAATGTCTTCGAGAAAAGAATATCTTAGAAACTTCTGGATCACCATTTGGATGTCGGCCGGTGGAAACGAATTTTGGTCATTTCAACATTTGTGGTTTGTTTTGTATATTTGAAATTATGAATGGGATAAAAGTTACATTCATAATAGTGAGTTGCTATGATTGCTGTTTTAAAAACAAAACAAAGTAAATGAAGAATGTTTTGTTTTATGTTCTGTCAAACGTCGGAAAGAGAGAAAGAAAGTGAGACGGACGAATTGTTGTGACTTTTGAATAAAGCCTTTGTTTACAATGTCTCTACTTTGTGTGTGATTTGGGCGATCTCTTCCGATGATGTGTGTATTTCAGCGGTTTTCCGGGGATGTGTACAAGTTGCAAATGTATTGTTTATTGTAGAGTATTCTTTCTCGCCTCGGGGTTATCATTTTGTGTGTTGCGTGTTCATTCAAGTCCGGGGTTACCAATTTGTAGTGACTGTGTTTGTTTATATTTGTGTGATTGGATATGTCAAAAAAAAAATTATTTAAGTATAAATTTAGACAACTTAAAAAAAATAAGAGGCAAGAAATACTAGAGAAAAATTGATAACAATTCAATTCTCCCAATTCAAAATTCCTACTAAGTTTAAAAACAAGAGAAATAAAATGAAATAAATACTTATGAAAAATTAATAATAATTAACAATGCTTTATCTAATTCAAAATATTACATTTTCATTATTATTACTTATATGAGTCAAAAATTAATTATAGACAATGCTTCAATTGATCGAAAGAGTTAAATAAAACCTTAGTTAAATAAGTCTCTTTATTTCTACCCTTTTTTATTTATAATTATTGACAATTAAATTCATTTAATTAAAAAATATTACTAATAAGTGTTAAGGTCTAGTGTAGATTTAGTATAATTCCTTCAGGTGAGTCAGTGAGGTATTTAGGGACAAATAACAACAGTTTGAATAGTGTCTAATGGTTAAATCCATTTTGGGTATGAGGAGATAAAAGTCTATGATACTAGTTAAAAATTAATAATAATTGACAATACTTTATTTAAGAAATTCATACAACTCAAAATGATTACCATAAAATGTAAATGTAAGAGAAATAAGATGAAAGAAATATCAACCAAAAATTAATAATAATTAACAATGCTTCATCTAATTAGAAATATTACATTTTCATTATTATTACTTATTTTGAATAAAGCCTTAATCAAAGACATCTCTTCTTTTTCTACCCTCTTTTATTTACAGGTTCATAAACTTGTTCTTTATGCTGCATGTCCAAAATTGCTCTCTCAGTCAACATCGGACATAGCGTTCGATGAGTTCCTGACAGTGAAATTACCAGAAAAGGTCAGCTGGGAAGCATTAAATGCATTTGCTGAATACATGTACAATGGAATTTTAGATTTGGATTGTAATATTTTGCAACAGTTGAAAATTATTGCTGATAGGTTGGATATGAAGGAATTTAAAGAATTATGTGATAGACATCTTTACAATCACATTCACCAACCTCATACTACTGCTGCATCATGCACTCATATTCCCTTGCTTAAAACGTCCATGCAATTCCCATCTATGACATCACCTCTTAGTTCTACCATCTCTGCTCCAGTACAGTCTGCCCCAGTACAGACTGCCCCGGCTATCACCACTCAGGCCACTGATGTCAAGCAAGAAATCTCTGAAGCCGAACTCGTCCAAGTCAAGAAGGACACAGCTGCCATGTTCAGTCAGATATCTGAGGTGGCATCGCTGGCTCCGAATAAGTGTGGAAATGCTGCCAGCTTTGTGATTTGTCCCAGCGTCCAAACAGAATATGTTGGACCGGAAGACAACAGATATGGCCACTTGAGCAGTGATGGTAATAGTCAAACTCTCACGATGAGTGATCCATCATCTTCATCCTCATCACTTCCAGCACCAGCAGTATCAACATCAATAACTTCAGTTGCAGCATCACAAACAGAATATGATATTTCCTTCTCCGAAACAAAAGATGTCATATCTACTCATGACAATAATCAAAAGATCATATTGACTGATCCATCATCTTCATCCTCATCACTTCCTGCAGCAGTAGCCACATCAATGAACTCAGTTGCAGCATCACAAACAGATTATGATATTCTCTTGTCAGAAACAAAAGATGTGAAATCAAACTCTTATGAATCTCCTCTTCTATCTGACACATCAACTGTTTCATTCATTGTTGAAAAGATTTGTTCCCAAGCCAGTGACACAACTGAAACTATTTCCAAACCATTGAGCCCATTATCCAACCCCTCATCTGTCAATCTCCCAACGATGTCAGATAAATCTGTTTATCCTGTTAAGCTCTTTAAATCGGTGGTAAATAATCTCCCTCCTTAACTCTACTTTTTGGTAAAATCTCATAGACAGCAAAAGTCCTTAGAAGATATTCCTTTGTATGTATGTGTGTGTGTTTGTCTGTGTATGCATAAGGGTTTCAAGGGAAGTGAAAAGTAATATACAGTGGTATTTAACAGTCTGATGTTGGGACTGGTGGGTAAGATAAGTTTATTTATTCTGTTAGACTCTTTAAGTCAGTGGCAAATAACCTCCTTCCTTAACTCAACTAACCTCCTTCCTTAACCTTTGGATAAGGTCTCATAGACAACAGAAGTCATTGGAAGATATTCTTTTTGCATGTGTGTGTATGCATAAGGGTTTCAAGGGAAATAGAAAGTAATATACAGTGGTATTTAAGAGTCTGATGCTGGAGTTGGTAGGAATTTAGATAGCAAGAAGTGTGAAGTCAGTAACATGAAGAGGTGAGATGGCCTAGTAAGAAGTGAGAGCTCTGTAGAATAGTTGATTCAAACCAGTTTGTCCTGAAGTCTGGGTGGAGAGAGCGAGAAAGAGGGTCAGTTCATTCTTTTATACTTATTTCCTAATTGTGTGTATGCATAAGGGTTTCAAGGAAAGTGGAAAGTAATATGAAGTGGTATTTAAGAGTCTGATGCTGGTGCTTGTAGATAAGATAAATCTGTTTATCCTGTTAGACTCTTTAAATTAGAGGCAGACAACCTCCTTCCTTAACTCTAATAGATATAAGACTGAATGGAAAAAGGGAAGATAACCCTTTTGGACACATGTCCATTCCAGCAGGGGCAGACAATCACTTCAACTACTTCAGTCAGATGATATATTTGCTGCAAACTAGCACATACCAAAATATTGCAAAAGTTTTGACTCGCCCAAGTAAAAAGGATTTTATAATTCTTATTTGTATAAATATAATACATAAATATATAAATAATATATAACTTCTCCAGACTTTATTTGAACTTGAAAGATTTATCAAATAACCTTTTATTAATCCTTTAATTGTTTTCTTTTATTATTTTTTCATGTTGAATAAAATATTTTATTGTAAATAATGACTTGTATTTTTTATGTATTTTTTTATAGTAAAAATCATTTCCAATGCATTTTCATAGTAAAAATTTTCCAATGCATTTTATAGTAAAAATTTCCAATGCATTTTTATAGTAAAAAATCATTTCCAATTTTTTATAGTAAAAATCATTTCCAATGCATTTTCATAATAAAAATCATTTCCAATGTATTTTCATAGTAAAAATCATTTCCAATACATTTTTATAGTAAAAATCATTTCATATCTGAAACTGTATATAAATAATACATAACATCTCCAGATTGTATTTGAACTCAAAATATTCATCAAAGAACCTTTCTTGAATTTTCCATCCCTTTCTTTTATAAATTGTTCATGTTGAATAAAATATTTTGTTGTAAATATATAGTGGACTCTCCTATCGTAATCGATAAATGAGATCATATACACAGACACACACACAGACAAACAAAAATAGTAGGACAACATGACTACACATGCACACACACACAAATACCAATTTGCCTAAAAATACACCTATGTATGGAAATAACTACACTTGATAACCTACCTTGAAAATATATATACCAGTACACATACTTGTATATGTGTGCACACACACACACACCAATTACCAGGACAACAATAAAACACATACGTGTATATACTAGACAACAAGACAACTCATCTAGTAAAGAGGATTCTATAATTCCTATAATAAAAATCATTTTTAATTAATTTTTATAGTAAAAATCATTTACAATGCATTTTTATAGTAAAATCATTTCTAATACATTTTTATAGTAAAAATCATTTCCAATACATTTTTATAGTAAAAATCATTTCCAATACATTTATATAGTAAAAATCATTTCCAATACATTTTTATAGTAAAAATCACTTCCAATACATTTTTATAGTAAAAATCATTTCCAATACATTTTTATAGTAAAAATCTTTTCCAATACATTTTTATAGTAAAAATCTTTTCCAATACATTTTTATTGTAAAAATCTTTTCCAATACATTTTTATAGTAAAAATCATTTCCAATATATTTTTATTGTAAAAATCTTTTCCAATACATTTTTATAGTAAAAATCATTTCCAATGCATTTTTATTGTAAAAATCATTTCATATTTGAAAACGTATATAAATAATACATAACTTCTCCAGACTCTATTTGAACTCAAAAGATTCATCGAAGAACTTTTTATTAACCTTTCTAGAACCTTCCATCTCTTTCTTTTATTATTTGTTCATATATTGAATAAATGTTATTCTTGTTAAAATATGAAGTACCTCCAGAATCACCTTACCCCCCCCCCCCAAAAAAAAAAACACTAAAATAATGTCTAGAAGTGGTATTACACCAATACTTGCCCACCCCCCTCATATCAACATCCCAAAAATATATAAATTCAATCACCAATAACTCTGCAATTTAAGAATTATCTAATTCCTTATAACAATTTCTTTAGATACCAACTAAACTTTATTTAGTTAAAATATCAAAAGACCACTTACAAGTTTTCCCCAGTAAATCTATTATTATACTAAAGCTAAGTTAATCAACTTTTGCTTCCTAAAGGCTTTTTTTACTGTTTAGTTTAATGACATGAAAATTATACTAAATTATTCCTTACTTTTAGGATTAAATTATGTTTGAAAAAAATTCTGTTTCCATTGGTTCTAATTAGTCATAATTTGCAATTAAATAAAAAAAACGACCAATCTTTTACTTTACTCTGTGTCTATCACTTTCTTTCCCTCTATGTATCTCTTGACTATCTCCTCGTTATATAATGTTAGTTTCTCTAGAGAGTAGAGAGAGAGAGCCGCGAGAATTTGAAATGATGTTAAGGTTTAGTCCGGACGTATTTATTTATTTATTAAATTTTATTTGCTTTGCTAACTCACTTTTCCCTAATCTCAATTATCTACCTAGAGCTGAATGGGTTACCCAATGGGTCACGTTTTGTCTAGTAATTTTATAAATTATTACTCTGTAATCAAAATCCATTTACATCATGTCAATATCAGCTACCATATTTTCTAAACCAGAAGCTGGCGACTGATAATTAGGTATATATAGTTCCTTAAACTAATATACTATTAATCTAAATGAAACCAGTATAGCAGCATCTGGACTCTAAAGGGCCAGTTTAACTCCAGTCAGTAGAGTATCTGCCTAGGAACCACAAAGTTCCTGGTTGGATTGTTTTGGTATATAAGGTGTGCTGAAGTCCACCATTTAAACTTATAGACTGCGTGGGCACGTGGATTAAAGCCAGCCAATCAACACGCTCTAATACGTGATTAGTTAACTACTTAATCGCTGATCTTGAAAGCCATTCATTTGCACGTATTTGCCACTGATGAACAGATTTGCAACCAAGGACTCTGCTCAACCAAAGGATTCTTCACTAGGGATCACCCTTTGCTTAACATAACGGATCTCCACTGTAAAGTGCTCTCACTTGAAGCCTAAAAATGGCCACAAAAATTGTAACACTGGTTCTATAACAGTCCTCGCCAACTCAGCGCATGAGTAGCACAGCTTGGATCTGTGTGGTAAAGTAACAAACTGATGGTAGGTGTGGCATTCCATCTCAGACACAAAAACAATCTCCCTAGTTTAGTGCTAGTGAAAAGGGGATAGACTCCCTAGTTGTCCAGCTTATTCTGACAAAAGGCCACTGTGCCAAATTTACTTTTTAATTCTCGATGTTGATTTTTTTTTTTTTTTTGAAAATTAAGGTGTAAATTCAAGAGTAACCTTAAACAAGATTTATGGCCACGTCAGAATGAAACAATAGGGTAGGTCGATTTTTGAACTGTAATGTCTTCCATGTGCCAAAAGTTGCAAATTAATATAAAGAATTACCACAAGATATTTTTCTTCAAAACTTTTCCTTCATTTGAGGAAATGATTTCAATCTTTTAGAATGTTATCACTGTTAAAACTTGATTAATGAGGTAAAAAGCAACAGATCAGGTGTTGGTGGTGATGGGGGGGGGATATTTTCAATTTGAATTCTAGTTATAATATTTTAATCGTTTTGTTTTATTATTTTGGATTGACCGATTAAGAAAGGACATGTTTTTCATTTACACCGTCAATATCCAGTTGTTTTAACAGACAATTTTTAGATTTCTTTTTCAAATTATAAAACTAACCCCTAATCCTAAACCCTAACAAACAACCGGATAATGACGGTGTAAATGAAAAACGTGTCCTTTCTTAATCGAGATCAAAAAGGGGTGCCTTAAGGTCATATGGTCCATTGGCTCCTTTCCATACACTAAGGACAATGGCATAGTGTCCAAAATAAAAATAAAATGTTTATCTGCATCTGTGCAAGTGACTCTGCAAGCCAATTCTTGAGTGACAGTCTTTGGTGCACTGAATGCACACAAACTGTGATCCTTTCAGGGACTGTTTGCTTGTCTCTCTCTTTCTGGCTCTCTTTTCTGTTGAGGCTACTCTCCTCTCTGCCTCACCCCTCTCCGAGCCTTGCTTCATTTTGTTTAAAATGACAATATTTTTTGTTTTAAACATTGAAATTGCAAAATTTTCTAACCAATTTCTCAGTCAAATGTTAAAACGAGGATTCTTTTTGCAATTATGCTAAAATTGGTGCAAGTAATCTAGTTTTTGGTATCAATATTTATCATACCAACACACAACTTTTGCTGTTTGAGAGAATTTGATAGTTTGAAAAAAGGGAAAAATCAACTTACCCTAAAATGTAGGTTGATTTTTCAAAGTTTTGAAGAAAAATATTTTCTGTAGTAATTCTTTGTTAATTTGCAACTTTTGCCACATAGGAGAGGTTACAGTTCTAAAATCGACCTACCCTATTGTACATAGCAACGAAAAGATTGAATCAATATAAATGTGTGTAGAAGATACAATCAGCCTTACCTTTTGATTAATTGACACATTCAAAAAAAGTTAAAAATCAACCAACCCTAATGCACAAAACGAAGCTCATACAGTGGCCAGTGTAAAAATATCCCCTCAGCATCACAAGATATATATTTACCTCACTCACTGGATCAAAACCCAAGACCTCTAAAACAGGTAAGTAATTTCCTGAACTCCCACCTGGTTGGATTGACATAAGGTAATTTTCATGTAGGGAGCCACACATCTGTGAAGCTCATCTGTGGCTAGTGTTTAAAAGTTGCGTGAATCCCCCTCGGCATTCCTTTTTTAAAGCGCACAAAGCACTGGGCAATAACCCCCGCCATGCCCCTTGAAATCGAGGGTGCAGGTGTTGCCTGGGAGGGGATAACCCCCTGGGATCATGCTGATATTAAATATCTTGTCGGTCCAATGACCGAAGCCACTGGACACAGGACCCGCAAATAACAAATACAAATAACCTTGAAGAACTCACGAAAAAGTTTGAATTTATATTTCAAATATATTTTTCATCGATTTACAAAGCTTAAAGGTTAAGTCAACAAAGCAAGAAAAAAGAAACCTCAATTAGAGACTTGGAAAATATTGTCTTAGTTTTTTCAAAAGATACAGAAGAAAAGAAAAAGTTTTTTCAGAATATGAGACAGGAAAAAATATGGTGTGTGTGTGTGTGTGTGTGTGTGTGTGTGTGAGTGTGTGTAATTCAGTCTTTGGCAAGACAAATTTGTATCGGACGTTAAAAGTTATTCGAAGTTAAATTTATTTTTAAAATCAATTTATCGATGGTTTTAGAAGAACAGGAAAACCTTGATGGATTGAATGAATAAGAAAAAGTCTAAAAAAAACTTGAATTAAAAAAAAAAAAAAAGGGAAAGAAAGAAAATCCCTTTGTCGATCCTACGCCCTATATTCAAACCTTGTCTTCGTAAATATCAATAAATAGCGGCGTGGTTTGGGGATGGACTTGCTATTTTTTATGTAGTTATTAATTGAACTCGCACGACATTTCACATCTCTCGTCTTATAAGAAAAAAAAAATCCCTAATCGAATTTTCGACACGTAGGCAAATTCTTATATTTTTTTCCCCTAATCATATTTCTCGTATTTTCTCTTTTTTTTATGAGGAAAAAGAAAAAAAAGTGACTTAGAATAGTCCACAAAATTCATAGAACTGTTTTATTGAATTTAACAAAATAATTTTTTAACCTCTTGGAACGGGACACTTTATTTTTATTTTTTTTCAATTCTGGATATAAACTAAAAAATTTAAAACAAGGGAATCTAAAAACTAAGTGAACCATAGAAGAACCAAACATAGAAAATTTGATTTTAATTAAAAACAAAGATAATAAAAAAATCTAGCTTCAGGACTTTTTTTTATTTTTAAATTAGTTGGATTTTATTTACTAAATTAATAGAAAGAGAAAAATAATAATACAATGAATACATATACACTTGACAATTGTCTTTAATGATATCTCACGCATTATTCATAAATTCTTAAAAACAAAACAAAACAATAAATATCACAAAAAAAATCACAATTATTTCTTCAACTCGTATCGCAACGTGTCTATCTTTGTGGCGGTAAAAACACAAACCACTTGCTTTTTTTTTTTCTTAAATCCCCACATGACGCCAGTTGTGTCTCTGTCACTCATTGTGTCAGAAGAGTTGTTTATCGAAGTATTTAATACTCAAAATGTCAAAAAGAACGACAGATTCCACTCTGGACAACCGTAGGAAACAGAAAAAGAACCGTTTACCATTATCGACAATGCAAAAAGTAGAATTATTACAAAAACTCGACCGCGGCGTATCAGTGATGAGACTTACTGTCGAATATGGAGTTGGAACTACCACTATATACGACTTGAAGAGACAGAGAGACAAACTCTTAGAGTTCTACACAGAGTGTAACGATCGGAGATTCTTGAAAAACAGAAAGAAGGCCCACGAGGCTAAAAATGAAGAATTCGAGCGCGTGTTGATCGAGTGGGTCCGACAACAAAAGCGTGAACGTCTTCCTCTTACTGGTTCAATGATTCTCAGCCAAGCAAGAAAATACCACCAGGAACTGAACATTCAGGGCCAGGGGGAGTATTCGGAAAACTGGCTACAGAAATTTAAAAAACGTCACAACCTGAAATATTTACAAATCTCTGGCGAGACGGTTTCTATTGAGGACGATGATACGGGAGAAATAAACAATCAGGTAAGTCGGAAGGGTAGATCTAATTTATACAGGGAGAAAAAACAAAACATCTGTATGGGTTATTCGTTGTTAATATGAACTTGTTCTATCTCGCAAGCGGTTGTTGAAAAGCTGCTTTGTTTGGTATTTATTTATTCTGTATATTAATTTAAAATGATAAGCGATTTATCACCTTTAAGATAATTATAGGTTATGGTGTTGCTAGAAAAACCCATGCGACCGCCCCATTGTTTTTAAAATTCTAGAGTTACCTCCCTTGGGTCGTTCTAAACTAATTGTTGGCAAATCGTTTGATTTAAGTGAATATAACTTTAAAAACCTTTTTAAAAAATTCTTTCCTCTTCGTAATTTAAAATTATACCATGGGGATCGAAGATTTTTGAAGTATGTTAATGTGCTGGTAACAAACGCAGGGGTATTTTTTATTTATTTAACAAGTGCTTTAAATTCATAGTAAACTGGGCGACAAATGAAAACCCGGAATTGGTCGACACATCCTGGGTTGTCGCATTCGGTATTAGTGCGAATTGTTTAACTAAATATTGTTCGTTTTTTTAACCCTAAAATTCGCTTCCTTGAATCCTGATGATGGCTGAATTCCTAACTTCGCAAAGAAATAAGGACAAGCTGGTCTACAAGGAGTTTATTTATACAAGAGACAAAGTGCGGGGGATAAAAACCTATTGGAAATGCCATTTGAGGTCACTATGTAACGGCAGAGCCCTGTCTATTGGAAATGGGGATAAAATTAAAGTTAGAGTTACCAAGGATCATACACACATGCCACAGTACCAAGGAATTACAGTGATCAAAAAGACTAAAACAAAACTGAAGCCCAAGGTTCGTATCCCACTCTATTTAAATGTAAAATCGAGTTTTTTTTTTGCTTCGTTTTTCACTAAACAAAAGTTGGGCTTTTTTTTTAGTAACAAAAAAATCGGTTAAATCCTACTTAACGGACCTAAATTCCACCATCATATATCACCCGGCCGAAAGAAAAAGAATACTAAAAATCTGGTAATAAACCGAATTTAATTAAATTTTCAGTGTTGATATATTAATTAATAAAAGATATAATGCACCAGTTATTTTATTTAAAAACTTTTACATTTTTTTCAGATCAGTTAACTTTGAATCACGTATCTTTCAGGCGTAACACAGATTCACAAACATACGTGGTTCAAAGTTAACTCACCTGAAAAAAATGTAAAAGTTTTTAAATACAATAACTGGTGCATTATATCTTTTATTTAGTAATATATAAACACTGAAAATTTCATTAAATTCGGTTAATTCCCTGATTTTTAGTATTTTTTTTTATTTCGACGGGCTGACATACGATGGTGGAATTTATGTCCGTTAAGTAGGATTTAACCAAAAAATCTTAGGCCTGTTTAGCATTTAGTAATTAATAAAACTAGCAGGACCTGTGGATAAAACCACATTATGATAATTTAATTATTACAACGTGATATGTTTACTTAATAGCTATTGTAAAATAGTTCAATATGTAAAAAGTATAATCTTAATTTAACTCTTTCTCTTACTCTTTAAAAAAAAATCTTTTTTCTTTTAGTGTTATCGCTTCCGCATGCTCACCCCTCTCTATATCTTTACCCTACTCTCTTTCTTTTGATATATTTTTTTCTGTGTAGCAAGTCCTTTTTCTTCCCTTTATAATAAAAAACTGAATGGTTCATTATTTAGCCGAGGTGATGACGCTCATAAGAAATAAGAATTCGGCGGATAAGCAATACCAGGTAATCAGGATTTACATTTTTGCATTTCATCTTGGAAGATTTGGACGGTCTCATTTTTAACCAGGTGTTGCAAGATGATAACGGTCGTACAATTAAAGAACATGAGTGTTATTGATATATAGGCTTATAGATTATAATTGGTTCAATGTAGAATCTGTGGTCCCGTTTTCTATTTTCATCTCCTTCTCGTTTTTTCTTCTTCTTCTTTTAATCTTCTATTATTTTTTCTTATTTTCTTTATTTCCTTCTTTTTTTCTCTGTCTCTTCATCATCATCATCACCATCATCACTATATTTTTTTCTGTAGTCTCCTTGGGGGTATTGTGAATGAGCTAAAAGGAGCAGCATTCTTTTCTTTCCTTTCTTTCTTTTTTTCGTCTTTTCTTTTCCTTCATTCTTTTCTTTCTCCCTATTCTTTTCCACTTTCTCTTCTATCTTCATCCCCCTTCTCCTTCCTCTTTCTTCTTCTAATCTTTTTCTTGTTTTCTTTCTTTCTTTCCTTCATCTCTGTTTCCTTTGTTTTCTTTCTTTCTTTCCTTCCTTCATCTCTGCCTCCTTTTGTTTCTTTCTTTCCTTCCTTCATCTCTGCCTCCTTTTGTTTCTTTCTTTCTTTCCTTTTTATCTCTGTCTCCTTTTGTTTCTTTCTTTCTTTTTTATTCTCTGTCTCCTTTTGTTTTCTTCTTTCTTCTTCTTTCTTTCTTTTTTATTCTCTGTCTCCTTTTGTTTTCTTTCTTTCTTTCTTTCTTTCTTTTTTATTCTCTGTCTCCTTTTGTTTTCTTTCTTTCTTTCTTTCTTTCTTTCTTTCCTTTCTTCGGTTTAGCTTATTGGTATCAAGTGTTATTTTCGAATTTATTGACTTTTTTTCTAATTCTTATTTTAATATAGATTACCAAACAAAAGAGAAAGAAAAATTGTATGTTTGTATTAAAATATTCTGTATTCTATTATTAAAAAAGAAAGAGAAAACAATCCTGCTGGTTCAAACAGCCAAACCTGCACAAAAACCTCACTCTAACTGGGACCACCGATTTAACATAGTACAAAAGGTTTTAACTTTTACTTTGCGTCAACATTTTTATATATCAATTTTAACTTTACTAGCATGAATATGGGGTCCTGGGTGTAAGTATTTAAGTTTTAATGTAATGAAATGTATTAAAATAGAAAGACTAACAAAATCAAATAAGAATGTATATAAAATTATTACACTTATTTTAAATATATTCTAATTGGTTTCTATATAAAATCATTCATAGGGTTGATTTTAATATGTCGGAGAATAAAACAATAACATTAGAAATCAATAACACCAAGTAATTATTTATTAAACCTGGTTTTGTTAAAACCACTATGTAAATTAACCACATTATATATTATGTAAACCTTTATTTCTTAGTGATATATAAGACACATTGCAGGATTTTAAATGCACTAATAACACGGGCACTTCGGGGCCTGTGTCTATTAATGATTAACAGTGTTGATCCCAGGGGGCTTTCCCCCCAGGCAACACCTGCCCTCTTGATTTAAAGGGGTAGGGCTGGGTTTATTGCCCTGTGCCTGAGGCGCTTCCCTTGAGGGTGAATGCCGTTGGGATCAACGCATTTTTTGCACCTACCACACATGAGTTTCGGCTCGTGGGTGGGCCCACATAAAAATATCCTTGTATCACACCCTCATAAGTGGGATGAGAGGCAAATACCCTAATAACATGGGCTGTTTTGAGGCAAATCTAACTCAGATTTTCATAGAGACATCGTTAATAATAAGATTTATTCTATTCTATGGATTAATGATTTTGACTAAGTTAGATATGCAGATAAACTTACGCAATTCCTGAGGGTATTGTGACGTAAGCAGTGATGTAGTTTTGGTTACAGACAGACACCGAATCTCCATTATAATAAGATTATGCTGTTTTAGATGTTTTCTCATTAAATTCCTCCGTCTTATAATGGAACATTCTGCTCTCGTATAAAAGTATTAAGTATAGCCGGTGGAGTGGCCTATTGCCAGTATCGGCCGGACCGCAAGGGAGTCTATCCCCTTTTCACTAGCGCTGGATCAGGTAGATTCTTTTTTGCATTGGAGGTGGAGCACCACATCTACCATCAGCCCCAAGCTATGCTACTTAAGCGCTGAGTATTGAACTGGAACCTTGTGGTTCCTAGGCGGATGCCCTACCAACTGAACTATCCCTCCAACGGTGCTGGGATTTGACATAAGGTCAGTTTAGTACAAACTTTACATATAATGTGCATCTTGGTACTAGTCTCTCAGATCAATTACTACTGAGTCACGAGTTCAATCCTCACTATGTACCCCATACTTCTGGCCTTGTGCCAAATACGTGCATACACAATTATCATAAAATTTTAACACTAAAAACATTTTTTTAACTGTAAAATGTTTACAGTGCTCTATTTGTGAAAATGCTGAGCAACATTACAATATATTTTAAGTGTAAAATGATAATATAATTAGGTACCACCAATTTGACCCTGTGCAATTTACCCCCCCCCCCCTACATTTAACACAATGAAACTTGCAGAAAAAATAATATTTTGTTGAAAAGATTTTTTCCATTCGAAAGAAAAAACATTAAACAAACTCCTGATGATTTTTTAATTTTTTATCAGCTTACGAAAATAATGAAAATTATGATTGAAAAACAATGTTTTCATTTTTGCACTGTTAAATCAACTGAAATTTAACGTAACTAAAAACAAGTTACGATAAGAGGACTTTTTAAAAATTCTATGAAAAATCAATTAATAATCTGATTTTCCCGAAAATTTCCATAAATGTTTACCATTGGATGTAAATACATCTGAAATAGTTTTTTTCTAAAATATATTAGGGGAAATATTTTTTACGAGGTCTATTCACCCCCCCCCCTATTTTATTTTATGAGATAAAAAAAATGACTTGTCAGAAAAATTTTTTTTCTTTTTTTCTATAAAGATAAGAGTCTGAATAACTATATCAATGAAATTGTATGAATGTACAAGGTCTAGTTTTTTTAGGAAAAATTAATGAAATCGGAAATAAAAAGTGCAAAAAAATGTCATAATATTAATATTTGAAAACTTTTTTTTGCTTTTATAATTGGTATGTACTATATTCTATTAAATTGTCAACAAAAAAAAAAATTTTTTTTAAGAAATTAATTTTTACGAGATTTTCAATTATTTGTGTGATTAAATATTTTTATTTTCTGCGTGAAATAAATTAATTTTTTTTTTTCCTGCGTCAAAAAATCGAATTTTTCACGGATATTTAAAAATATGAATTTTATAATTCAGGTGCACTAAACATTGGTCCGATACGAGCTCGATTAATATTTTTAAAAGAATTTGTAATTTTTGTTGTTGAATAGTAATGTGTGATCCTTAGAATGTACGGAAGAGCATTGCTGACATTTGTTTTACAAAGAGACGAGACGCTTCTAAGTAACCGAAGTTTGTTCCTGTTAGGCTGACAGTGTTAGCGTGAAAAAAATTATTTTATTTAACTTTTTTCAATAATTAAAATAAAAAGTAAGTATAATAGATTATTTTATCAGTTTTTATCTTAGAAAAAATATTCAAATTTTCATTCCATACTTTTACGGGTTATCGTAAAAGGGAAATAATTAGTAACTTTTCTGTCTATATTACGGTCTGAAAATTACCCTTTCGCATGTAATACGGGCAGGTTTGTTTATTTTTTAAGATAACGATGTAATTTTTCCCAATCGGATAATTTGATCTTTGAATTAACTATTTTTCTTTGTAACAACCCTGTACGATCTTTTTTTTTACGAGATTTTTTATAAACAAAGTTCGGGAATATCTATTTCCGTTTTATTCAAGATGGCATAAACGGCCTGGTGGTACCTAATATAATAAACTAACAGGACCTGTGGATACACCCAGTATAATAGTTCAATATGTAAAAAGTATAACAATCTTGATTTAACTCTCTCTCTCACACTACAAAAATTATTTAAAAATTTTCAAGTAACTTTTTTTTGGTATTGAATTCTTTTTTAATGTATTTTTTTAGGATTTGATGTTTCTAGAAAAGTAAAAATTCGGGACTGGAATTTTTTTCTTCCAATGATCAAAGGTCACACCCTCCTCCGTACATTCTGATTTGATAAAAAACTGTTTTTTGTTGTGGTTGTTTTTTTTTTTAAATATAAAATGAACTATTCATTATAAAATCAAGTAATGAATGAATAATTTGTTGAAAATTTCATTAAAATCGGACAATACCCGGATTTTTGGTTATAGTTTGAAGATTAAAATATTTTTTTTATTACCTCCCTTTGTGATTTTTGATCATACTAACGTTTATATATAACACCCGACTTAAGTAATATGCAAGTTACGTATACCCACACTCACATAAGAGATTTTGTTTTGTTTTATTTTCACGTTGTATTGATTAGCAAATATCAAAATAAAATTAAAAAAGCCATCGCGACAGTATTGCCCCCTTGCGGTGTGACCTCAAGCAACCAACGTAACTGTTCTCGTGGCACTTAAAACTTGCTTCTATATCCTTTTTCTTGTGCTCAACTTAAGGAGGTTAGTGAATAGCTATGTCTGTCTAATCAAGTCTCATCTTTGTGTTAAGTTCTGTAATCATGGTTGGCTCAAGGCAACGGGGCGGTAAGATGAACCCCCAACCGATTCGCAAGCGCAATAAAATCGATCTGGAAATGAAAATGAAATTGATTTTAAAATATGAAAATGGACGTGGTAATATGTCTGCTGTTGCGCGCGAATTCGGTCTGTCTGTGTCGACCGTCAACTCTATTGTCAAAGATGCCGAACGTATTAAGGAACACGTCAAACGGTCGGCCCTTCTCAAGTCGACCATAATCACCAAGCATCGGGCCGTTGCCATAGACGAGATGGAGAAGTTGTTGATCATCTGGATAGTCGACAAAATGAAAACCCGGATTCCGTTGAAGTTGGCAACGATCCAAGCGAAAGCCCGACATTTGTACGAGAAAGTGAAAAAGGAAAAATGCCCTGATGCGCCCCAGACGTTCGTGGCGAGCACTGGCTGGTTTCACCGCTTCAAGAAGCGTGCCGGGTTTTGTGTTAAAATCTCCGGCGGGTTTCTGAGGGGGGACACTTTAAAGGCGAACAATGAAATAGCATCAAGTTTATCAGAAACGGTGAATAAAAAACGATTTTCGACGACGAGCTTGAATGATAAGGTAAGAAAAGAAATGCCTAAAGATGTATTCTTGCTTCTAAAAAATCTCTATATATTATTTAAAAAAAACAAAAAAACACTTGTTTAAAAAGAAAAATTTTTTTGAATATCTGGAAAATGACCATAAAAATATTTAGCCTAACAGGGCACCTGATCAGCAAGCTAGATTAGCAGACCGTTATTAGTGAGTTCGATTCTCACCGGGTGCCTCTTCTAGCCTTGTGCCATAAATAAGCTAAGCTTAGTAAAATTATTTAACCTAACACTCCCGATTTCTTCGAAATAGTCCTATTGTCTCTTGTTCTAACCCTAGATCTCAAGTTCCTACTACATTTTAGTTTGTGTGTAATTTTCAAATATAATAATTTATAAAAATAAAACCTGATAAACCTGTGAATATTACTGTAGATTATTTATGACAATGAAGATCTGATATGACTGTGTATAGATGTTAATGAATAAACTCCAGTTGCGAGATATTATTAAAGCCTTGTTCGACTTACGTAAAATGTCGCTTCGTCGACTCGGCTATTGTAATGCTTATACTACTACACTTTAGAAGCAACATAACATTTCCAAGTTAACGATAAAAAAGGCCGATTGTTTTTTTTGTCCCCCCACCCCACCCCAATGTATACCGTGTCATTTCTAGTTACTACTTTCTAGGAGGAAGTTAATTTCAATTTCAAAATGAATCATACATAACTATATTGACTGCTTTTCGTTGTTAACGTAATGAAATTGATTGGATTTCTTTATTGATATTATTATTTTTTAATGCTAATTTTATATGATATATTTTTTTCTTAATTTTATTTACGTCTCTCTCTCTCTATAATATATATACTAGAAAACCCGTGACCCGCTGGGTCACCCATTGAGCTCGGGTTATATTGTTAAAAAATCGCAGTAATGTAAAATAAAATCAGGAATTTTCCAATTTTAATGAAATTTTCAGTGTTGATTTATCAATAAATGAATGTTAATGCATCAGTTATTTTATTTCAAAACTTTCTGACTTAATTAGGTATTTCCGCTATGGTAAATTAATATTTAGAATTCATTTATAATATGAAACGCCGAATTTTAAGTTTCAAATTTCCTATTTTTAGATTCTAAAAACAAATATCTATTTAATAACTACTTTATTATTGTTATCTAATAATTTTTTTAGAAACATTATATTGAAAATTTAGGACCCCTTCCTTTTGAACAGAACAAATATTGATGTATATAATAATAGTAGGATGGCCCATAATTCGTCTGCTCGCGACAGATCTTTTGTTTTAAAAACGAATTAAAATTAATTAAATCAATTATTTAAGGTCAAACCTTTGTCTAAAACGATAAGTAGTAACATAATGACCATCATTAAAAAAAGAAAAATATCTTTACATATAAAATTTAAAAAAACGATTTTTCGGTCAATTTCTATCGTTTTCGGTCTGAGGTGCTGGGTTAAAATGGCTTTTTTACAAATTTAATATAACATTAGCGATTGCAAAAAAAATTACCAAAAATCAGGGAATTATCCGATTTTAATGAAATTTTCAGTATTGATTTATCAATTAATGAATTTTATAACGCATTAGTTATTTTATTTCAAAACTTTAATTTAGTATTTTTGCTATGAATAATTAATATATAAAATTCGTTTAAAATATGAAAACCCTGATGTTAAGTTTAAAATGTTATATTTTTAGTTTCTAGAAATAAATATCTATCTAATGCAAACCTTATTTTAGATACAAAAAGTAACAAGTTTTGAAGAAAAACTTTATTGAAAATTTAACCCCCTTTTTAAGCAGAAAAAATATCGATGTATAATTTTTTCTTTTATAAGATAATTAAATAATTATCGAAATGAGTAAAAAAGAAATCTCCAAAAAATTAATTATTTATTGTTTTTTTATATTTTATTTTTCGATTTTCGGTACTTATTTTCTCATAGAAAAGCCACCGTAAAATTTTTTTTGTTGTTTCTATTCATAACTTTGGTCTTTTATCTCTTTATTCATACTGTAATTAGTACAGAAAATGACCAACTCGCAAAAATGTTATGCCCCCAACATAAGAGGGAGGGTCAAAATTAAGTGACCTGAAAAAAATGAGAAGGTTTTGAAATAAAATAAATAATGCATTATAAAAATCATTCATTGATAAATGAACACTGAAAATTTCATTAAAATCCGATAATTTCCTGATTTTTGGTAAATTATTTTCTGTAGGGTGGCTAAAGTCATTTTGTCAAAACAGCATTTTACGCTCATTATGTTTACCTTAAAAAGATATATATATATATATATATACATAGAGAGAGAGAGAGAGAGGGTGTAAAATCAGTCATCAGTCAGTAATTTTTTTCAAGCACAGTAATGTTTTTCTCTCCTCATCCTATCCTCTATTCTACATGTATTGAGAGAGGGTGAGAGAAATAAACTATACTTATGACAGAGATTGGTCGGTCTTTGACTTAATTGTAAATTACGATAATTAGAAGCAAATGAAGCGGGATTTTTTTCAAACAATGATTAGATTTATGATAAGATAATATTTTGAGATAATTTTTATACCATTAGTATGCATAGAAAAAAAGCCTTTAGCTGGCAAAGTTGGATTAGCTCAGCTTTAGTATAATAATAGATAGATAGATAGATAGATAATAGATAGATATATATAGACGTAAATAAAATTAAGAAAAAAATGAAATAAAATAAATCGCTCCAAAGTTTTTTTGTTTTTTTTTAAGTTGTCTAAATAAATTTTTGTCAAATTAAATGTAAATTTTTTTATTGGTGCTATTCGCAGAATTGTGTCCCGGCCACCTGCCTTAACGTTAGGCGGTGATAGCTGGAAAAAAAAAACAACCCGCTCTACGAATGAAGTCGATATTTTACCCCCTCCAGTCTTTTTTCGACAAGTAAATGTAAATATTTTACCCCCCCCCCCTTTAAAATATTTCAACGCCTTCAAACCACTAAAAAGTTTTAAAGTGAGTGTTAATGTTCGTCCACTATTCAATTTTACAAAAAACATGATTCTTGATTTTAGGTTCATCTTTATGAATGTTTGTTTTATAATGTAAATTGAGACCCTTCATTAGAGCCGGGTTTTTTCTTCTTCGTCTTTCACATTATGTTTGAATTTGGTACAAAAGCAGAATAGTGCGCAAGAGATAATAATACCATGAAAATCGCATGTTACGTATAAATAGCATTAGATTACGGAAATTCTTGAAATACCCTATCGCATGTAATACGAAGGTTTATTTATTTTTTAAGATGACGATATAGTATATCGTCATCTTAAAAAACAAATAAACCTACATGCGAAAGGGTAATTTTCAGGCCGCAATTTAGACAGTAAAAATTACATATTATTTCCCTTTTACGATTATACAAATACATATGGCTGACTGTAATGGACATACTTTCTCTAATCAGTGTGTGTGTGTGTGGGGGGTCACAGTCAAGTCTGACACAAGGTTCCAATTGACAGTCTAAACACTCCCAACTGTATCACGCTCCAAAATCCAATATCCAAAATTATTTCTTTGTCTCGCTCGTCTCGACAACAAAATACTACTGCAGTCGCTCTCCCTGGTCTGTGAGAATAAGTCCTTTAAATACACCTCAATTTCACCACATCCAGGCTCCTCACTCATAATTGTCCGTGCAGTACTGGTCAGCATGGCGCGACCACCTATATCCGGGCCACTATGCTATTTCTTATTTCACTGATCGTCCACAGTTCTCGCATTCTGAAGGAAGCGGGTTCGACTCTAGGTCAGTCCTACATGCCAGGCAAAGACTAGCCCGCTTCCTTCGAGAATACGGCAAGTCTTCACGCCCGCCACTCTCTCTGTCACACCGTGTTGCACGAGGTAGGTCTCCTCTCTCACTACACTTTCTTTAGCCAAAATTTACTATTAAAATGAATTTGATATTAAAATTTCACTGTGAAATTGACGTTAAAAAAAAAATGGCTTCGGTTTTGGTAAATGAAATGAAAATTTGAAAATTTTTTCTAAGAGAAAAACTGATAAAATAAGCAATATATACTTTCTTTTTATTCTAATAGGTCGAAAAAGTTGAAAAATAATTTTTTTTTTACGCTAAGAAAAACAAACTTTGGTTACTGAGAAGTGTTTCTTTGTATAATAACAAAACAAATATGTCAGTTTTGCTCTTCCATATATTCTAAGAATCACACATTACTATTCAACAAGAAAAATTACAAATTCTTTAAAAAAATATTAATATAGTGTGGATCGGACCAATTTTTAGTTCACCTGAATTCTAAAATTCATATATTTAAATATCTGTGAAAAATTCGATTTTTTTTCACGCTGAAAAAAAATATTTAAGCACACAAAAGATTGAAAATCTCTTAAAAATTAATTTCTTTAAAAAAAAAATTTTTTTTGACAGTTTGATAGAATATAGTACATACCAATTAAAAAAGTTTTCAAATAATAACATTGACATTTTTTTGCACTTTTTATTTCCGATTTCATTAATTTTTCCTAAAAAAACTACTGCATTGTATGTTATACAATTTCTTTGATATAGTTATTCAGACTCTTATCTTTATAGAAAAAAAGTAAAAAAGTTTTCTGACTGGTCATTTTTTTTATCTCATAAAATAAAATAGCGGGGGATAGACCTCGTAAAAAATATTTCCCCTAATATATTTTAGGAAAAAACTATTTCAGATATATTTAATTCCAAAGGTAAACATTTATGGAAATTTTCGTGAAAATCAGACTATTAATTGATTTTTCATAAAATTTAAAAAAAAACTCTTATCGTAACTTGTTTTTAGCTACGGTAAATTTCAGTTGATTTAACAGTGCAAAAATGAAAACATTGTTTTTCAATCATAATTTTCATTATTTCCGTAAGCTGAAAATTAAAAAAAAAAATGTTTAATGTTTTTAAAAAAATGTTTAATGTTTCTTCTTTCGAGTGGAAAAAATTTTCAAGAAAATATAAATTTTTATGTTAAATAAAGGGGGGGGGGTAAATTTCACAGGGTAAAATTGGTGGTACCTAGTATAAGTCAACAACCATCCTCTATTTATTGTTGCCTAAAAATTCGACCTGTATATGCTACCTCTGTCCCTGTATCGCTTGTATAACAAATTTTGCATTACAAAAATTGAATTGCCTCCCTTGAATAAATTTTTTTTACCTCTATTCATATTCTAACATGTTCGTATAAAAGAAAATATGCAGTGATGCCCGCAGAACCCGAACGTTCCATTATCCGAACAAATTTTTCGAGAAAATTTTGCCCTAAAAGCGAAACATATTTTCAGAAATCGGACACATTTACGTGCATCTCCACCGCCTTTTCAACCCTCATTGTTCATATTCAGTTCATCGGTGGAATTACTTGTAGGATTTTTTCTACAACACGTTGGGGGAGGGTGACGTTCCGATTATTGGTTACGCAGTGACTTAGGAACTATAGGCTCGATATGAAAAAGAGAAAACTGTTGGCCTAGTCTCTTTCTGTATTGGTTTTTATCAAAGTCCTGTGTAACTAAATAGTTTGCCTTTTGAGTCGTTGCTTAAAAGCAGTGCGCGTACGTCCGGCCTAAAAAAAATAATAATTTAACTTGAGTAACAGACGACTTAACTAGCTGGCAAAAGACAAGTGTCAAACGTTTTTATTTATTTTTTTAAATTAAATTTTTTTTTTCTCTTATGCAAATATATAGTTCGCACAATCAAATGCGATCTTTACAAGAACAATGTTGTGTCGAGGAGAAAAATTAAATTCCAACGACTATTACGCACGGGCATGGGTTTTTTAAGGGGAGGGAATTAAATTATCACCCTCGTGCCGTACACCATGGCACCCAAAAAGAGCAGAGAAACTAGTAATAAAAGGAAATCGGTGAGAACGACAATTGAGTTAAAGAAGAAACTTATCACTAAACATGAGAGCGGTATCCGTGTTTCCGATCTCGCTCTTATGTTCAAAATGCCGAAATCAACCGTGTGTACGATCCTGAAAAATAAAGAGGCGATTAAAGCAGCCGATGTTGCCAAAGGTGTCACGACCCTCACTTCTAAGAGATCCTCGTTCATAGAAGAGATGGAAAAACTCCTCTTCGTGTGGATCAACGAAAAACAGTCGGCTGGCGATCGCATCTCTGAGTCGTTAATTTGCAAGAAAGCCAGGTGCTTGCATGATAACCTGAAAAAGGGTCAGCCTGAAAATAATGGTGATAATAACATGTTTAAGGCCAGTAGGGGATGGTTTGAAAACTTTAAGAAAAGAACTGGGATCCGCTCTGTTAAAGAGACTGCTAATTCGAAGGTGGATGCAGCAACGAAGTTTGGGAATAAATCTAGTGAGTTTGTAGAGAACACTAAGGTAAATGCAGTTTATTTACATGTTAGTAACATTTCTTTGTTTTTTTCTTTACCTTAAACATGGAGAGTTTCAGTTAAAAATGTCTTGAAAGTGGGTTTTTGGGGGGTCCAGGGACGGATTAATTCACTTTCTATTTATGTCTTATGAGGAAAATGGTTTTGTAATCCGAACTTTTTTTGCAATCCGAACAACCTCCCAGAACGAGTTAAATTCGGATTCTGACGGTACCACTGTAAATTAAAAAACAATTTTTTCTTCTGGTGCTGATTAATATTGTATTTCTATAAATATCACATAATCCCTGTTGCACAAAAGTTTTTTTGATTTTTTATTTAAATAATTTAACTCTTTGTTTGTGACAATTTCAAGGCTGAGACAGTAAAGTTCTTATTTCTTCTTGTTTCTTTTTTTTGTTTGTTTGTTTCTTTATTCTTTTTTTCTCTCCTTTCTTTTCATTTTTTTTTCTTGTTTCTTTTTCTCCTTTTTGTTTTTTCTGTCTTTTTTCTTTCTTTTCTCTTTTTCTTTTTTTTTCTTTCTTTCTCGTGTCTGGCAATAAATCTAACATCTGCTTGTCATGTTGTAGGGACTGGCAAACGGAGCCTAAAATGCGTTTTTGACAATGACTTTAGACCCCTACAGAAAATAATTTACCAAAAATCAGGAAATTATCGGATTTTAATGAAGTTTTCAGTGTTTATGTATCATTGAATGATCTTTATAATGCATTATTTATTTTATTTCAAAACTTTCTCATTTTTTTCAGATCACTTAATTTTGACCCCCCCCCCTTATGTTGGGGGCCTAAAATGTTTTGCAAGTTGATCATTTTCGATACTAATTACAGTATAAATAATGAGATAAAAGACCGAAGTTATGAATAGAAACAAAAAAAATTTTTTTACAGTGGCTTTTCTATGAGAAAATAAGTACCGAAAATCGAAAAATAAAATGTAAAAAAATAAATAATTAATTTTTTGGAGATTTCTTTTTTACTCATTTCGATAATTATTTAATTGGCTATTATTTTATAAAAGAAAAAATTATACATCGATGTTTTTTCTGCTTAAAAAGGGGAGGGGGTACATTTTCAATAGAGTTTTTCTTCAAAACTTATTACTTTTGGCGCCTAAAATAACGTTTGCATTAAATAGATATTTATTTTTAGAATCTAAAAATATAACATTTTAAACTTAACATCAGGATTTTCATATTTTAAATAAATTTTATATATTAATTTTTCATAGCAAAAGTACTAAATTAAAGTTTTGAAATAAAAAAACTGATGCATTATAAAATTCATTAATTGTTAAATCAATACTGAAAATTTCATTAAAATCGGATAATTACCTGATTTTTGGTAAATTTTTTTACCATCCCAAATGTTACGTTAAAATTGTAAACAAGCGCCTAAAACCATTGAAAAACAGCCAAAATGGCGGGTCGCGTCGAAATTGACCAAAACAAATAGTTTTAAATCTTTTAAAAATAAACTGCATATGTAATTATATTTTTATTTTTTTTAATGATGGTTATTGTGCTACTACTTATCGATTTAGACAAAGTTTAACCTTAAATAATAGATTTAATTATTCTTAATTCGCTTTTAAAACTCGTAGTATCCGATTTGTTTTGCCTATACCTATCATATTGTATATATTTATGCAACTCATCCGCCGCAAACACGTTGTGGCACAAGATCAAAACTTTTAAGTGCTTTAAAGCTGGTTTTCCTTCTCCTAGACTGGTTGCTTATCAAAGGCTAACAGCTACTACCACTGCAGGGCACTAAAACCCTTAGCCACCACCTTATTGTACATATATGATAAAAAGGGAGGGTTTGTCATAAGAACAATATGGTCAGGACAATCTTATAGGTGCTAGGGCTTGATGTGACAAACCACTTGCCTCTCTGATTGCCCATCAAGTAAAGGCCAAAGTGTTTTTTTGCTCAACCACCAGGATTCCTTCCTTAAGCATCATGGGCTGCCACCCACAGTCAACAGGTGGCCCCATTGGGGGAGGTCTCTACAGAGGTGCAGTCGGGATATTCTACAGACTGAGTTTAAGAAATTGTATATGTGGTATAGGGTGGTCCAAAAGTCGTGTCACTTCAACATATTATGAAATATGTGGTATAGGGTGGTCCAAAATTGTATATGTGGTATAGGGTGGTCCAAAAGTCGTGTCACTTCAACATATTATGAAATATGTGGTATAGGGTGGTCCAAAATTGTATATGTGGTCCAAAAGTCGTGTCACCTCAACATATATATTTAAAAAAAATGTAGATTACATAATACAACCAAAATTTCTAGAAAATAATTTTTTTTCTTTTAGTGATGAAATAATTACATAACATACAGGGTGAATAAAAAAAAACAAAAACAGCCTAAATATATTTTTATTTAATCTTATCAACGTCTATAAAATTTCGAGAAACTTGTTGGACTTAAACTTCAGTCTTTGTACAATCATTCCTCAAAGTTTCAGTTAACTTGGTTGATTTGCTTTAAAGGTATTCTCTGTCTAAAACAGCATCAATGTTTCTTTATGTTTTATGTTGGTCACCCTCCAACCAGAATAACTGTCTCTTAGACTTTTAGAATTTAGATTTTGCACAGTTCCAAACTCTCTGAATTTCTGGACCCAGTCAAAAATCCTGCTTTTTGATGGAGCACGGCAACATTGAAACTTTCTCCGAAAATTTGCTTGCATTACAGTGTATAATTTTTTTGTGAAATAGGCCTCACTACAAAATGTTTTTTCCTTGGTTGACCATGACATATTGGGGAAAATTATTTTTACAATATTTTAAGCACCAAGTTGACTGAATATTCTGAAAGAAAAAAAATATTAAAATTAAATTTTATTACAAAATTTGTGTGTGGGTTCAGTTTTTTTTTTTTTTTTTTGTCACCCTGTATATTATCAAAACAAAATGTAATGAAAGTTAAAACAATATGTAGGGGTGACGACTTTCGAATAATAATATCCTTTCAGCTAGTATATTAGGTCTGAGATCTGTCAGCTGTTCCTTATAAACATTCATCTTAATTCCACAGAATATTTATAATCTTTCCATAGATTATCTAACATTGCCTTAAAGGAGTTTAGAGATGGGGCATTCACTATTGATAATGGTAGTTTATTCCATGTATTCACCACTCTGTTACTAAAATAATTTTGTCTTGCATTTGCTTTACAAAATTTTTTAAAGAGTTCTATATTATGACCCCTGGTATTGATATTTTGAGCAATGTTTAGTAGGTCAAAGTACATTGAATAAAAAGCATGTGTATATTTGTAGACTTCAATCATATCCCCTCTTGTATGTCGATAAGACATACAAGAGGGGATATTGGTCAGTCAATGTTCTTAAGTCTTTCTTCATACGTAAGGGTTTTTAAATCATTCATTACCTTAGTAGTTCTCCTCTGAACTCCCTCAATGAGTTTTATGTCCTTAATTAGTCTTGGACTCCAAACCACATTAACAAATTCCAAATGAGGTCTTACCAATGCAATGAATACATTTTTCAGCATTTCTTTGTCCAAGTATTCATATGACCTCCATATTAATCCTAATATCTTGTTTGCTTTATTTACTTGTATTTCTATGACCCTGTATGTTTATATTTTTTGTGTAGTTGTTGAATAAGAGTTTTTTTTTTCTTTTTTTTTTTTTTTACAGTTATATGATATTAAGTATTCCTATCAAATACAAATAATTTGCACACAGTTGTATGGTTTCAAGTATTCCTATCCAATACTAATAATTATATGGGTTCAAATAATTAATGGGTTAAATAGATAAAAAATTACCCAACAAGAATGAATAAAACAAAAACGTCTTTGGCATAAAATAACCCAACAAGGGTTGACATGCCGTAAAATCCAACCAACCAAATAAGCAATCTAGACATAGAATTATCCCTAGACAGGTTGACATGCCATTAAAATCAATTTAATTCTTGTTAAAGATTGAACCTGATTAGCTGGGTTTATTTTTTTTGGTAGTAAACCACTGAACCTGGTTATCTCTTAAGTTGTTACATGCACTCAAAACTAAAAGAAAAAAAAATGGCTCTATGAAAATTTAAAAATCTTTCTTTCTTTTTTTTTAATTTTCAGACTGAAATGTTAACACAGAGTTACCCAACCACATCGGAGCCAACCCCCAGACCCACCCCGGCTTCTGAAACTTTGTCATCTGCAAATTCTTTGATTCAACGCGATTCTCTGCCTTCTCAGCCAACTGCTCCTAAACTTCAGAAAAAAACAGAAAGGCAATTTGTGAATCGATTCCTCGATGAAATACGGTCAGTATGAACAGATAATATTCTAACTGAACTTACTAAGTTTTAGTTAGTCTGACACACACAGATTGTTAACAGTACCTGCTGTTACTAAGTAGTCACCCATCTAAGTAGTGAACAGGCTTGTTGTTGCTTAACTTCAGTGATCAAGTGGGAATCTGATTTTGTAAACTGTTATTTCCATGACACACAGATTGTTAACAATAAGTAGTGACCCATCTAAGTACTGAACTCAAGTGCAAGTGAGCTTGGCTAATTAGTCACATGATCTCAGGGGCCCATACCCCAGGCCAATACAATTCAAAGAGACAGGGCTGGGTTTATTGCCTGGTGCCTGAGATGCCCCAAAGGTGAAATGCTGAGGGGATCCACGCATTTTTTTTAACTATCTAATGAGATTTGGAGCAAGAGGAGAATTAGTACATTGAAATCAAGTAACAGCAAGAGGTATTATTTTAATAAATTAGAATATTTTTTTAATGAAATAATATGTGGACAATATTTAAAGCAATCTTATACGAGGGTGAGTAAAAAAAAAAAAAAGTAATGCCATTTTGTTTAGGACAGGTATAATTACCAATACAGAAAAATGGTGACTATGCGGAGAAGTAGGGATGTGATCCACAGAGGACCAGCTTTATTTTAAAATAATATTAAAAATATTAAGATAAAGCTGGTCCTCTGTGGATCACATCCCTACTTCTCCGCATAAACACCATTTCTCTCAATAGCAATGTTCCACCTTTTGAAAAAGAGCATTGCCCCGTAAAATTCTGTTGACTATTCTTTGAGCCACTTCTTCACTACAGATTTCACTTCCTCGTCACTGGAATAATGTTTACCTCAGACTATCATCTCTTCAACCTCATGAAAGAGGGTTTAAAGATTATCTTGCATAAAATTAATTTTTTCCTTTTTTATTTTTAATTTCTTTTTTCTTCTTTTTTTTTCTTTTTAGGCAATTGCCTTTTACACAGTCTACTCGAATGGCTGCGCCGTCACTACCAGTTCATACTCAAATGCCAGTGCAGCAAAATATACAGGCACCTGCTCCACCTCCTGCCCCTCCCAAACCACCCCCAAGGCAAGTGCAAGTGTTGGCACCCCCAGTTCAAGTAGCAGTGGCTAAGCCAAAGCCTGTAGAAAAGCCTCGGCCCAGAGAAAAACGAATATTTGTTGTTGCTGATCATCAACGTTGTGTCATGTCTAATTTGGCCTCTCTCTGGAAAAGCGGAAAGTTGTGCGATGCCGGCATTGGCAATGGATTGTCAACTGTCAGGGTAAGTCTGTCATATATATATATATATATATATATATATATATTAACTCTTAACATCCTGTTTAGAATTTCCTAAGTCCAGAGCCCCATTCCTATAGGGATTCATCAAAAAATGGCCTTTTCATTTAAAGTTACCTGTTATTTTCCTTAAATCAAAGACTTCTAAATATGTTTAATATTACATTTAAACAAAGGCTATCGTTTGGGGTGGATTAGAAAATGAATGTGACTTCTGGACGTGTGGAATGAGGTGGTATAGGATGTTAAGAGTTAAATTATTTTCAATTCATTTTGGCTGAATACTCTCCAGCCATCTTTAGATGTCTGTATTTAAAAAAAAACTTGCAACTCATGCACCTGATGAGCTTCTATTGACATGTCTGAAGTCTATTTTTTATTCTTGGAGATTTTATTTATATATATATATATATATATATATACTAACAAAAGTACCCAGTCCATAACTGGACTAAAAAAAAAAAAAAAAATTAAAAACCCCATGACCGAGTGCATAGGAGAGAGAATAAAAGGAAAATAATTTATAGAATTAAAAACATCACCCTGAATTTGTATATTACAATATTTATTTTGGAATTACTTTTTTTTTTTTACATTTAAAATATTATATTAAAAATGTAATCCTTAACTTTTGAGTGTTTTGGAACATAAATCTATTTTTCTAAAAACTGTTTTGTACATATGACAAAAACTAAAATTTATTTCTTAATTGGTTATTGCGTTAAAGTGATAAAAAATATTAACTTAATTATTTTCTTTTTTACCCCTAAAAAGTAACAATTAAAAAGAGCTAAGTATTAAACTTATTTATTTAACTTATTTAACCTTATTTATTTAACTCTATTGGCTGAGGCTATAGAATACACAGACAGCACCTCTGCTGTTTAGTAATTTTCTGTACATAGTGTATTGAATTTTTTTGTCATTGATTTCTAAGAAGAAACTGTTATAAGTGTTTTAAAATCTTAATAATGTGTTTATTTAGTACGTAATTTACTTCACACAAAGCGCCCGTTTTTGTCAAATTTTTGGCAGAATTTAATGTTTAAAATGTATCAAAAAATTAATTACATATCATTTTGCTTTTTAAAAAAATTTTTTTTTTTTTTTTTTTTTTCTGATGCTCATTATGTTATTACTTTTCAACTAAAACAAAAATTTGACCTTAAATAATAAATTAAGTTAATTTTAAAGTGAAAATTCAAGCTTGAATTGTTGATACCTAATAAAATACATATTAGTAAAATAAAATAATTTTCCTGAAATTATATGCTAAAATCATATGCTTAGAATGACATTAGTATAGAAATAAAATAAAAATTGACTTTCTTTTTTATACAATAAGGAAGAAGGTGAACGGGTGGGGGATCATGGTGCATTTGGGTATCACCTTCTCATATATATATATATATTATATATATATAAAGAATACTAGTTTGTATGAATTAGTATATAATAATACCTCCTGATTATTACAAGATGAGTTTTGAAATGTGGTTATTTTATTTTATTAAAGTATTGTTTTTTTAAACCCCCATCTTCTCTCATTATATTTATTTATTTATTTCAGGTCCACAAAGTTGTTCTGTCTGCTGTCTGCCCAAAACTACTTTCTGTCTTCAGTACAGATATTTTATCGCACAAATTCTTGCAAGTGAATTTCCCTGAAGAAGTCAGCACAGAAGCGTTAAATGCATTTGCTGAATACATGTACAATGGAATTTTAGATTTGGATCGTGACATTTTGGAACAGTTGAAAATTATTGCCAAAAGGTTGGACATGAAGGAATTTGAACAATTGTGCGATAGCCATCTTCCAAATCACATGCATCAACCACCTGCTGCTGCTGTTACATCATACACTAATGTTCCATTGATTCAAACGTCCATGCAATTCCCATCTATGACATCATCTCTTCCTTCACTTAGTTCTACCATCTCTGCTCCGGTACAGTCTGCCCCGGCTATCACCACTCAGGTCATTGATGTCAAGCAGGAAATCTCTGAAGCCGAACTGGCCCAAGTCAGGAAGGACACGGCTGCCGTGTTCGGTCAGGAATCGGAGGTGGCATCGCTGACTCCAAACAAGTCTGGAAATGCTGCCGGCTTTGTGATTTGTCCCAGCGTAAAAACAGAACCGGTTGGACCGGAAGACGACAAATATGGCCGCTTGAGCAGTAATGTTAATAATCAAACTTTCACATCGACCGTTCCATCATCTTCATCCTCATCACTAACAGCAGCATCCACATCAATCACCTCAGTTCCAGCATCACAAACAGAATTTGCCATTCCCTTTTCAGAAACAACAGATGTCAAATCAACCAAATTAAAATCCAGTCATTCTTATGAATCCCCTCTTGTATCGGACTTGTCACCTGTTCCAAGTATTGTTGAAACAGTATGTTCCCAATCCAGTCACCTCAATTTAGATTCCTCCAAAACGTTAAATTGGCTGTCGTCCTTTGCATCTTCGGATCAATGTCCATCAACATCATCCACTGGTGACGGGATTTATCCTGTGGGACTTTTCACAGCAGGCGGAGACAACCTCCCCCTGCTGACAACACAGACAGTTGATTTACAAAATATTGATTTGTACAAAACAGATTTGACTTGATGTCTATGTATTTAGGTAGACTAAAATATATATCTATAAAGCCTTATACATATATCTATATTGTATGTGTACATGGCAATATATGAACACATTCATATACACATTGTTTGACATTCTTGTTGAGAATGCTGGCTCGTTTGAGGAGTTATTTTAGAGTGCATCAATGAAAGGGAATTGTTGATTCAAAATGCTATGCTCAAAATCGACCTGAAAGCCACCATAATATATATATATATATATATATATATATATATATACCCAACCCCTAGTGAGTTGAGCAGGGGATGTTCTCTGACAGCTGCCAACTAAGAATAAAAAGAAAACGGATGGAGTACTCTCTGGTGGCCTTTGCATAAATCGATTGGGTATCCATCCCGGCTGGATGTAGCCTGCAAATATCTAGCTACACTGAAGAGATGTGATACGTTTGAAACACTGTGTCTGTGGATGACATATATATACATACATACACACACACACACACACACACACACACACACACACACCAATCCCTCCGCACGAGCAGGATGTGACACAAGGCAATTTCTAAAGCAGAGTTTAACAGGTTTGAATTCAGAGCTTTCCTTCTCCTAGATTGGTTACCTAGCCAAGTTAAAGAGCCTGGATTTTCCTACTATTTACCCATAGCTGGAAGGAGAGTAGTTGGATACATACCTTTCCCAAGGGTATTAGTGCTATATGAAATGTAAACAGTCTTGTCCAGGGTTTGAACATGGATTAAAGAGTCCATTTCCTATGACTCTAACCAGTAAACCATGCGCCTCCGCGCACGCGCAGGTTTGTGTGTAAGTAAGTCCCCCGAGAGATATGAACTGGACTCACTTTCTTTGAGGCTTAAGTGAGTGATACTCCTGTATCATTTGCAGTAAAGTCTACAAGTCTTTGTCTTCTTTGAAAAAGCCGTACACAAAGAACTTCTCCCAAGTTGACTATCATGTAACATCGACAATCAACACTTCATTGTCTGTCAATGTCTGTTTTAAGAGACTGAAATGTGTAAATGCGAAATGGACACTCGTATATCATCTGAGAGCACATTGATTAAGAGAAGTTGTCAATCCAGATGATGCTGGAAGATCAAGAGACTGCAATCATTCATGAATATGGGGCAATCATTATATATATATATATATATATATATAGGACTCTAGTGAATTCATTTCCGCTTAGAAATGTATCAATTAAATATTCTCCTATATTTGACAGCCTCTAATGGCCGCATGGGTAAGAGACTTGGCAGACGAAAATTCATTCAGGTCTCAATCCTGGCTAGAGGTAGCTGTTAGTGTAGCCACACTGATGAGAGGTGAAACCTTGAAACACGTGTCTGTGGATATATATATATATATATATATATATATAATATTGTAAAAATTGAAAAAACCCATAATTTCCTAAACGAATGATGTCTATTACGCCTACACCGAACACACCAAAAACAGAGACTTGCAGACTTTTTGTTTTCAGCAATGATTTATTTTTTCCTTAAACCAATGATTAAATTCATTTAAACCTGATGAAGGTCTATCTAAACAGACTGAAACACTGCAGTGTAGGCATAATAAGCATTATTCGTTTATGAAATTGTTTTTCAATTTTTACAATATTACATACTGTAGTATTCACTTCCATTTTTCTTCATATATATATATATATATATATATATATATATGGGAGTAAATAAGGAAATTAAATCCTACAATATAAAGAAAATTTGAAAAAACAAGTATTCCGAAATTGGGATGAATTTAATAATCGATGTTTAAAACATTTCGGTTACATTGAACCTTCATCAGGATGTCTCTTGATATATATATATATATGAGAAGTAAAAGATTGAGTAAATCCCACTAAATGTTGTTAAAAATAAAGGAAAATGCAGATAATACAACTAAATTCAAATGATAATTAGCCTCAAACATATTTAGGCGAAATATCATTTGAATTTAGTTGTTTTGTTTTTTCATCTGTATTTTTCTATAGTTTCAACCACATATATATATATGTATGTGTGTGTGTGTCAAATTTTTGCAGAGCGGTTGTATTCTGGTATTGTTTATCAGGCGGTCCCTTCAACTGTGTGTTGCTTGCGCGTTTTTTGCGCGAAAAATCCTTCTCAGTCGTCATCATAGCAACATCCTGGGGTAAAATGTACTCTTAGGGTTACGGGGTCACAGCTGAAATCTACATGCATACTTTCCCTGTCACCTGAGGTGTGGAGGAAGAGTACAACTGTCTTCTAGGTACATAGGTAGTAGTGGTCATGTTAAAATTCTTTTGTAAAAATAGAAAACCAACTGAATCTTACTTCCTTTGCTCGCCTATGCATCTTTGGGTTTTCTTTTTTTTTATTTCTTTCTTTCAAATAGTTTTCTTCTAATTCTAACATATGTATACTGGTTGATGTACCAGTGATATGTAACAATATATATATATATATATATATATATATATATATATATATATCCGGCAATATGTAGAAAATAGAAAAAGTATTCCAAAAAGATGAATTCTTGATGGTGAAGTTGATGTTATGACATTTCGGTTTTTTCTAATAAAGATCCAAGATTTTAAGATGGAAAGATTGTCTGAACAGTGGATGTTTTTTAAAGTCTAAAAGTCCTGATGAAGGTTTATCAAAAAAACTGAAACATTATAATGTCGACTACAGCATCAAGAATAAATTCATCTTTTTGGAATACTTCCTGTATTTTTCTATTTTCTACAAACTCACACAGTTTGAACTCTGTCAAGGTTGCCTATGCATTCAATTGCTACCGCTTGAGAATGTAATCTAAATATGGGGGAGTGGTTCGTGCAAATGCTCAGTCACCCATTCACATCTCTGTAAAATGTCAAATTATACTGGATGAATATTTTTTATTTTTGTATTAAAATATTGAATTTATTTTTTCTTTCTTTCATTCTTGTTCTTTGTTTGACTACATTTTATTTCGTTCAGTCAGAAGAGCATCTGTCTCTGAACCACAGGGTTCCAGGTTCAATACAAGTCCTCACCAACTCAGTGCTGTAAAGTGGAGAGCTGATTGTATATTTGCCACTCCACATCAGACACAAAAAACAATCTCCCTGGTCTATCGCTACTGAAAAAGGGGATAGACTCCCTCTCACTGTCCAGCTGATACCAACAATAGGCCACACATTACTTTTAATTATTGCTAGTTTTACTCCATCTTGATTTTTTATCCCAACACCTTGGATCAATACACTCTTCATTATTACCATCATTTTAAATTCAATTTTAGATATTTTAAAAATGAATGACCTTTTTAGACTGATCTTCCTGCTTCTCTGGAATGTTTATTTATTTATTTATTTTATTTATTCAAGCCAATGAATGATATTCTAAATATATATAGATATTATAATCGTAAAACTCATTTGCTAATGCATTTTTATAGTGAAAATACACGTCCAATGATGCTGATAGAATTTTGATTTAGTGCGTCCTGGAACGCACATATTTGCTTTGAATGAATCCCTGGGAAAATTTATGGGTCCCAACTATAGCTGTCTAACTCCTACCTTGTAACCTATCCTGTGTAATTCATTTCTAAGAAACTGTTGAAATGTATTTGATGGACTCTCCCGTTGATCGACGTATGAGTGTTCATAAAATGAACATCCACACAGTGATTTGTATATAGTGGTGAAGGCTTGTGTTGGACCATCCACACTTTTTGGCACAGTCAATAGGAAAGAATTGGTGCATCAGGGGTTGCCACAAACCCAATCAAAAACCGACCTCGGGAATTTTGAGTTCAGAGTTATCCCTCTCCTAGACTGGTTACCTACCCAAGTTACAGTTAGATTGAAATGATGAGGGAAGAAAAAAGAAAAACACTGGGACGCATGGATATGATTTTACTGGGTCCTTTTAGATTTTTGTGTTTCAGGGATGCAGGAGGACATGTACCTATCAGCACCTCTGCACATTAAATATCACTGGTCCAATGCAGTGAAAATCATTTTCTAATGCATTCAATCACATTTCATATGATGTAGTATAGACATTTTATTTTTATTAGCCAATAAAAAGAAGTTGCAAGAATTGATTTTCATGTTAAATTGAATTTCAATTTCAACAACAAACCAACTTTGATTTGTATTTTGGTCATTCTGATTCTGACATTAAATGTTAGTGAATTTATTCACAAACTTTCATGTGTCTATACGTTTGGTCTCAAACACACAGAGACGCTATATATATATATATATATATATATATATATATATGAATGTGAGAAAGAAATGATATCAATAATTCCAATTCACATATAGATAACTAAATGGTTTGATGAAATTCTTCCAAGCTGTAGCCGTGTCAGTGCTACTGTATAGCTGCACCAGTGGGATTTTGACAAAATGCTTGGAGGACAAATTTGTAATTACACAAGGATGCTGCATGCTGACTTGAACAAATTTTGGAAGCAGCACCCTACAAAAAAAGCAGCTGTATGGCCACTTTCCTATCACACAAATCATCCAAATAAGATGAATAAAACATGCTGGACAAGCAAGGATGAACTCATAAGTGACATTCTGTAGACACCTACACATGGGCACACCAGTGTAGTCCGACCAGCAAAAACTTACATTGATCTGCTCTGTATGGATTCTGGATAGGGACGGGTGGTGAGAGAGTCATAGCATGACCTGATAAGTGGGATGCTCTTTACCATGGAGGACTTAGTTTATTGTGAACCGTGGGTGTTTTTCTTGTGCCTTTATAAACAAATTTTTTTTTAAATTTCCAGAGCCCCATTGAGTTTATCCATGTAATGAATATATATATATATATATATATATATATATATACATACACGAATTAATATTTATTAATTATTATATATACGTTTTATAAATTCTTTTCTATTTTACATGACGGGATGTCCTTTTTCTAAAGAATAAAGATATAATAAAAAAAAAGATTTGCAAAGATAACTCAAAATTCCTTTTAAATCATTTTTCTTGTTGAAGAAATTAAAAAAACTAAAAAAAAACAATGTTCAGATAAATAAATAAACGTAACTCTATTAAAATTTAGGAGTTATCTCCCTTGATTCAATATAACAGGAGTTCGGTTACGAGGTATTTTGCTTTCTAGAAATCAGCTGAGCAGGTTTTCACATCTATAAAACACGCACATACATACACACGCATGCGCGCACCTCATTTTTATAGTATAGATCAAATGCTGTTGTTTTTTTTACCTGGCAAGTATTTATTTTTACTTATTTATTAATTTTTTTTTTTTAAATATATATATATATTTTTTTTGCAATATACTTTCCTTGGTTTAGGAACTTCGGTTTCTGGATCAGTGAGTGAGGTAAATTTAATGACGTGATTCCACGGGCCCCAACAGCCGAATGCCAGCAAGACAACACACTTTTTGGACTGTTCACCATGTGAGCTTCGGTTTATGCGCGGCTCTCCATGTTAATCTTGTTTAATATTGCCAAAATGCAATTAAAGAGGTTATAAGTGATGTCATGCTGGTATTATTAAAGATTTCGGGGTTTGCAACATCAGATCTGTTCCATTGGTAAACTCGACCCGTTTCTCAGTCGCCTCCTCTCATCATTCGCTTTGTGTAATTTAACGAATAGTTCAGTAGTCTTTATATATATTTAGCAACCCCTCAGCATGAGCAGGATGAGACATAAGGTCAATTTCTTGAGCAGAATTTAATGGGTTGAATTCAGTTTTTTTCTTCTAGACTAGCCAAAGTTAAAGAGCCCAGTCTTCCTTACTATTTACCCATAGCTGGAGGGAGAGTAGTTGGATGCATCCCTTTTCCAAGGTGATTAGCGCTATGTCTTTATATTATATAAGGAGTCTTGGTTAAATCAAACTTAACGGGCCTAAATTCCACCATCGTATGTCATTCCACTGAAAGAAAAAAAATACTAAAAATCAGGGAATTAACCAAATTTAATTAAATTTTCAAAAGAATAAAAGATATAATGCACTAGTTATTTTATTTAAAAACTTTTACATTTATCTTTGAGAATCTGTGTTACACCTCAAAGATATGTGGTTCAAAGTTAACTGATCTGAAAAAATGTAAAAGTTTTTAAATAAAATAACTAGTGCATTATATATTTTATTCATTGATATATCAACACTGAAAATTTCATTAAATTTGGTTAATTCCCTGATTTTTTTTTTTTTTTTTTCTTTCGGCGGGGTGACATACGATGGTGGAATTTAGGTTCATTAAGTTCAATTTAATTGGAATCTTTATATAATGGCCTTGGGATATGCAACAACCAATCAGTGACTTGCTCGGTACATGTATTAAATAGAAGATTCTATTTGCGTGCACTTTCATATTTACTACCATTATAGAAAAGACAACTACATTCTGTAGAATATACAGAACTCCACCTCTGCAGAGGGGTAAAATCCCCCCAATGGCTGTGAGTGGCGACCAGTGATGCTTAAGGATGGAATCCTGGTGGTTGAGCAGTCCATGATATGCAACACTTCATTTTGGCTCTTACTTAGGCTAGATGAACAGTTGGAGAGGCCCCCTTTAATCAATCGGTTGGTCATGTTAAACCCCAGCATCTATATGATTGTCACAACACTATTGCTCATAGCAAACTCCTAACCCCTTTTATAATATCTCTGCTAAAAGGCAGTGTTCATAGTATCCTGGGTATGATGCATCTAGTGGTGAAGTTTCAATCCTGGAGCTCTAGGGAATGTGGAGTGCCCCTTAATAAATTACTTCCATGTCCACCCTGAACCAGAGTGGTAGTACTTATTAGGGTCCCATCTATAGGTTAAATAGATTTTGAAAAAATTGAATACCCAAGAATAAATAAAACAAAATGTCTTCAGCATAAAATAACCCATTAGGGATTGACATGCTGTAAAATCCAACCAACTAACCCTGACGTACAATTGCATATCGGAATTATGTGTCACAAAACACAACAGAGCAAGCCTACATCCCCCAACCACTGCGGGTGAAAACCTGGCTCTCCATATTAAAAAAAAGACCTTGTGTTAACTCTGCCTGATGGTGTGATACTATGATAGAAGTAGAACACGATCAGAATAAATAAATAAATAAAAATAGAATATGTTAAAGCTCAAGCATAAGTAAATGGTCCTTTTGCGGACATAAAGAAATGGGCCGTGGGGTTTAAGAGACCTGTACGGCTACCATGAAGTTAAGCCACGTAGTGATAATATCTTTAGGCATCTGGGTGATAAAAGCAAAAAGGCTATTTTTATGAGGAAATCTCTTTTGAAGAAATTAATGGTCGAAGTATTGAAGACACTAAGTCCAAAAAGAGAAATAATTGCTTTAATTTTAAGGGATAATGCTATCTAAAAGTCTGCGTTGAATTTAAGTACCAAGCATCTGGGTGGTCCGGCAGGAGGGTGGTAGTGGTGGTGGGGTAGAATTTTACATAAATTCAGCTAAGCCCCAGCCCTTAAGGAAGTAAACCCCGGGCCATAGAGGTGTTAATGTCGCTGGTAGCAGTAGAGTTACCCCTGAATCCATGACAAGTGAAGCCAGTAGTCAGCCAATTGAGATAGATTGCTAAAGTATCATAACTTCCTCTTCTATCGGCGTCCTGTTATCAAACTTTGTATTTTGTTGTTTTGTTTTTAATCCTTGTGAACCTGACTTGTACCCTTACAAATCGGCCAACACAGAATATCGCAACGTTAGCGTCTAGACATTGTACAACGAAGGTGCATGAGTGCAGAACGGGTCTTCTCACAATGGGAACCAGGAAAATAACTTCATAGGAAATATTCTTTAAGGTAAATAAAATTTGAATGATTTTTCTTTACGTTTAATTGATTAAGAGCCACATACTATGTTTCCCTAAAAATAAGACCTACCTGCAAAATAAGACCTGGCATTTTAATATAAGGCCTACCCTTAAAATGAGCCCTAGTCGAGAGCAGCAGGCAGATGAAAAAAATAATTTCAGTTTATTTAGAAATTTTGTAATTTTCTATTTTGTAATGAAGAATAAGACATCCCTCGAAAATAAGCCTTAGTGTTATATTTCAGAGTAAAAATTAATATAAGCTGTGTCTCATTTTAGGTGAAACACAGTAAAATTTATAGAAGTTGTTTATAATATTGTTATCATTGTACGTCTCATAAAGGTTGCGATAATGTTTTGTATGAATTGGCCGTTGTGTTAGTGAGATGAGAACACAGGAACGTTGGTCAATTGGAATCCTTTAAAGTTACTCCAGTAAAGAAGAAAGAAAGCAAAGAAATTGAAAAAGATGAAAACAAATCAATGTAAAGAAGTGATGACAAGAATGATGTTATAGCAAGAGAAAAGGTAATGTAGTCTACGTATTAACTAACTGTAAAAATCAAACACATTTGAATTTCTAAGATGATTTTTTTGTTGTTTTTTTTTTTTTTTTTTTTTTTCAAGGTAGGGAAAATGAAACTGACATTTATTAAAGGTCTAGTAAATTCTCTTGGTCACTATAGCTACAAATTTTTTTTTTTATTACGTTATAGTGTGACTATATATATTTTGTAGATAATATGGGTGTGTTATTTTTAAGTAGACAGTGCTCAATATTGATAGAGCATTTATATTTGAGTTAAGTTAGCATAGAAATGGAGTGAACATCTGGTTACTTTGAGTTTCTGAAGATCTAATAAGTGAGAAATTGTCAGTAACCAGGTGTTGACTCAAAGTCCACACTACTTTAACTCATATATATATATGTGTGTGTGTGTTTTATTGTATTTGTATATGTATATGTAATTGCAAATAAGGGGAAGTACTCTATAATTTATATTTAATAGTCATCTCCATTCAGAAATAAAAACCTGTCAATGCTGATCCTAAAATGTTGATTTACAAATTGGATTGAAAATTGCTTTATTCACCAAGTTAATGCAATGGCATTAAATATGGTCTAACAAAAATCTTGATATGATTTGCCATTTTTGCTGTTTAGTTTATTTGTTTAACAGCATATCAACACCTTTTATGAGTTAATTAATGTAAATGTCCTCATCTTTATTGTGGTATATATAAACACAACATTCATGCTGCTGTAACCTCAGGCCTTATTTAGGTGTTTCTTATTTACCTTAAAATAAAGTAATTATTAGATAACCTTCAGTTCGATCACATGTTTTCAGAGCTTTGAACTCAAGGTTATCATCTGATGATGACTTTATTTTTAGGTAAATAAGAAACACCTAAACAAGGTTCAAGCTTACAATGGCCAGAACATTGTGTTTATACTACCACAATAAAAATGAGGACAACAGTCCGAGATATCAAAATTATTTACTCATCCCCAAAATACAAATTGTCAAGAAGGCTGAGGGTGTCCTGGCGTTACTCAACAAGACATTTGTCAGCCGCTCCTAGACTATCTATTTAAAGCTGTATAAAGCTATGGTGTGGCCACAATTGGAATTTGCATCACCAGTGTGGGACCCCTACCTTGCTCAGAACAATAACCTGAAACTGTACAGAGACGTGCAACCAAACAAATACCCTCCATCTACCATATTCTGAATGTCTTGCAGCCCTGGGAATCGATTCATTGAAACTCCAGCATCTGGCAACTGACTTAGTAAATACTCATAAAGTCATTAATCATCTTAACAGCAACCTTGAGTACCTTTTTGATTTCCATGGTTCTACACACGTGGGCATGTCTACTAAGTCAGAAAACAGCATAGCTCACATGACTTTCAGAAACATTTTTTCACGTTCAGAGTTACTGAGGCATGGAATAAACTGCCTGCATCCGTTGTAGGCTGCTGAAACACTGCATCTTTCAAAACATCCATGCTTCCTGTAAATCGACAAAACTATACCTGATAGCCCCCCATCATACACATATGCACATGCATGCACACATACATTTATATTATTATTGTATGCTATTCATGTTCCTGACATTAGTACATTATTCTATGTACTTGACATGAGACTTTGATGAGTTGTGGTGCACCTGAGCACTGTAAGCAATAAATTTCATTATGATTTTGTCATCAAATAAGGTCTATTTTTATATAAGTGAATATATCTTGAGCTGTACTCTGTTTAGAAGTTGAACTTGTCACATCCTGTTTGTGGGAGAGAGGTTGAGTAAATCCATAGCATATAGTCAAATTACCGGCCATGGGACCACTGAGTAGATCGATTCGAATATCCTACTTAATCATAATTGTTAGTCTGCGTTTTCCGCCCACATAGGAATTTGCAGGGCCATTTCTCTCGTTATAGTGGCATCAATTTTGACCCGTGAATTTTATTTTTGTCATTTCTAGAAAATCCAGAACTGAGAATAGCTGAAAAATTTGAAAATATATCCGCAAAAGGATCCAGATGTTAATACAGACAAATAAATAAATAAAAAGTAACTCTGCCATTAAAAAAAAAAAAATCTATAATTCTTTACTAAGGGATTAGTTACTTGAAATGTTTAGATTTATGCCATAGTGTCACATTTTATCCATGGCAAATAGATTGGCTAAATAGGTGTCCCATCATGGTGTAATGGTTAGCAAGCTAGTCTTGAAGATCCATTATTACTGAATAGCGAGTTTGATCATCATTGGTTGTGCCATACGTGCAACTTTGTGTCAGATCCTACGCGTGGTTAATGGGTTGGGTAAATACCTAAATTATATACAGGGTGGCCCATAAAAATAAATAAATCCCCCCAATGGGGCCACCTGTTAGCTGTCGGTGGTAACCTGTTATGCTTAAGGATGGAATCTTAGTGGCTGAGCAGTTCATGACATGTGACTGCTCCACTTTGGCGCTTACTTGGGCTGGATTAATTGCCTTGAATTTTAAACACATTTTATTCAAGAATTCAAATATATATATATATATATATATATATATATATATATATATATATATATATATATTTAATTGGTTGGTCATGTCAAGCCCTAATACCTATATGATTATCCCAATTCTATTATCCTTATGACCTTACCCAACCATTTTTATCCTATATGTGCTAGAAGGCAGTGGCTGAGGGTCTTAGTGTCCTGAGTATGACAAACTGCATCTAATGGTGAAATTCTAATTCTGGATCTCGGGGGAATGTGGAGTAACCCTTCATCACCATTACCCCCAGGTCCGCTCTGACCCAGATCCTACCCATGGTGAATGGGTTGGGTAAATTCCTACATTATATACAGGGTAGCCCCAAAAAGACTAAATAATTAATTTTTGTTTTGTGCATCAATCTTTTGAGTTATAAAATAAAGTCAAATGAAATATATTTGTAGCCATTTGCGAAAAAGGATATATTGGGCTAAACTTGCAAATCGGTCGGAAAATTAGGGTGACCCAGAAAAAACACAACCCACAAATTTTGTAAAACTTAATTTTAACTAGGGAGGTTTAGGGTTAGTTTAATGGGAAAATAAATAATTTGGGTTCTGTTTTTTCTGGGTCACCATGTAATGTTTTAATTTTCAAGTTCAGCTTCTTGTAGATAGCCTTCATTTTCCGAGATCCAAAAAATTAGAAACACGAAAGTAATGAATTTTTCAAAATGTCTCAATATTTTGTGGTCTACCATGATAAAATATATGTATTAATACTCGTGTTCCTTAATTGTAGGTCCTGTTAGTCATTTATATTTGTTCTTATATGTGAATTTTTAGGCGTGTGGTGTAATAGTCGTAGGAAATGAACTTGTTGACATGAGTTCAAATCCTAGACAAAGTTGTTTGCATTTCACATAGCGGTAATACCTTTGGGAAAGGTATGCATCCAACTACTTTCTCACCAGCTATGGATAAATAGTAGGACAGAGTGGGCTCTTTAACCTTGGCTAGGTAACCAGTCTAGAAGGAAAACTGAATTCAAACCTGTTAAACTCCGCTTAAGAAATTGACTTTGTCACATCCTGCTTATGTGGAGGGGTTTGGTAAATATAAATATTTGAATTCTTCAATAAAATGTTTAAATTTCAATAACAAAAACGTTTAATTTAATTCTAAATCTAAAATTTATTTTTAAAATTCTTATTTTAGATTTAAAAACATCTTTTGTTCAAGCAAAAAGTAAATTCCACATGAATATCGAGTTACCTCCCTTACACTGCATTTGTGGAAATCAGCAGGTTTGGCTTTTGTGCAATACTTATAAACTAGCAGGACCTGTAAATATACCACAGTATGATAATTTAATTATTACGTTTGATGTGTTTTCTTAAGAGCTATTGCGAAATAGTTCAATATGTAAAAAGTATAATCTTGAATTAAGTCTGTTTTTTTTCTTTCATCTTTTCATTGTTTGATTGAAACAGATTAAGCGTTATCGCTTCTGCACACTCGACCCCCCCTTATCTTCCCCCTACTCTGTTTCTTATATTTTTCTGTATAGCATGTCCTTTTTCTTTCTAATAAAAACAGAATTTATTTAGCTCGGGTAACTACTCATAAGAATTCAACGGATAAGTAACACCAGTATGAATATTGACTATTTAGACCCCCCCCCCTAAATGGAGTGATATACTTTTAAACCAGAGGGTCTCAAAACTTTTCAGCCCAAGCACCACAAAGTTTAACTTAGGACTGTGACCGTAGATAAATAATGACAAGTGCTTTCTATTGCCTCTGGGAATACCAACCAATAAGTTCTGGATATAAATCTAAGTCAAGACATATACATGAAAATGTATAATCTTATACTATGTTTGTGGGGTCAGGGCATTCCATCATGGTGAAATGGTTGGTTGGATTTTACGGCATGTCAATCTCTGTTGGGTTATTTTATGCCAAAGACATTTTGTTTTATTCACTCTTGATGGGTATTAAACATTCGTTTTTGTTAAACTCATTTTTTTTGTTGTAGTTATAAAGGGTATTCACCCCAAAGGCATCTATATGAACCACTTTGAAAAGTGGCTGAGTTACTAACCAGCCCTGAGTGACTTGAGGGGGAAAAAAAATTGATTATGTACCAATACCTACATGAGTAAAAAAAAAAGTAACTATTATGACTGTTACAGATGTCCTCATCTTGTTTGTTTATATTCACATTTTGGATCCTGTCCCTTCATCAATTGGTATGTAGAAAGTGATGGATTCATACCTTTCCCATATAATATCAACTGATATGAAGTTTAAAGCTCTTAAAAATTATCCCAAAGGACAATGGCCTAGAGGTTAAGTGTTGGTTAAATGCTGCTTCTAGATGAAATCTACCTTGATTCGTAAGTTCAATCCCTGACCAGGGTGAACAAATAGTGCAATTTAACTGACACTAGATATCCTAAGGCTTGGAACACTTCGTCTTTGGCTTTAATATTCAAAATTCCATTCATTGTCTGACAAAGGGAGGGTGGATGGGGGGGAAAGTACTACTATCAAGACAGAAATTGGAGAATATATTCAAATCTACAAACTTAAAAATAAAAAATCTAGGAATGGATTTGTTACAAATATGAAACATTCATACACCTGATCCATCTCAAATATTAATGGAGTTGTTTGAAGAAAATTTCTATAGTTAACTGATCTTGTAGATCACGATTCAGACTGCTATATAAAGACTCAAACTGAAATTTGACTAGATCTACTAGTCAAATTTTTTTAAAATCATCAACCTTATAAAGTATTTGGTTTGCAAAATGTTAACTTTTCATTTTAGATATTTTTCCAGTTTTTCAGAAAAGATTTTTTTTAAAAACCAAAAGCTTTTTGAATAATACTAAACTGTAATAGTGTTATCAATTGTCTTCAACAGGCAAATTCAGCTTTATTTTAGGTGAATGGTGCAATTTTTAATAGTTGTTGGATTATCTAGAGATATAAGATATACAAGAAATTGCCACTTATATTTATGAACTTTACCAACATTAGAAGTGTGCATGGACCAATGAAAAACATAGAATGCATTTAAAGTTGTTGATAATTGTCATGAAAATACGAGGACTACAACTCTATTTTCTGCTACAAATACAATCAAAGATTTCAAGAACTACAACCTTTTCTACCATTGGTTTTACCAACAGGAAAACTAAAATGGTGACCAGGATCAGTTTTTTAAATTTATTTTTTTTAGAAAAATCTATTAATCATTTTGATACAGACCCCATCAATAAATAATTAGAGGATCTCCAAAATATAGACTTTCTTTTCAAATTTATGTTCAACTTGTATAAAAGTTCACTATTCAACTTATACAAGTTCAATTTTTTTAGTTTAAAAATTGTTTTAAATAGGTTCCACTAACTTCCTTTTCCCTTTTAAATTTTAATGGCTGCATTCATAGAATGTTTTAGCAGGAGGTAATAAAATGCAATGGTTGCATTTTATGTTCTTGGTCAGATAAGGTCGTTAAGTGATAACATTCTTTACGATATTCGCTCTGAAACTATGATTGAATTCATGGGTCTAAAGACTCATTTTAAGGTAATATAGTGCTTGAAGTTACAGTAGCCTGAATGTTGTGTTTATACACAAAGATGAGAACAATAGTCCAAAATATGAATTATTTGTATCAAGCCTCATCTCATAAATACACTATCCACTTTTCCAATGAGATTGTTTTATTGGCGTCTGAGGTGGAATACTACACCTACCATCAGCTCCTCACTTTACTGCACAGATTCCTGTGCTACTGATACGCTGAGTTGGCGAGGGCCAGTATCAAGCCAGGTACTTTGTACACATAAAAATATTTAAAAGTCAATCATTTCCTAAAACTAAATTTTAACTTTTACATTTGTGTATGTATTAATTCACTAAATTAAAAAATATTTAAAAACAAATCAAGAATTTATCTCAGAATATATTGGTGTCAAACTCTAGCTAAAACTTTGAAGACTCCTATCAAAAGGTAGCAGTAAAACAGATCTGACTTGGAGGTCAGATTACCAAATGTATAAAGCTATAGAACCATCTCTAACAGTCAACAGCACCAGTTTCAAAATGGAGGAGGGATTTGTGCTGGGGGGGAAATCGAGGGTCTGATCAGGTTGCCTCGGAGAAAATGTATGATGTTGAAAGACGTCATTTTCCTAGGTTTATTGAAAATGTTATTGTTGACTCTTCACTTTTGATATTTGTTACATTTGCTAAGATTAAAATCTTGTGGCAATGCAAAAAAAACAACCTTTTCTTTCTTAACAGAACTTGAGTCAAGATGACAACACATTCTTAAAGAACTGCAACTGGTCATTCAAGCCAACATTACACAAAACAATATTCACTCTGATAAAATGAAGCAAGAATTCTTCCAAAATATAGCTGTGTCAATGCTACTTTATAGCTGCACCACTTGAACTAACACCTGGAGAAGAGAGAGAAAAAAAAAAAAATAGATGGGAACTGTACAATGATGCTGCATGCTGTTCTGAACAGACAGTTTAGATGGTGATAAGAGGTAAGTGATGAACATGACATGCTGGAGAACCAGGGTTAAGCTTATAAGTGACATTCTGTGGGTACCTTACACATGGCCAAGAAAGATTGGTGCCCAGCAAAAACGTACATTGATCAGGTCTAGATGTTGGGCAGAGGACCTTCCAGCAGAGATGGCTGATAGGGATGAGTGGCGAGGAAGAGTCATGTAGATCAATGTTGTTGGCACAACCAGATAATTATTTTTACAGAGAAATTACGGTTAGAAGCTACTTTTGACACATTAAGCAATACAACACACACACATACACACGCAAAAAAAAAAAAGTAAAAAAAAAAAAAAGAAAAAAAAAGTAAAAAAAAAAAAAAAGTAGTGAACACACATTCTTTCAGGGTTCAGTTTTTTGGGATTTTTTTTTTTGATACAATATTGCATCATTTCTAATTTGGTTGACAGAAATTAAACAAAATATGGAAACTATTTATTGAATCTAATAAGAAACTATTATTTTAGTTCATGTATTATATACTTGAAAAATGTATTTATTCGATATCTAAATGTATAAATAATCATTCCATCTATCTATAAGTGGTCTTAGATTAAGGAAAGGAAAAAAAAAAAAAAAAAAAAAAAAAAAAAAAAAAAAAAGCAATATCTTCAATAAAACAATGAAGAGTTTTCTTAACTATAAAAAGATGCTTTTGAAATTATTTGATAAGAATCCGTGAATTTAAAATTATATACAGAAAAAAAAAAAAAAAAAAAAAAAAAAAAAATTAAAATTTGCAGGAGAGAAAAAATTATTTTTTTTCATTCAAATTTATCAGTACAAAGAATTCTTGATTAAATTATCAGAAAATGTGATAATTATAGAAGAAAAGGAAATGAAAACTCCTCACACTGATGTCGGCCATTTTGAAATCTTGGTGTATTTTCATTCATTAAGACAACAGAGAAATAAAATTAGTATTTGAATTTTTTTTAATACAAAAATAACACTTAGTCCTTATATTCTTTGTTTAAAGTATTTTTTTCTTTTTACAGTGAAATCTCTAAATTCACTGATATCAAGTCAAATCTGTTTTGTACAAATCAATACTTTTTACATCAACAGTTTGTGTCGTTAACAGAGGTAGGTTGTCTCCCCCTGCAGTGAAAAGTCCCACAGGATAAATTCCTGCACTAGTGGTTGATGTTGAAGGAGATTCAACACAAGATGTTGTGATAGACTGTCTACTTAACGGTTTGGAAGAATCCTCAGTCATGTGACTGGATTGGGAACATACAGTTTCAACAATACATGAAACGGGAGACAAGTCCGATACAAGAGGGGATTCATAAGAGTGACTGGATTTTAATTTGGTTGATTTTACATCTGTTGTTTCTGAAAAGGGAATGGCAAATTCTGTTTGTGATGCTGGAACTGAGGTGATTGATGTGGATGCTGCTGTTAGTGATGAGGATGAAGATGATGGAACGGTCGATGTGAAAGTTTGATTATTAACATTACTGCTCAAGCGGCCATATTTGTCGTCTTCCGGTCCAACCGGTTCTGTTTTTACGCTGGGACAAATCACAAAGCCGGCAGCATTTCCAGACTTGTTTGGAGTCAGCGATGCCACCTCCGATTCCTGACCGAACACGGCAGCCGTGTCTTTCCTGACTTGGGCCAGTTCGGCTTCAGAGATTTCCTGCTTGACATCAATGACCTGAGTGGTGATAGCCGGGGCAGACTGTACCGGAGCAGAGATGGTAGAACTAAGTGAAGGAAGAGATGATGTCATAGATGGGAATTGCATGGACGTTTGAATCAACGGAACATTAGTGTATGATGTAACAGCAGCAGCAGGTGGTTGATGCATGTGATTTGGAAGATGGCTATCGCACAATTGTTCAAATTCCTTCATGTCCAACCTTTTGGCAATAATTTTCAACTGTTCCAAAATGTCACGATCCAAATCTAAAATTCCATTGTACATGTATTCAGCAAATGCATTTAACGCTTCTGTGCTGACTTCTTCAGGGAAATTCACTTGCAAGAATTTGTGCGATAAAATATCTGTACTGAAGACAGAAAGTAGTTTTGGGCAGACAGCAGACAGAACAACTTTGTGGACCTGAAATAAATAAATATATATATAATGAGAGAAGATGGGGGTTTAAAAAAACAATACTTTAATAAATAAAAATAAAATAACCACATTTCAAAACTCATCTTGTAATAATCTCAAAAAATAAAAAATGGACTTCAGATCTGTCAATAGAAGCTCATCTGAATATCACTTACATGAAACTCAGAGTTTTGAGTTTTTACTATTTTATAGTCAAAATATGGACATCTGAAAATAGCTGGAGAGTATTCATCCAAAATGAATTGAAAACAATGTGTGTGTGTGTGTGTATTATATATATATATATATATATATACATACATATCACACAAGTTAATGTTAATAATTTAATTTAGGCCGGGCATCAGAGTTTTCAGAGCTATCTTTCAAAGAGAAGAGGGAAAGTCTTCATTTTCTAAGGAAAACACATCTACTCTGCAGCACACCATCAATGTAACTACAAAAAACCTCAAAATGCAAACTTTTTCATCACCTGTTTCAATTGAAAATACCCTTTAACTTCAAAATATTTACATCCCCACTCGAGGCGATATGTGAGGGGAGTGGAGTGACATTACATAACACCACAAATGATTGCTAATGGTTTGTGTTATTTAATTAGCAGACACAAATTATTAGTCTTCATCCCTAGTTGATAAAACCAAATCTTTTTTTTGTACAAGGTTCAATGCCAATTATTGATAAATGTTATTAGTCATTATCATTTTGACAAAGAGAAAGTTACTAAAATAAAAATTCAATTTCTTCATCTACTAAAAGTTAAATTGCATCCAAGGAAAGCAAATATGCTGGAGATCCCACCTCACACAATGGTCAGGAGCCTCTACATTCCCAACTGAATTAGGTTTTGTGCAATTTATTTAAAACACACAATAAAGCTTAATATTTTCATATGGAGGCATCATGGAGTCCACAAAAACAATCTACCTTTCTATCTATCTACAAAGGGTAGTTGGTGTGTATGTATGTCTGGATGAAACTACAAAAATAAAACAATGATAAAGTAACACATTAAATATCTCCAGTTCTTGCATAGGCAGTGTTTGGTGAAATTAGTAAGAGTACGCTACAAAATAAACACGAAAAACTTACCATGACCGTTGATGAGCCATTGCCAATGCCTGCATCGCACAACTTTCCGCTTTTCCAGAGAGAGGCTAAATTAGACATGACACAACGTTGATGATCAGCAACGACAAATATTCGTTTTTCCCTGGGCCGAGGCTTTTCTACAGGCTTTGGCTTAGCCACTGCTACTTGAACTGGGGGTGCCAACACTTGCACTTGCCTTGGGGGTGGTGGGGCCGGAGCAGGAGGTGGAGCAGTCACCTGTAAGTGCTGTTGCACTTGCATTTGAGTAGGAACCTGCATAGGTGGGGCAGCAACCTGGGCTGATTGGGCTGCAACCATTTGCCTTAAAAAGAGGAAGGGATTAATAAAATTAATAAACTTTACATTTTATAATTGAGAAAATTCACAATCACTTTCTTCCACAAGACATTATCTTACTGCCCCCCCCACCCCAACATAAATATATGATTATTTATAAAAATCAAAATATTTTCAAAACAAACCGCTTTCATTCCACAAAGAAAAAACTAACCACTGCAATTTAGAAACATTATGAAAAATATTGAATTCTATACACACACAGCTTTTTGATTTAGTGCATCCTGGGATGCACATATTTGCTTTGAATGAGTCCCTGGGAAAATTTATGGGCCCAAACTAAAGCCACCTAACTCTTACCTTGTAACCTATCTTGAGTAATTCATTTCTAAGAAACTATTGAAATATATTTACAGTTAACTTGAAATGGTGAGGGAAGAAAAGAGAAAAACACGGATGCATGGATATTATTTTACTGCGTCCTTTTAGATTTCTGTGCGTCAGGGATACCTATCAGCATCTATATATCTGTGTGTGTGTGTGTGTGTGTGTGTGTGTGCATAAAAAAAAGAGGCTCAATGCAATTATGACAGAGCCAGTACAAAACCTAAAAATGTTATAAATATGTATTCTTGAAATTTCATGAGAAAAGTGGCTAATCAACCATACTTATAGTGTGAGATATAGTCATGTAGTAAGATGTTAGTATGTAATACTTAAATGAGGGGAGGGTAAGAAAGACATTTTTTTTAAGGTCAAGTCAAATACAGTAGATTAAATTAGATGGTATATGACATAAGAGAAATGTATTAATGTCTACACTTAGCAATTTGTACACAACAACATACACTGACCTTCTTTCTTCAAAGCGTCTGTTTTCAAATCGTCTTTCCTGAAAGCGTTGTTCATCGAAGCGCCTTTCATCAAATCTTCTTTCATCAAGTGTTTTCTTTTGTAATTTAGGGGCAGTCGGCTGTGGGGGAGAGTCATCTGGAATCAGAACCGTCTCAGAAGATACAGTTGCTGTAGCAATCTTCTTTCGCCGGCTGTTTTCTGGCTTACCCGAATAACCTTGATTTGATGGTCCTGCCTATGAATGAAAAAATAAAATAAAATAAAATATTAAAAAAAAACAAAAAAACAAACTATTTTCAAATTTGTCAAAGATCACCTCTTTTTAGAGAACAAGCAACATATCAAGTTCCTTGTTTATATATGTTTTTAATAAAGATGTCTACTATAACTTAATTCACACAGAGCAGATCAATTTTAAACTTTCCATTAACCACAAACAAGAAACACTCATAAAAGTGGAGGGGGGGTATATTTATTTAAAGATATTACCAAACTTTCACCAGAAGATATAACAATTAAAAATAATTTCTCACTCCTTTAAACACTAGAAGTTTTCAAAAATATTTCTATTAAGTGGAAACATTTCACAGGAACCAAACATTTTTTATTTCAATAAAATTATTGAAATGTAATTACAAAATATGTAAAAAAAATTAAACCAAAACAAAAAGATAAAACAGTCACCTGTTTGCGTCAATTTTTCAAATCATTTTTTAGTTTAACTTTATCCGATTTTGTGAGAACATGTTTTTCATTATTGTTTCCTACTAATCCATTTTTGGGGATTTTCATGTCCGGATTATTTCCAATATATTCCACAATCTGCTTATCTATCAGGAAGATTGCTTTTTTCAATGACTTGAATAACTTTTTGTATTGCTTGTTTTGATCCTTATAGTAAATTATTTTTAAAATGGTCAAAGTTTGTTCTGGAAACCGCTGAATTTTGTTTTCTTAATTCAAGACCACGAAAATCATATTTGCCATTGTGAAAGTCAACAAGTCTATATTTTAGACTTAAATAAGCCATAGATTAGTTTTTGGGAGGAAGAACCACGCCATGGGGTGCAATCATCTATGTAAAACCAGTTTTTACCCTGATTTCTCAATTTATTATATTCATTATTAATAATGAAGGAGATATTTTGTTTGTTTCCATTTGGAATAGATTCACCAACAGGACAATTTGATTTCAACTTTTTAATTAGGTTATCAATAAGAGTAAATCGACCATTGTTTTTAAAAGAGTAGTTGAATTGTTTGGCATCCAGGCAATGTATGGCGGTTGATATGGATTGTTTTGAAGATAAAAGGTACTTTCGACATCAATTCTCTTTGGGGATGCTTAACTACAGGTTTGTCGATGGTACAGTTGAATTTATTCATTGAATTTTTGGAACGATTTGATGGAGCCATTTTCAAATGGTGGAATTAAAAAAGGGTTAATAGTAGAAAACAAAGTGATGTAACAGTGATGTGTCATCTCGGGTTTTAAACATGGCTTATAAAAAGGGACAAGAATCACAATTAACAGTTGAATTTAAAGTTATTCATGACATCAAGTTTCAAGAGCTGTCCTGAAATCAATGAAGAATTACGTTTGTTTTATCTGGTATTAGGGATAAAAAATGATTTAGTAGCCGATATTTTTCATAGACCAGACCTTATTTTTCAGCTTAAAAAAATAAAAATAAAATGCGAGGTATAAATTCGGATTTGCATACAAAACTGACTGGATTTAGTTATACATTCTTAAAACCACGTGGTTTATAACTTCTAAAACGGCAATCAAATTTGTCCATGAATTTGTGTGTTCAATCCACATACGTATAAAATACAGAAATAAATATAGCCATTTCATACATTCCCAATAGACAAGAAGAAAAAACAAGTTACAATTACATCAACAAATATCAAAACGGGTGATTAAACAATATTTTAATTTACATTTTTCAATCAAAATATTCAATATTTCCAGTAAATCTTTAAAAAAAAAAAAAATAAAAAATAAATCTTAAAATATAAGTTTGATTTATACAAAGTCCAAATAGCGTTAAGTAAAAGATATCACTTCAATATTATTGTCGTCGAGTTCTTTTGTTCGATAATATCTTATTTCCTCGTTATTTCGCTATGACTGAAAAATCCATCGAGACACTGCTGAACCGCATTCTTTTTTTCTTCTGTTGTGTTCAAAAAATAAATTAAAAAGCCCCCAAATATCCTTGGATTTCTTCCATCGATATTAAAAACCTCGAACTTGTCTATAAAACATGACTACGCCACCTGTCGGTGAAGACGAATAATAACATAACCAAGGTAGGTAAGCAAGGTTATGTAAATTTTCTACACGAAATGAAACAACTGAGCAGCATTTTTCATTTTCTATTTGTCAACAGAAAGTTTTTTTTACAATTCCCATCGAAGCGATAAATAAAAATGTATTCTCTTAACATCACGAGCATACATTTATAACTATTAAATGCCACTTTGCTTTGTGTAAAAAAAAAAAAAAAAAAAAAAAAAAAGCTTCAAATAAAAAGAAGAGAACTATTGTTAGATAATTCAAAAAAATTTTCTTCACAGTAATTTCGAAAATATTTTGAAGTTGGTTTTACAACATTGTCAAAGTCCAAAGTTTTTGTTTATAAGATTTTGTTAAAATGTTATAAAACTATATATATGTAATTACGCCATTGAATAAATTTATTGTATAGAGAAATTTAAAAAAAAAAAAAAAATGATAGCAAAAATTCTTACCCCCCCAAAAAAAAAACCCAGCTTCAAACTTGAGACCTTTTGTTTTTAACCCTTTGTTTCTTCTTTGGAGAAACCCATTTTTATTTCTTCTTACAATCATGCAAATAACTAGAACAATGTGTTAAATAACTCGGTTATTGTGTTTAAAAGAGAAAGAAAAAAAATCTACAAAATTTGGGACTATTAAAATCTAAACGACGGCTTAGTGCCAAATAGAATCAAAACAACAGAGCTCAGGGTTTTTAAAAGTTTTCAGTTTTTCATTCAATATCTCCCAGTCTTCCCAAGATTCGTTATTAAAAACGAATCAACTTACCTTTAAACTCTGAGCTACACACTTGGAATGAAGTTCAGATTTTTCGTGAAGGAGCAGTTTGCTTTTCCTATGACATGAGCCCAGATCAACATTGCCCTGGACCCACGGGTTCTTCAGAGACGACCTTGTACTATAAAACCAATATTTCTGGCAAACAGCACAACTGGCCAGGGGATTTTGGTTTGGCCGCAGCTGGACTAACAGCCACGGGTAGGTTTTCTGCAATTGGTTCAACGAAGTTAATGTACTTCTTTTCGTGTACCTGATCACATTATCGGTCCGAACAGATGAAACGCCACCACCACCTCTGGGCACGGCGACCCGACGGGACATAGATCCGGCATCGTGAGTAGCATTATTATTATTAGTTATATGTCTATCTTGACTTTTATTGTTAGCAAGGCCGCCAGAAGCACTGCTGGGCAATGCTTTTCGACTGAGATGAGAGGATAACTCTCCCCAACGTTCGTTAATATTGTGATTAGTAGCAGTAGTAATATTAACAGTATTTTTGTTGTCCATTTCATGTGATTAGTAGTAGTCACATCCACTAGGTCACTTGCTTTCTTTAAATACAAACAGACAGACGTAGATTGGAAGGCCACCGAACACAGGACGAATAATGTAGTAGCTTTACGGAAACTCAACTATTAAATATAATTATTTATTTCCAGCACAAATAGAAGAGTATTAACTTTTCTTAGAGGGCCACACAGCCGAGAGTAACTATGCTAATGAAAGAAAGAAAAGAAAGTACAAGATCATACGTCTTTTTCTTTTTTGAAAAAATTACACATAGAAAAAGAAAAGTCGTGAGCATTGCATTTTTTATATTGTTTTTGTTGTTTGGATAAACTTGAGAAATTTGATATTTTTGCACATGGCGATGATGATATCCTTCGACACGACTTACCCGGTGATAGGGTTCGAGACGTTGTTTGTCGACCACGCAAAGTTGAGGAGAAAATGTCGATGGTGAACAACCGACTGGGAATTTTCCGCGAAAAATCGGGCCCGAAACAGTTGTGGGAGAAGTGGTCGCTTTAAAACCGGTTGTAGTAGAATGGTCGTTCGATAAATTCTTTCTGTAGCGATCAATTATTGGCGGGAGTTTATTGCCCTGTATATTCCGGGAAAGAGAGTCATTTTTGGGTAAATTGCGCTCGCAAAATTCTTCAACATCAGCAATACAATTCCGAATTTGATTAATAATCGACTTTATGATAGGTTCGTGAAATTTGTGTTTTGTCTGCAAATGTTTGGGTAGGTTTCGAAATTTACTAATTGTTACAGGGCACAATCGGACTGGACAGTCGACCCTCTCTTCTGAACATGGCCCTTTGAACTTACGAACAAAAACCATTACAAAAATCTATAAAGACCGACCGTATTTCGTAACAAAGAGGAAGTATTATAAAAACATTACTTAGAGAAGGAGAGAGACTGAAAAAAAACAAAAAAAAAACAACAAACACTAAAATGTAGGTAGGAGGAGGAATGAAGAGTAATAATAATCCGTGTTAGGTCTAAGATGGCGTCGTTGTTATTTAGTGTTTTGCCTTCCTACCATCAGACGACGACGATAATGTTTTAAGTCCTACTGCTACTACAAATTGTATGTGGCCGTATGTTAAAGTCTTCTTTCTCCTTCGTCATGAGCAGTAGCAGTAAAAGTGGAGGAGGAGTGAAAAGGAAGAAGAAACAGTCGCTCCCACACAGACAAAAAAAAAAATAACCCAGAAATGGCGCAACAGAGTTTAAGCAGGTGTTCATGTACGATTAAGTTCATTTCATAGTCTGAAAAATCGCGAATGTTGGGAACAATGTTGGATGAAAAGGAAAATAAATTTGTCCGAAAAGATATTGTTGCCTTCCTGTGTTCTAATTTAACAAATGGAAAAAACCTTACGCCAAACCGAATTACCGAAAAGCAGAAGACTTGCAATAATAAACCTACGCCGGTTATTTGCATAAACAAACAACGACGAAAAAGAAAAACATTTTTTTTTAAAGAATTCTCAGCTGATTGATATTTTTTCTTCTCCGTCAGGATATATATATATAATAAACAGTAAATAAAAAAGGATTTCCTCACACATTTTATCACAATTCCTGAGTTTTACAAAGTCGGAAATAATTTTTAAAGTTTAGAAGAAATAAATTAAGAAAAAAGTACTATCACAATATTCGCCAAAAAAAAAAAAAAAAAAAAAAAAAAAAAAAAAAGTTTATAAATTTTTCGCTTGAAGAAAAAACATTATTGACGACGATCTCTTTGGTTAAAAAAAACAAAACAAAAAAGGACGATGAAAGCACCAACCTTGAGGTTTTTTTTCTTTTTGTAATCATACCATTTGTGAATGTCGAAAGATAATCTTTGTCGGGATTGTTTTGATAAATCCATACTGTAGATACGCAAAGTAGATACACTTGTCGTTCGTAGACAATGGTTAGTGTAAGTCTGGGAACATCCAGCCTCTCGGGAGATTTCCCTCATTCGGGTACCGAGGGTATTCTTTCCAACCGGCATGTTGTCATACCAAATAATTTCATCTCTACCCACACTCTGCTTAGCACGTTGCCAGAATGCATCACACATGGGGTTCAAAAGTTTCACATATTTTTTAAACGATGCCAAGGGGCACCATTTACTGCCAGGGATCTCGTACATACGCATCTCCCCATCGCCAGCCTCCGACCCATCTTCTGCACGAAGGGTCACATATTCTAACCCCTGGGGTGACACTTCCACGCGGAAATCTACCTTCGTAATCTCTCGCAAGTTATCCCGACCTCTATTACATAGATGAAGCATTAAGTCAATAAATACTTTGTTTTGTAAACCACGGGGTGTGTTCTGATCCACTGCCGATGAGGTCATGATTTTTTGCATATCTTCCTCGGTGATAGGGTTCTTTCTTTTTATAGCATCTTTTCCCATCGCTTTTAACTTGACCAAAATAATGCTGAATACTTCGTTAGCTTCTTTAAACTGTTCGTCTGTGATTATATCCAAACGAGACATTCTCTTGAAGTGGCGTTGGAGCCCATAACGGAGGGTAATCATGGATTTTCTCGCGTACAATTTGCCGCTAACCTGTCTTACCTCGGTGTAGAATTTGCGGAGGAAGCTACATAATTCAAGAGCCGGTTTTTTCTCCAAAACAGAAAGTGAAGTATGTTGCGAGCGGCAATAGTCTTTTAAAATCTTCACAGCACTTTTAATAATATTCTGGGTCCGTAGAGACTCTTCCAAATCTATAAGTTCCACTACAGTGCCGTTTGCATTAGACAGCTGCGATGACCCCGCCTCTGATCGTTTAGTTGGGTCTACGTCAGATGAGCTATTCGACGCCATATTGCACTATATTTATCAATATTATCACTAGCAATATCAACAACAAACGGTTGTAGTTAGTCCAGCAAAAGGATAAGCAAAGTAAATAAAAAATGACATAAAAATGCAACAGCAGTGAGAGAAATGATAAAATAATTACACAGCAAAATAATTACGGTGATTGGGTAAGATGCAATATAAATCTGTTAAGCCAAGGTAAAAATAGTAAAGTGTGCGAGAGAAAAACATCTGTAGTCTGTTGGTTTGTGGTAGTTAATAAAAATAGTGCAATTAAGGAACTATTTATTTACAGGAGAACGTGTCGTATTTTAAAAAAGAAAAGAAAAGAAAAAAAGTCGAAACAGTTATAAGACGGCTTCGCTGGTGACTTTTTTTTCTCTTTTTACTTCTTTCCTGTTCGCCTTGCTATATATATCGACGGCCATTTTGTACGTGGCATATATACTTATTCCCATGGGGAACAGCGGACTATTGACCGACACTGGGAATGTCACGTGACATGCGAGCAACCAATGAGAAGGCTGATAGTCTTGGGCTGGCTATTAAAACAGCCGCTAAATGATAGGCAGAAGGATTTAGTAGTAGAAAAATAAGACAATATTTGGTTGGATAGATTGAAAATAGCTTCTTTGTCTTCGCCATTTGGTAACTACTGCAACTACTATAACAAATCTAGTTAAAAAGCAAACAAACTATTATGCATTTATGAAAATGGCAGAAATTCATTAAATAAGTGATAAAATATTCCAGAATATTAAAGAAAAGAGAAAAACATTTAAATTGAAAAAAAAAAAGTTTCACCAGATCTTCATAAAATAAAATTCAGATATCAAATTCAAAAGAAGTCTTCGTTCCAAATGTTTAAAAACAATATTAAAAAAAAAAAAAAAGAAAAAAAAAAAAACATTCAAATTCTTCACTGGGAATCCCTTGTAAATAAAAATCGTAAAATATATTTTAAACAAATAAAAAAAATAAAAAAATAACCTGATAATTTCCTAATAGCGGAATAGGGTCTGGATGATTTGGTGTAGGTCCGTCTCTCCCAACAAAATGGAGGCTACAAATATAGGTCCATGGTTTGATATTATTTACAGTAAAATTAACTCGGCCACAAGCCTTCACCCAACGTTCACATCGAGCTAGATCGGTGCGAGGTTTCGGGAAAGGTAACCACCAAACTCCCCTCATTTCGGGCCTGTGGGGATAACGACTGTCGTTTTTACACATACCATAACTACAATGACGGTTAGCAACCATTATGGTTTGATATAATAAAAATAAAAAATATCAATAAGTTCGATGAACGTGGGGGTGGGAGAATCCTTGATCTATTTTTACAGAAAACCCGAAGTCATTGTTTTTGTTTTATCCCAAGGTACAAAAATATCTAAAATATTTATTAACTTAATTGATGTACTGACAACACTTTAAATTAAGTCTAGGTTCTAAACACTATTTGAAAATATCGAGCGAAGAGTTTGTCCTAATAGTAAAACTAACACGTAATAACGAAAATAGGACAAACATCAAATGGCTATACAAATTAAAAAAAAAAAAAAGTAAATAATATAGAAATATTTAAAACAATTTTGATGTGAATTTTGAAAAATCAAATATTATTTAAAACGTGTGAATGAACTTAAAAAAAAAATTAAAAAATACTAACGTAAATGGAAATTATAGTGTTAATCTTGTCCTAAAAACTTGTTTATGGAGAAACAAGATCTAATGTTCATTTGTCAAAAAATAAAGTTTTGTTGCTATTGTAAAAACTGATTGATAAAATTTATCAATCTTCTAAAAATTGAAACAAAGTATGTCTGATTTTTCAAATTGAATCGCTAAAAAAAAAAAAAAAACAAACAAATAAGTTGAGTTGATAAGTAACGGCAAGTAAAAACGATGGCGGCTTTTAGTAGCAGCAGCAGCAGTTCCCTCTTTTCCAACAAACAGCCAAGAATAGTGGCAACACAAAATCTAGTATGGCTTATACTTCACTACTACTAAGTAATCTACTAGGTATATTATAGACAATCGAGTATTGTAGAAGATCACCTAGTTTGTTTTTTAAGACTGAGATAGCGCTTCTTAAAAACTACGCAAATCCTAAATAAATAGGGAATATATATATTATTTTAAAGAAAATTCAGCATTGTGATTTTTGTTGACAGAATAATGGTGACTTGGTCTCAAACTATTTTACTGTAAACTGATTTTCACTTCGAGATTACATTTAGTGTTATCTGGAATTTAAAAGAAACAAAATGCCAAGTTTAAGACAATCTAAATCAATATCTTAGAATTAGGTTCAATAAATTAAACTAAAAATATTTAACACCCAACAAATAAAAAATATTTAAAATCATCCAAATAAAATCTGCCAATTTCAAAATAATCAACATTTTAGAAATAGTTTTAATTAGAAAAAATATATTCAAAAACACTCAACTATTTATATAAAAAAAAAATTTTTTTTTTTTTTTTAAAAATCTGCATTTTTAAAAAATAAATAGACAGATATGGATGACTCACTACTGATAACCTCCTGCGAATTGTCCGTGCACTGGGTCGACGATCATCTTGTGGTAAAGAATTATATATTGCTTTGGATGATGATCCGGGATACTTCATTGCAGTCATAATTATTGAGTCATCCAAATGTTTGCTGGTGCATTTTGGACGACCAGTCGGTTTCTTATATTTATAAGTATTAGAATTAGAATTTTTAAAATTATTTATCGACCTGGCAACTGTTGCTTGTTTTAGTTGCAACCTGGTAGCGATTTCACGAGTGCTGTGCCCTTCTTCACTGAGAATTTTAATCTGCACATGCATTTCTGATGAAATTCTTTTGCCAGGCATGGTCACTATTAACACAATTTGTATCACTATAATTCACAGCGAGATCACACCTGAACGAGAGCATGCAATAAAAATGAATACTCCTAGATCGGAAAAAACAAAGTGTCATCCAATTTGACCAATCAAAATGAGTCTATCACGTGCAGAATGAATGAACACTGCGTGATGGAAGAATACGCGGTAAAAATCACGAGTCATCCATTCTGGCCAATCAAATTGTGTATCAGGTGCGAAATCAATGAACACTGTGCGATAGAAAAGTACAGGAAAAAATGCGAGTCATCCATTCTGGCCAATAATAATAATAATACACTCACACAGAAAAGAACTACCAATTTAAAAAATAATCTAAATCAATATTTTAGAATAAAACTTTTTAATAGGTTCTATTGTTTTTTTTTGTTGTAACATTACACACTGATTTGTTTGGCAATAGAAAAAAGTCAATCTTTCTTTGAATCAATCACACACACACTTATTAAAACCATGTTAATTAAATATGTATAGCAATAAAGCCAAAGGGAATGGAAAGTTGTAGAATGGTCGGATTAAGTAACAACTGGGACTTTCGGTGCCTTACCCATAAACTTGGCTGATTTGATTAGCTCAAGTTCCACTGAACCAACGGTATATATATATATATATACACACACACACACACACACACATATACACAATTATTATTATTATTATTATTATTATATAAATAAAGAGAGAGCACGTTTATGAAAATAAACAATCGTAAAATAAATTTTTTAGCACCTTTTAAAATAATCTTATTAAAGTTCTAAATAATTCTACCAGTTACCAATCGCTTTTTCAAGAAGTTTAAATCAAATACATTTGGCATAAAATAAATTAAAATAAAACAAAAGGCCAACCCAAACACGTGTAAAACAATTCTTAAGATCGAAATTAGAGTTGCCTATGAGGTCACACGCAGTTGTGGGTAGGGGCTAGAGTTTTCGTCTCAATAACAAACTTCACGAGTACAGAAGTAATGTAGCTTCTAAGTGTATAAAAACAAGACTTACTTGGGATATAGATAATTGACTATTAGCATTGGTAGTGGAAACATTAAGAGTATAAACTTCAACATCGGCGGCGGCTGTTGTTGCCGGTGTTATAGGAAAATGACCACCATAAAGAATTCGATTTTTGCGCTTTCGATAATCAGTTTTTGGGAAAATGGTCTGTGACGGAGTCCAGGGGAATATGGTAGGTGCCGGGTTTTGGGAAGTAGGTTCCCCATCCACAAAATGTCTTGAACACACACGGTGATGTTTTTTGGGTCCATCCCAGTTGTCACCGCGCCGAATTAATTGAGTCCAAATGTGCCGCATGTAGGGCTTTTTTGCAGTGGGGAACGGGAAAAACCGAACACCGCGCATGAACGGGTAAACGACAAGGCTTTTACGTGAATCTGAATGACAATCAGGGACAACACACCACCATTTGGCGTTTTTACGCACAACTTCCATCCTTGATTCGAACAGGTGGAAGGATAGGGAGACGAAACAAAAATAAATAAAAAAAACAAAACAACTTCAGGAAAGTGGTAAGGCAAATTAAGTCCGAACTAAACGGAAATGGTTATGCCTACGCTTATCGTTGATCACGTGATATTATATTTCAAGGGAGGTAAAAACTACAGTCAAATGAGTGTGGCTATTTTAAACAGCAATATACGGGCACCTCACGTTAGTAAGCTAGCATTAGCAAACCATTGTTAGTGAGTTCGAGTCTCACTAGATACTCCATACAACCGGTGTAAGCTAACATTAGCAGATGATTGTTAACTAGTTCAATTCTCATTGGGTGTCCCAATACTTCTGGCTTTGTGCTACGGCTAAGCTTAGTAAATAACTTATACAAGAGTGCCTGCAAGTTAGAATGATTCTCACCTAGTCTCTCATTCATTCACTATTGTTGTTTTTGTGGGGTTTTTTTTCTTCATTTAAATAAAAATAAAAATCCTGTTTTTATATCTTAAACTGAAATTTAACATGGGTAAGAAATTGACGTGAAAAAAACAAAAACAAAAAAACAAAACAAAAACGGATAAGTAATTACAGAATAAATAAAGCTTCAGGATTGATTTAGAATTAAAAATAGAAATTAAAAACTAGAGGAATTCATTTTTCTAGAGTAAAATCAACATATCTACTTATCTAAACATCTTAAAAGTTTGTAAAGAAATACTTGTTTTGTTAATAAAATCATTTTTTTTTTAAATTATCAAGATTTTTAAAAATGCAAATATTTCCTTTTTTTTTTCCGTACCTCATTTGAATATTTTTTGGTTCCCCTTCTTCGGTTAGGACTAAAATCGAAGATGGTTGGGACAGCATCCGATTTGAGTCTGAGTTTCACTTTGATGCCCCAACTCACCAACAGATCCGGATCTTTTACATAGCAGTTTTTGTCGAAATGATCCGAACAGAGACTCGAATATTTAGAAGGCACAAAAAATGCCCGGTTCACTCGTGATAGCCATTCGGCGTGTAACTGGGGTCGAGTCACTCGGTCAGGGAATCGAAAGAAACTCCTTCCACTCCCTGTCTGATTACTACAACCGTAAGCCACACAATGGACCATGACGAATAAGAAAAAATTACAAACGTAAATAAACTGCTTATAGTTTCAATAAGAAAAGAAAAAAACATCAAGTCGAAGTAGGAATGAATTTTTCATTAATAAATTTCTGTTAAAGGACTTGGCAAATCTACAAAACATGGCCGACTTTGTGTTGCACTAAAATGATGTCATCGATATTCAACTTATCCGGAAATTGGCGGAAATCCCCGAAGAGAAAAAACACATTATATACGCTATATCCATGGTAATATCACCACTTATTGGATATGAAATTGGATAATGGCAATATTCCTTTACAAATAGAAAAAAATTGTTTATGACATCTATATATTAATACTCGTGTTCCTTTATTGTACGACCGTTTAATCATCCTTCAACACCCTCTGGTGTTTAAAAATGAGACTGTCCAAATCGTCCAAGATGAAATGCAAAAATGTAAATTCTGATCATCTGGTGTTGCTTATCCGCCGAATTATTTCTTATGAGTGTCGTCACTTCAGCTAAATAATTGACCATTCCGTTATTATAACAAAAGAAAGAGAAAAAAAAATATGTGAAAGAGTAGGGGAAAGATAGAGAGGTTGAGCACTTGGATGCAATGATAATCAAGATTATTAAATGATAATTTTCCTACATTATAAACAAAAAACTAAACCATTTATATAAGTTACATTTCCCCCTGAAAATTAGTTTTTAATTAATGTTTCAAATTTGTAAATTTATTTTTGCAAAAAGAAAAATGGTGGATAAATGTTTTAAATTGTTTAAAAGTTTTAATTTATTATGCAAAATTTAACACAACTGAAAAAGAACATTTTGCGGGTGATTTTCTTTTTTCTTTAAGTTTTAAGAAACTTTCATATTGATTATTCCAAAATGAAATTAAAGTAAAAGTTTTAAAATGAAGACCAAAGTTATGTAATGATCTTCCATACATGCAAATGCAAACTATTTTAAACCATTTGAAAACTTTTAAGAATTTAGAATGAATGAATGAATGAATAAAAAAGAAAAAAAAAAAAAGACAGTTGGAAATTTTTGGCAAAATATCAGGCTGTAAAATGCATCACACCAAACTATCAAATACAACTATTTTGTTTTTCTATAATACTTGCATCAACAAAGAAAACTATTTACTTAAAAAAAGAATTGTATGAAAACTTTTCTACAGATTATTAGAATAAAATATATTTCAATTGTGCAGATAAATATTCAAATTAAGTGATACCTATTAATATGTCAGTCATTTAAGAAAGATTATCTTATTCCCACTCTAACAGAGGCGTATATTTTGGGAACAAATTGTCTAATCGGAGTAAAAACAATGGTGTAGAAAATTTTAAGATTAATTTGGATGATTTCAGAAAAAAAAAAAAAAAAAAAAAATAATCTCAATGAAATATGTATAAAAAGTGTATTTATCCAACAAACCCTTTAACACAAATAGGATGAACACAACGTTAATTTTTAAGTGGAACTGGTTGAAAGTTTTCTTTCACCTAGACTGGTTGCCATACCAAATGTTAAAAAGGTCTCAGTCTGCTCTACTATTTATCCATAATATAGTTGGATTCATAATGGAACAGATTAATGGCAGTTCAATTTATTTCAATGGGAGAAATTGATTTTATATTCAAGAAAATTGAGTTATGAGTGGAATTAATTAAACTCATAACTGTTTGATAATGATAATCATAGGTTTTCAAAATGGTTGTATTGTGTGGAATTAAAAATAAAAAGTACAATATACAATAATTCATCAATTTTTTTTTTTAAACCTTTTTTTTATTTATATATATATATATATATATATATATGAAGCTTAAATAATGTTAAAAATAAGCCGATATGAAGGGTGAAAAAAGTTCCCCTCAAGCCAGAAGAGATGAAGAAAGAAAAAGAATTTTTCACTTAAAAGACATCTAAAATAAAGGCATTGTATATCTGCTGCTGCTGCTACTGTATAATTTTAGGAAGGCAGAAAGAGAGCATGATGTTAGGCAAAGAAACATGAGTTGCAGTAACAGTTGTGGAGGAGGAGGAAAAAGAAGGCAAAGCTGGTAGTAGTGGATTGTAAAAAAAAAAAAAAATCAATAAAAGCCAGCCTTACAAATATCAGGACAAAGAAATGACAGAAAAGAAGAAGGAAAAAAAAAAAAAATTATTAAAAAAGGAAGGTTACTTTGATTTTTGTAATCAAGGTAGAAATTTCTAATCAAATATTTTTGTTACCTTGAGTTGATTCAAAGAACTGTATATAATATATATATTATAATCATTTTCAAATCGATAAAAATCTTTAATGTTGACAAAAAGATAAACAAGTTTATCTTGAGTGAACAAGATGAACAGACTTACTTGTGATGGAATGATAGAATCATTACTTTGAATTGTAGCAGAAGGGGTTGTAGTTATATCGAAGCTATCCCTTACCCCAAGAGGGTTGTGACCCCCATAGAGTACCCGATTTTTATGATTTCGGTAATCCGCTTTTGGAAAGATTGTCTGCGATGGTGTCCAGGGAAATATGGCAGGTGCCGGGTTTTGTAGGGTAGGTTCTCTATCCACAAAATGTCTTGAACAAATGCGATGATGTCTTTTAGGACCATTCCACCCCTCTTCCCGCTTAATCAATTTGATCCACATTTCTCGCATATATGGGTCCTTTTGGGTGGGGAAAGGAAAAAAACGAACACCACGCATGAACGGATAGACAGTGAGGTTTTTGCGGGAATCAGAACGACACCCGGGTACAACACACCACCATTTTGTCCTAGAAACCGTGTCCATTTTTGATGGGTATAAATGAATACAAATAAAGTGTTAAAAGATAGGTCAACGGAAATTGCTATGCCTTCTGTTATTCAGTAGTCACATGATTCAAAACAAGGGAGATAAGATGAAAGGCAATCATTATTTTCTGATTTTAATGGATAAAGGATTATTAATAATCCACTATCTATTTAACCCGATACTCTAACGATTGCCTAACAAAGACCCATGTAAACTCTTCATATTCCTAAAGAGAGGAAGGGAGGGAGAGAAAATATTTTTTTTAAATAATCAGTTTCACTACAGTGAATAAATTGCCCAAATACACATGAATTTGTTTTTATTTTTATTTTTATGAATAAATATGGTTACAAACCCCAACCCCCATGTTAACATTGGAGAATTTCACCCCAGAAATTTATTTAAAGCAACAATTATTTTTAATTGGACCATTTTAAAAAAAATGGTTTACTTTGTGCGTGTATTCACTACTTATATAGTTTTAACACAATTTAAAACCATTAAGTATATTATTTTTAAACCAAAGAAAAATGCGTGTTTATTAAAGAAAAGTGATTAAATGTTTTTAGTTAAAATATACAATTTCCAACAAACTGAAAAAAAATAGACACATGGCCTTTTCAAACAAAATCTTTAGATTTATGGATTAATACAAACGTATTAAAATCTATCGAGGTTTAACCCGAATTAACATCCTAGTTTTATGAATTATCTACAAATGACTTACTTTATAGTCGGTATCCCAGCTACCTAATTAAAATTCAAATAGCATACGCGTTATTTTTATATAAAAATTAAAACAATTATAAAGTTTTTCACATAGATATAAGAAAAGAAACGTAGAACTTTCCTTGAGAGAGGGAGAGAGATTTCACTTGAAAGACCTAATCTAAAATGAAGGCATTGTAAATACGCTGCTGCTGCTACTGTATGATTTTAGGAAGGCAGATGGAAAGAGAACATGGATGTTAGGCAAAAAGCCTGGGTAGCAGTAACAGTTGTTGTCGTGATGGTGGTGGGAGAAGGAAAAGGAGAAAAAGGAAAAGAAAAAAAGAAAGGCAAAGCTGGTAGCAGCGGATCGTAAAAAAGAAATCAATAAAAGCCAGCCATGTTTGTAATATCAAGACAAAGGACGATAGAGAAAAGAAAAATTATTAGATTACGAAAAAGACTTAGATATCATAGTACATTAAAAGGCCGATTTTGTAATTAAGGTAAAAACAATACTATTCATTCATTAAAATGCCGCATATACTCGTGTAATGAACGACTTTCACCTCAAAAACAAGGATGGGGTCGTTCATTACACGAGATTTTTTTTTTTTTTTTTGAAACGTTGAATCTTACCTGATTTCGTTTCACAAACCTTCTAAACCATCCCGCACTTGCTACAAACTCTGGAATTCCGTCTTTTTTGCATTCATTAATTGCGTAAAGTCGAATTGCCGAACGACTAACGATAATCCCTTCCTTTCGATGTTGTGACACCCATTGTTCAATTTTCTTTTCTAATTGGGGATATTTACAAGATCTCCCTCGGTTTGCACATTTGGAAGACGGCATTTTTTTGAGCAACTCAATACTTTTTTTCCATCTTCGGACGTGGCATTCGGTAACACCAAATTCCCTAGCCGCTTGGCAGCAATTTGTCTTTTCAGCTGCAGCGATAACCTGGAGCTTGAAATGTGCCGTAAATTTCCTGTATTTCTGTGACATCTTGAGATTTTGTTATGCCACAAAAGGTAATAAATGACCAAATGAAAAACGTCTGAGAAAAAACAACTTTAAATATTTTCAATTGTTATTGTTGTTACAATATCATTAACTAGTTTACCCGTTGTTGTTGGCTTTATTTTAATTGAACTACCTAACGGGTTTATGGTAGTGTTACTTATCCGGTGTCTTAGGTATAGGCTATACTAATAGTTTACCCAGTCAGTAAAATTGATAAGGTAAATAAAAACAGTGCAGACAGTTTACTTTTTTTCGTCGATAGATGGCGCACGCATAACGTCAACTATCAGCTGAGTTTTGTTTAGATCTTTCGAGACGATGTTGTTTGATTTTGTATTTAAAGAAAAGAAAAGTAGTAAATCCTCCTGAGCTTACTTAATTTACATACGTAATTATATCATCGATGCTAATGTATATCTGGGTGTTTTATTTTTTGTTTTGGAATATCCAAATAAACACAGTAGGCTACATTATACTACATTATTTGCGGTATTGCATTGATTTTGATTGTATTATAGTTTTAAATAAGCGTTTGAACGTTTTCTTTTCTTTCATGTCATTATTGAAGAAATATGTTTCGGCTAGCACAGGCACAAGTTAAGGGTAGTTCATTACTCGAATATATATACGGTATGTAATTTAAATTTGTTGCGTTGAATTCAAAGAACGGTATCATTTTTACAATCATTTCAAGTTATCACAAAATCGTCACAAACCATACAGTATTGATTAATCAACAATTTACTGAGCATAATGAGAGAGTCCTTTAATTTACGTGTAAGGAACAAGAGAGAAAAAATAAAAATGAAACAAACATCGCATATGAACGGACGGTGAATTTTTTTGAGCGAGAATAAGAACATATAAAGACTACACGTTATTTTTGCCTTTATTTTTCTTTCAAGCAAAAAAAAAAAAAAAAAAAATTGAACGAAAATAATGGTTATGATAATGCATTCTCCCTAGCAGTGTATCACGTGATTCTAATCAAGGGAGATAATCAATAATGGAAGGCAACTTATTAGCAGTAGTACAATGTTTATTATTATGTAGTAGTACGACTGGTTTTGGCTAATATCGTTCATTGTATCAGTCGTTTTCGGTTTATTTACGCAAGATTAGTTTAGTTGTAGCACGAGACAATAACAATAAACCGAACTTGCTAATCTTTGCAGTATCTGATGTAGCAATTAAAAAAAAAAAATTGAGACAATTTTACAAGCCATATAAATAAAAAAGGCTCATTCATGAAGTTAACAAATACCTATGTTTTGATAGCGTGATGACACTACAGAGAATCATTTTATGTAATTACTACGTTACTTTAAAATTGAAATAAATAAAAATCAAACTATGTAATATATGAATTAATATTTCAACTTATGATCTCAAAGAAATGTAATTTTTTTAACAACTCATGCCTTCAACAATACAAGCACAAAATTCTCTCTTTTTTTTTTTTTTTTTAAATATGTCGAGCAGTAACTATCATCCTTTTAATCAATAAATAAATAAAAACAAAGAAAATAAATTCAAATGTAAAACGAAATTCTTTCAAACTCTCACAAAAATACTAAAGCAGTAATTTTTAAAAGATTTTCTCAAATTTACAATTTTTCTTCATTTTTATCAGCGACAAACAAGTTCCCAAAATGATGAATAAACTATTTAGAAAATTTTCTCATTGTCAAAAGGAAACTTCAATTTACGCACTCACACAAAACACGCCAAAACAAAAAACAAAAAAAAAACTTTAAAATTGTTTTACTTACACAAATATCTGAAAACTAAAATAATATTTGTATTAGTTTAGTTTTCAGATTTTTGAGCAAGTAAGCCAATTATACATAATATATATTTATAGAATTTATTACATACCAACTGTTCATTTACGAGGACCCTTTGTTGCTGTGAGATGCAACCACTCATAATTATATCATCACCATTACAACCACGTGTTTTATCATTCCGTTTTTTATTCACAGAATAGAGAAGAGTCGGTATAGCAATGTTTGTTAAATGGTACCTATCCGAGAGACCATGTTTAACCCGGTTTAAACTGGCAGGATGGAACATGTCAATAGTGAAATGCTCGCTGCACAAATAACTACAAAAAGACGGTTTTTTGAAATCGGGCCGGGTACGTCGAACAAAATTAATCCAAGCTTTTTTATACAATGGGTCCGAAGGGAATCTGTGATGGCTGACTCCATCTCGCTTTGCCTTGCCGCAACCACGAATAATACACCTGGTCACCATCGCGACAGGAACCACAAATTTTAAGAGCGATAAAACTTACTCCTAAGCCGAAAGACTTACTCCTACGTCATCAAAAACGGCGTATGCAAAAGGTGTGACGTCACCACTTAATATGTGACGTCACATGAATACATTGTGACTATAAAATCGAGTAGTGTATAAATAGCGAGCAGACTTATTGACGAGTTCAATTCTGTGTACTGCATATTTCTGACCTTGTGTCAGAGCTAAGCTTTATAGTTGTAGTACCAGGGAGGGCACTTCAGGTAGTGTAATGGTTAGCAAGCCATTGTGAGCGAGTTCGATTTTCGCTGGGTGCCCCATACTTCTGGGGTTAGTAAATAACTACAGATCCCGTTGAAAGGACACCTGATGAAGTGTATAGTTACCAAGCTTGCAGACCATTGTCAGTGCTCCATACGTCTGGCCTTGGTACTAGGGTAAATAAACATTTCTAAGTCGTGACTTTGTAAATACATTTATTTTTCCAATAACTATCAAATTGGTACGTATAAAACGTAAGTGGATGAGGATTTTTAAATGATTAATAACAATAATAATAATATAAATAAATATTATAGAAAACCATGAGACCATAACTTTTTTTTTCATTGAAAAGAAAAAATGCTTAAATTAAGTTAATGTTTTCTTCGCCTCAAAATAAAGAATTTTTTTAATTACCTTTTTTACAACGATAAAAAAAGACCCCCCCAAAAAAAAAACACGTAATAAAATAAACAGGTTGAATGAATAATGGGAAAAAAGAATAAGATGGAATTTTTAAAAATAAAGTTACTTTTTGTCTTTAACAAAAAACAAAACAAAACTACAACTTAACGAGATAATTTGTCGAATTAAATGAAATGAAGTTTAAAATAACTCACATTTAAATACTGTGGTAAAATAATGTGATTGTAAAGTGCAGTTGTATTTTTTCTACGAGATTTCCTCTCTTGATGTTTGAATTGAATAGAAGCCGGGGGAAAAATACTGGGCACATAGTCCACATTGGCCACATTCATTATTGGATAGCCACTGTGGAAATGGAGGCCACATATGCGATCGTTGTCTGATGCCGTCCAGTTATCTCTTTTGATAGCCTCCACCCACAGGCGCCGACGGTGCTGATTTCTGGGGAAACGATGCAGTCGGATACCACGTTCCGAATTAGCCTTTGTGGCTCGCATCGAACAACCAACAACTACACAAGTAGGCATTTAGATTCCTTATCAAAAAACTAAAAGTGGTGAAAAATCCGGGCCACAATGTCAATATCGCGCATGCGTTAACTCATTTCAAAACGGTGATGAGCGAATTTTTATTCTTCGTACATAAAACGAAGCTAGGTTTTCACTGCTTAGTTGAAAATAATGTTATAAAAGCACAGAAATATTTTGTTTTGATACCAAATTTCAAATTCTATAGCTTAGCTATTACTATAGCTTTAAAATTTAATGTTTAGATATATAAAAATAAACAAACAAAAAGAAACGTGGTCGTATAAAAAATAATGAGTACTATTTATTTCCATTGATATTTTTTTTTAAATGTCTGTAAAAGTGAAGATAAGCGTTTAATTTGGCTGATGATTTAATAAAATAAAATCAAACGTTTTCAGGCCACGAGAAAACTATAAAATTTAAATTAAATTTTGAATTTTAAATAAGCTAATAGATTTATCCTAGAAAGTAGATAAAAAAAAAAGAAAAAAAAAAAAAAAAAAGAAAAAAAAAAAAAGAAAGAACAAGTTGCGGCCAAGGTAAACCGGTAAAAGGTTATTTTGTTTAATGACCACGGGTTATTAATGCTAAATCTTGTTTTGTTGTATATGATTTGTAAGCGAATAATTTGTAGGTAAATATTTATAGAGTGCGAGACAAAACACTTGATGATCAAATTTGATTTACAGGTGTATTTTTGTAAATAGTTTCACAGACGTATCTTATATATTTTATATCTGATTTATGGTTTTCGGTATATTTTTCTTTCGCTCAAGAAGGATAAAATGATATTTATGTTAACGTTTTCAATTTGATCTTTCATATTATTTGCGTTTGAAAATCGTTTTCTGTTAAGTGAGAAAGATCCACATTCAATCAAAGTTTAACAGTG
>CM042154.1:50749764-50774205 GCA_023376005.1 Doryteuthis pealeii
CAGCTAGGGTGGACCATCAGCGATGGTTGGTGATGTGAAAGTCACCAATGGATTTTTTCAAGCAATACTTGTATCACTTTTTACTTTTTTGGTGCTGTCATGATGGCTAGTAGAAAGTTTGCTGTACAATGTGATCTTGGGTAGGCAATGATTCCTCATCCCTGACGTGTCCAGCCCAGCCGGGACTTTATTGATCAAAAGAAAAAATACCTTTACACCCCACTCTTCCCCTAATATATATATATATATATATATATATTCATGACACAAACATAAATGGAATGTATTGTTAAAAATAAACTAATGATCTATTATTTTCTATATTTTTATTGCAAACAAATACACTCAATATCTGTGCAAAATAAATCTATTATTTTGAAATAGAGGTGTGAAGTGATGACTGACTGTTACTACGGTAATCACTGTTATCGATACAACCGCAAATGCTCACAGGTCTCCAGTCTGATGCAAATGCTCACAGGTCTCCAGTCTGACGCATGTCTCTGTTCTGTGTAGAAAGATGAAACAACACAGTCCCCTGGTGTGGGAAGGTAGGCCTTAAATAATAATTGACAGACCACTGCACTCACCAAGATCTTACATCTGGGCCAATTACACTTAGTGCTGCCCGACCTGTGAATACACACCACCACAATTTCAAAGCCCATGAGTGTGTTTTCCTTAAATTATGAGCCACCACTCCTGATCAGGAGGTTTTGAGTTCAGTCTCTGTAGTCTTAACTTAAGAACAAAATTCAATTCATAAAATAAATAATTAAATCCCTCTCTAAATTACCTTTCATAGATTAACATAACAATTATCATCATCAGAAATGGAATTGGCAACCCAAGTTCAAATTCTGGACAATGCTGTTTGTTTCACTTTGCACCTAATACTCCTGGGAAAGGTATGAATCCATCTCTTCTCCCCTCCCCAGCTATGGGTAAATAGTAGTGTAGACTGGGTTCTTTAGCCTTGGTTAGGCAACCCATGAGGAAAACTGAATTCAAACCAGCTTTAAAAATGTTTTTTTTTTCTTTCTAGATTCTTAGTCCTAACTAAAGCTATGTAATTATTTTACATCTCTACTATGAAAAACTATCTATAAATCTAATCAGTAATATTTAATTAAAGGTGAATAATCATTTTAGTAAGATAAATGCATTATCTTTTTTTTCAAACCTGAAAATTTTAATTTCAAGCAACAGTTTAAAAAAAGTCAGAATTTTTTTTTATTTTATAAATTGGGTATACCATAGTAAAACTACAGGACTGGCCTTTGTTCCTGTGGTATTTTTTGTGATAAACCGATGAAGAGCCCTCTCAACCTTTTTAAAAACTCAGAAACTGTAATAAAGAAAGAAAAAAGAAATTTCCACTTACTTCAGCATAACCAGCAGTTGTCTGTAACATATTCATAGGTCTAACAGGTAAGGGATCCGGATGATCTCTTGTGGGACCATTGCCGCCAACAAAGTGCTGCAAAATAAATAAAACACTCAATTTAGCTGGATTAAAACTAATGATGTACATTATGAATCTCTATGATCTTGCAAAAAAAAAAAAAAAAAAAAAAAAAAAAAAAAATTTTTTAAAAGAAATCACAGGCACATTAATAATAAAAATAAAAAACTTTTCTCCATTTTTATAAAAACTTGTCTGGTTTTTGACCATTTGTTTTTAATTATAAAGGTTTTGTCAAGGTTGTCAATATTTGTTGACAAGTGCATTACACAACCTTTTACTTACAAAAAAGAAAAAAAAACAACTTCTGGATAGACTAAAAAATATCCAATATTGACAATACACTTTATTAATTCCAATTATACCAGATTATCCAAACATGAAGTTAAGGAAAAGATAAATAAAATAAAATAAAAAATAAAATAGTGTTACTAAAGTTTTAAAATGTAAGATAAAATGATAGTATGGAATTTCTATATATGAAATTCCTTTTTCCTTTTTAAAAACCTTCAGGAGTAGTAAATATATATATATATATATATATATATATATATATATATATATATATATATATATATATATATATATATCAATCTTCTTAAGGTGTCCCATTGTGGTATAAAAGGTAAGGTCTTGCAGATCCAGTACTACTGAATAGTGAGTTTGAGTCTCATTGGATACCCCATACTTGCGACCTTGTGTCACATCCCACCCGTGGTAAATGGGTAGGCTCTGACTACTGTCAACCTTCTTTCTTTTGATGCACTTCTGACTTAGATAATGTATTGAAGAAAGGGAAAGTATTTTCTTTTTAATTCATTTATTTGCCCTGCAAACTCAAAATTATTATAAAGTCAGAATAATAACCGAATGGTCAAAAACCAGAGAGACTTGAAGATTTGTTAGCTATGTGAACAAGAAACTTAAAGTGGTCTGGTTTTCGACCATTCAATTTTAATTATATATAATTTGAAGGAATGACTCAACAAAACTCACAAGAAATTTTCTTGAATCTAAAAAGCTACTGAGATGAGCATTTGATGCCTTGTTTTTACTTTTTTTGTTAATATCATTAGCTATTTTTTTATATTAAATTTCTCTTCTTGTTAATCAAAATTGTAAGGGGAAAAAAAAAAACAAAAAAAAAAAACTTAATTTTAAGAATTTCACTGATATTAGTATTATCTGTAAAATTCATCCATTTTGTATCTTTACTTTAACAGCTCGAAGAAATTGATTAAAATTATTAGAAAAATGGCCTGGCTAATTTTGAATTAAGTTTTAAAATTCCCTGATACCCCACCCCCAAACTCTTCCTATCACCCTTTAAGGATAGGATGGAGGTAAACTAATGAATTCCCAGGTAAGAAAATTTAACAGAGGGATTGTTTTGTTTTTTTATGAAGAATTGCTGGCATCAACTAAGACACAAATTGATTGATTGAGAAAAAGAAAAAAAAATTAATAGGATCCTGCATAGCAAATTCATTTAACAAATGGGGACTTAAAAAAAAAAAAAAAAAAAAAAGGGGGGGGTATACTAACATCTTTTTAATAAGTTTTAACTTTAAATATACCTGTTGATTACACACAACAGTAAATAAATAATAGCAGAACAATTTATTTTCATACACCACAATAATTATTTTAATAAAATAGATTAAAAGCTTGGGGGGGGGGGGGGTTGCAGTAGAATTTATGAAAAAAAAAAAAAAAAGAAAAAAGTTTGAAAAAGCCTAAAAAAAAAAGATCTGCCTAAACTTTCTCCATTCTTTCATTAAGGTTCATTTTCATTCAAAGCTTAACATCAAATACAACTAAACAATTTATAATAATTATGAGATGGATTTTTGTTGATGCATTTTCAATTCTATAAGCAGAGATTTTTAACAAAATTAATTGTGATGGCATGTCAACCTGTCCAGGGTTATTTCATGCAACAAAATTAAGAAATACCATTCACTGTACATTTATGTCTACATTTTTGTGTGTGTATTTAAGAGTTTTTGCACACAACTAAGATTACAGATATGTTTTGTAATTTAAAATTCATTTTATTTATTGGGGGGGGTGAATGGGAATTAAATTTGATGACAAGGGGTGCATCAAGTAAACAAGTTTGAGAAGCCTTGGTGTTGAGTCTTGACTAGTGTATGCAAACTTCAAAACATACAGGTCATTTAAATTATATTTTATTAAAATTTAATAAAAATACCCAACTCTAAAATAACACTTTTTATAATAGATTATAAAATGCTTTTAGGAAAAAAGATTTAATAATAGATGTAAAAAAAATGAAAAAGTAAAATTAAAATCCAATGCTTGAAATTTTAAATCTAATCCCTGTTAAAAATACGTTCTAATAAAGTTTTGAATCTTCACTTGTTAAGTCAGTTTCAGTATTTCCAGATATTTATTAGTGTAGGTGTTATTATATAGATTCAATACTTAAATAACTGTTTTTTATTTTGTAAATATTTACATCTTGAAAACGAAAACCTTTATAAGAATGCAACCTCCTTTCATCATAGCATCCAGTGAGACTTAAAAAAAAAAAAAAAAAAAAAAAGGGGGGGGGGGCGGCAATATTCAACTAATTTGATGGGTAAATTTGCTTACAAGAGGTGCACCAAGAAAAAAAGTTTGCAGAGCCCGGTTTTAAATATTGAAACACCAGGACTGCAACATGAAACAAAATTCTCCATTTGGTCAACTACTAGAATCACCAGAAATACAAAGAGAAAGGTTACTCTGGAAACAGCTTTATCTTAGAGGAACAGTTGAATAATCTATGAAACTAACCCTTAGATTGAAAAATTAGGTGTCAGTTATTGAAGAGATAAACAATCAAAAATTACATAAAAACTTTCATAAATATGAATCCTGCATTGCAAGTCAAATGGAATCCATTTTGATGATGACAGACTACAAAAGTGCATTACGGGTCAAAATGGAATCCAATGTCACCGACTGTGAGAGAAATAACTAAAATATGAAAGTAATTAAGTTGCTAATTATAAATTCTAATGTTTCCTTCTTAGAATTAAGGAATCAATCATAATGCAACATCTTGCTATTCAGAAAAACAAATTTTTGATGAATTAAAAAAGTTTTGTGTTTTTTAGTTTTTTTTTTTAAAGCAAAGCTAAGTAAAAGTAAAAGTGGCAGTGAAAAACTAGAGAGAAAAATAATGACATTTAATCAAATATTATTGACCCCATATAAGAAAGACAACAACAAGGCTTGAACATCGAGAGGAAATAGTCCTTTTTTTTTTTTTTTTTTTTATTTTTTAAAAACAAAGTGTTTAAATAATATAATATATAAAGAAGAACTGCAAATAAGAAAAGTGTTTGCATAAAAAGAGTGCTCAATGCTATTACAGCAGAGCAGATTTAAAACCTATGAATTATAAAATTATGGATACTGGAGATGTTACGAGACATGAAACTTGGATTATATATATATATATATATATATAATATATATATATATATACACATACATACATACACACACTAAAAATAATTGAGATCTCTCCTTACTGTCATTTCATATATCTTCAATAAAATAGAAAACAATCACCAGATAAACATTGCTAAGGAAGTCTAAGAGATGAAAAACTCTGAATTCAAAAAGAAGAAAAACTGAATTCAAAACACAGCTGACTGCATAAATAAGGGAGGGGGAAATAGGTATGAAACTAACATGGATTTGATGGTGAGGCTCCAGTTCTAGAAATGTGGAATACCCCTTCATTACTCCTAGGTACACTGACTCTAAGTGGTAGTACTTGTTAGGGTCCTATCTCTTTAATCACATAGATTTCTTTAAAACTCATTCTTATTCGAAAAGTGTGTACACACACAAAATCCTCTTAAGAAACAACTATACAAAAAATGTAAATGTGATCGTACAGTGAATGTGATTCCCAAACCTCTACGCACAAAATGACCCAAGATATGTTGATATATATATAATTTATATATATAATTTATCAATCATTTAATCAAATCTAAAGTTGCCTTCTTAAAAAATAAAAATAGAATTTTCTAATTGGAAAAATCCTATTCAATAAATGAATCTTAAATTAAACTATTTAAATCTAAAACTACCTAAAAAAAAATAAAAAAATACATACACGTATGTGACGAATAGACCCCCCCCCCTTCACAGGAATACAATTAACATTTTACTATCTCCCTATGGGATGAGTTTGGTACATTTTGGCACTGCTATTTTGGTGTTGAACTGTTTTGGCGCCATTGGCATATCTTGAATAGATTGATAAGATTGTAAGGAATAACCAAATATTGATAATTAAAAAAATAATTGGATTTATTTCTTACAATAAAACTAAAATCAAATAAGTAAAATAAATATTAAAGATTTAATGCATGTTTAATGCCAAACGATGCAAATATTCCTTGGAGCATGTGAAGCAAACTGTTTTCTGATATTGAAAATGTGTTCATTGGCCCAAATGATTCATTTTTCTTTCATTAATGACATCCTTGTAGAAGAACAGTAGTAGGACTATTTAACCTATAGCTGGCAGAATGAGTGGGTTTATACCTTTCCCAAGGATATTAGTCTGAAAGTAAACCTAATAGCGCAACTGATATTTGGGCTCACTTACTACAAAGTCACTATGGCCCTCCCATATACAAAGCATTAAAAAAAAAAAAAAAAAAAAAATCTCCATGTTTTCTTGCTATGATGATGTAAACCTGAGAATATAACAGGAGACATCTTAAATGTTCCATTGGTATATCACACTTGTAAATCACATTAAATAAAATTTAGAGGAGAGAGAGAGAGAAGCTCTTTCTACCAAAAATTAAAATTCTTACATCTCCTTGACCGCTATTGCCAATCAAAAAGTCTCCACTATCAACCGTCATATAAATTTTATACTCGTCAGGAATCATCAATTCAGGAATTGGAGGTGCAGAATTGATTTTATTTCGCTTTCGTCTCACGATTTTTTTCATGGCGTCTGAATTAGAAAGTGTTGCTTGAGCAGCTTGTGAACTATTTTCTATACAACCGTTAATAATTGATGATGGCACTTCAAGAGTTTCTTCAGCTTTACGTTTGACATTTGTTTTGATGGCAGCAACTTCCACACTTACGGCAGAAGAGGCATGACAATGTCCGTTCACTTCTTTTACTACTTCATGGTTTTTAGTGTGAATACGGCCTTTGCACGCGTTCTTTAACTCACATCTCCAAAATAACAACAACGGGTCACCCTTGCTGCACTTGTCAAAAACATACAAGTAACCATTGTGCGAAAATTTGGGTTTCTCTCTCTTGCTGAGAATGTTCTTGGTCATTACTGGTAAGGACTACAAGAAAATGGAAAAGATGTGAGTGTGTGCTGGTGTCGGTCAGATGACTTGAGCGTTTTGAGCAAATATAAATTCTTTTCCCCCTGGATGTCGTATACAAAGTACTTGATGCTGCAAATCATTGGTAGCTTTCTATAAAAAAAAAAAGAAGAAGAAGACAGGTACTACTAAGCTCCTGGCAGTTCGTTTTTTTTTAACAAGATCACGGTTATCTGTGGCGCTGTCTGTCAGTTGCTGTTGTTTGTGTTACTTGGTTTCATCATGCAGCCTGTCTGTTGATATTCATCACCCGTTCTAACACAAAAATATATTATCGACAACGAGACTTGCTTGTATCTACTTTAAATTATTAGTCACTCTGAATTGGCGCCAAAATGGTGAAGCCAAAACAAGTCTGTGCCAAAATGGCGATGCCAAAACAAGTCTGTGCCAAAATGTCAATTGCAAAATTGCAGCGCCAAATAGTCCCATTGAGTAGTTTGTTAAATGTTCAGTTTAATATGGGGGGGGGGGTTCCACACTCTTTTGCATTGGTATAATGGGGAAGTGCTGCCTGAAGATTTGAATCCCCAGGTCTAAGCCCACTTCATTTTGTTGTTGTTGTGTCCTAAGAACACAGATAAGGTAATGAATAGATACCACAATAATCCCAACCTAAACTTGTTTACAGATAAAAAATAAAAAATTCAGAGAGAGGAGAGAGTAGAAAGAGGAGAGAAAAAAAAAATGGAACACTAATTTTCTAATGACCAACAACTAAACAAACAAACTAAATGTCATTTGCACTTGGATAATATTTTAACCAAGTTCAATTTTTTTATGTTAACTTTTTGAAATACACAAAACTTCCACTTAAATTTGATGATTGAAGAACTAATTTCACAGATGTTATTCCAAATCTAATTATGCAGATGTAATAGAAGTATTTCGGTTTTTTCTTCTTCAATTAACTGTATTTTCTTTTTAAGTTTAATGCTGTGTATATGGCAGATTTGGATGTCCTTAGCTGTTCTGAAACTTCCGTGTTGTTGACCAACGACTTTTCCTCTACCTTGTATTCTGAAGCCTCAGCTGATGGTCGTCCACTTCTGGATTTTATCACAAGAGATAAATCACCGCCCTTAAAACGTTTAAACCAGTTTTGGGCAGTACGGTTCGTAATTGCATCAATTCCTTGCACTTCTCGAATTATGCGAGCAGCTTCAGTAGCTTTGAGGCCCCATTTAAAATAATGCCTCAAAATAGCCAGAATCTCAATACTTGTATCCGCCATTATTATATCTGAAACAAAAGGTACACTTCAATGGTATTGATAACATAATTATAATAGCAATAATATTATCAATATTAATAATGTTTAGTCCTAGTTAATATTTAGTGTAAAGATTTGTTTTTAAAAGGGGTTTTGATGAAGGCAAACTATGTGGAGCTAACTGCCTATTTAAAATGCTGTCTTTGTATTTATAAATAGAAAATATTTTTCTCCCTATAACTTTTTTTTTTGGGGGGGGGGCGGTTCCCATATGATGCCGAAATGAGGTGGGGTGCTTATAGAAGAGAAAATAAAAATATTAAACTTACCTGTTCATTATTATTCACAATACTGTAACCTATTTCGCCAGAATGATTATGTTCATTTGATCTTCGACAAATTCTATTATCAATTGTAATAACGCGTCCTTTACATTTTTTCTTAAATTGATCACATTTCCAATAAAACTTTTCTTTTACTTGTTTGTCTTTTACATAGAAATAACCATTCAGTCTCAACTTGAACCTACCTTTATCGTTTCTTATAATATCTAGCATTTTGTCAAAATAGCTAAAACAATGTTTAGACTCTTGAAATAGTTTTAGGTTATTTTAAAGTTAGACACCTCATTTGACAAACACTTGTTATTTTTTTTTAACTGATTAAAATCGATATCATTTGAACTGAACAAAGACGAACAAAAATAGATACGTGCAAGCAAAACTACATAGATTTTTTCTGACATAGAAAAAAAAAAAACAACTTCTACGGACGAATTTTGAAATTGAATACCAGATCTTTAGGACATATATAAAAAAATTAAAAAAATTATTTTCAACTTTAGAAATATTGCAAAACAAATTATCACACGTGATTTTAAATTCAGGTTTACTTTTCCCCCCGCTCTCTTTCAAGAGCCTTGAAATAGTTTTAGGTTATTTAAAAAAAAAAAACTTATCAAAAAGGAAATCGTTTGAACTGAACAAAGATATACATGTACAAGCAAAACTAGTTTTATTTTCTTTTCTTTCAAGATTAAGGGTATCTGTGATATGAAAAAAAATCTAACATGGTCAATTTATGAAAAAGGAGAGTTAAACATATTTACATTAAAAAGAGAAAAAAAAGTTTTTCAACTTTCAAAATATTTTCACAGGTAGACATGTGATAATAAATTCAATCATTTACTTAAAAAAAAAAAAAAAAAAAAAATCCGCATATCAATTTTGACTAATTAAAATTATTTCTGAACGAAATACAGAAGAGAAAAAAAATCGTACCACAAAGAAATGAACTATGACATTAAAAAAAGGATTTGGCGCGTAAAAAAAAAAGGAAAAAAAAAAAAAAAAAAAAAAAAGAGGGTATATTAGTAGGAAATGATGTCAACTAAGAAATTGAGATTTTTTCCCCTTTACATGAAAATATGTGAACTTACAAATTGCGAATAACATGGCTTCTTATAATATCTGGCGAGGGTGGCTTTAGGCACGTGGTAAATTTCGGCAGCTTTTCTAATACTCAGTTCTCCATAAAGAATTGCATAAACAGCAAGGTTCATTTGTCCCCAAGACCATTTGCCATGGCCAGTCTTTCGAGCGTATTGCCGCACCATCATTCAATTAGAAATAATCACTAACTCTCCACCGACCAAAAAGAACGAATAAATGCACTGACAAGTTATCCACTCTTGTAAAAATTTTCTAAAAGCAAAATCATAACCATTTGAAAGTCAACTTGAATTCTCTAACTCAACACTTTTTTTTTTTTTTTAAACTTATCCGATGTATTTTTTCTAAATAAATAAATTAAAAATTTTTATTTTTTGTTGTTGCTATCTGACCTCTCATAAATAGTCTTAATTTTTAGCGTAAAACCTCACTACAAAGTCGGTACAGGACTCATTTTAAAAAAAAGAAAAGAAGTGAAAACGTAAATATCTATTTTATCAACAATAAAAGAGTGATACTACTACTACTACTAATAATAATAGAAGTTATTATTAGTTAGTAGGCTTACATGCCCCCAGAAAAGCAAGGCTAATACGAACAAGGAAGTCCGTTCCATTTTGCCCCCGGTAAGATGTTCGTCTAACAAGACACACAATGGCGACCAAAATACCAAGGTAGAAAAGAGAGATTGCCTTTAGAATAAACAAGGCAGTAGTCGCCAACCAAGTGAAATAGAGAGAGGGAGGAGAGAAGGAGAGAAAAACAAAACTATCTAACAAGTAGGCAGACAAGCTGATATTTAAATAGTGCTTGAGACTGATGGCAGATAGCCTTGCTCTCTAGTTGTTTTTAAACAAAGGCAGAATTTTTAAATCAGACAAATAACAGCATAAAAAATCATAGCAACCAATCAGAATTTACTGTTTTGTTTGGTGCATATCAATTTTTATTCCCCCATTCACAACACACACTCAAGATTTCTATTTATATTTGTTTAAAAATACTAGACTAGCAATAATTAGAACTTCTTTCGATTTCTTTTTTTCCTAAGTGATCGCCTTACGAATGATGGGGGGGGGGGGCGGGTACAAATTATATATATTTTAAAATTAGGAAAAATGAAACTACTTTTTCTTCGAAAACTAAAAAAATAAAGAGAAGTAGTTTTATAAACTCATTAAAAACAAATTTATACTCCCAGAAAACCACTTCCATAGAGAACTCATTTTTTTACCCTTTTTTTAAAATAAACATTTACCTAATTCTATCAATACATCCGTTGTAATTTTACCTTTAAAATTTAAATTTAAGATATATTTATTATGACCTAATTTAAATAAAAAATAATCTTATCACAACAGATTAACATTAATAATAAAATGGCCTTAAAAAAGAAGCAATCACCTCAATTGAAAAACAAGTCCCGTCAAGATGACGTTTAATAGTACTCGTAGAAATATCAATGGCAAAGTTGGGGTCCGGATGATGGCGCAATCTATCAGATAGATATTTTAATGTAACCTGAGAGTTTTTCTCCAGAATATTTAGAAGAAATGTTTTGTGTTGTGGTTGTAACTTCTGGACACTTGATCTCAGACCTCCACGTGCCTTTGTTTTTAAAGATTCCAAACCTTCAACAACCCAACGTCTAGCCGTGTTTTCGTTACAGTGATTCGCCCGGGCAACTGCCCTCCAATCTTCACCATTCTCGGCAGCGATCACCACACGTCGCTTTGCCTCGATCGAAGTAATTTTATATTTTCCACGTATGATATTTTTTTGGACTCCTCTCTTTCCCATACCTGGACTATTTTATTAAATGAGCCACGGCCTCGACTCGCAGTGTCCGATCTGAAAAAATATTTCTGCAACTGTAGCAGTAACTTCTTGGGAGAATCCTCACAGAGACTCAGTTCCTTCGACCTTTCTTTTTTTTTTTTTTAATTTGCTTGCCGTAGTCGTTTTAAAAAAAAAACAGACTGCTGTATTCATTTATTTGCAAAGTGTGTTTTTTTTTAAATATAAATATACTTGTTTTTCTTGTTTTGATCGACGTATTTTAAACTTGATAGTTTGTATTTTTTAAAAATTTATGATTCCTTTATGGGTTTTAAATTTGCTCGAGAAAAGCTGTAGATTAGAAATAGTATTCTTCTTGTCTAGTTGAGACAAATCTGACAAGGGAAGTTGCAGAAGCGGGGAAAGAGGAGGAGGGGTAAGAAGAAGCAGTAGCTTAAGATAGTGACAATAAATAACAAGCTCTACTAAAATATAAAGAATAAAAAGAAAACAAAAACAGGGTAGGGCAAATAGATTTGTTGAGATATGTCTTTTTAAAATGTATACATAAATGAACTAACAAATAAATAAATTAAAAAAAACAAAAAAACAAGAATGGTGACAAGGTACATCATGTGACTTGCCTATTTTGATATTCTAATACAACTACTATTACTCACTGAATAATAATAATTCCCTATTTTAGAATCAGACAAAAATATACTACAACTACTACTTCCAACACATTATCAATTATAGCGGTTTTTTTTAATGATTGATTTAAATGAACACTAAGATTTAAATCTTGTAAATAGCATTATTAAGTGTATAAGAATTCAACTGACAAACTACAAGAGGCATATTTGCAGATACAGACCAAGGGTTACAGATAGGGTTGACATTTCCCAAGGCCCATTTAATGTCATTAGTGAACAATTAAATGAATGATTGCGTCACCAAATACGGATTTCTCTCAAGTTATCAGTTTTATCTGCAAAACAAGGATACATTTGATACAACGGGTGGGTGGGGGTTTGGGGCTAACGAAAAAAGAAAAAAAAACTGAAATAGATTTTAGCGTTTGTCCAGAATAGCCCATTCATGAAAATCTTTACACACAAAAATGATATAGAAATGTAATACAAAAGTTTTAATCATTTGCATCATTTTCTTACTGAACAGTTATTGTAAATCCTAAAATACAGATTAGCCATAACTTGACACCTTAGTGATTGTTGGAGGAAAAAATTGGAAATATGGCCGATGGTGAATTGTGGCTAGTTAAAAACGTAAGTTTGAGATTTAACTGTTCAATAATAAATGAAACAAATGACTGAAATTTAGTCGTATTTGGATGGTGAATATTAGTATGACATTTCTATATCATTTTTTGTACATTACTGCAGAAATAACAAACATTTTCAATAGTCAAGAGAGGAAGAAAAACTAAAGAAATATGACCGATGGTCGATTTGTAGATAGCTGAATACGTTATTTTTAGATTTAACTGTTCAATTATGGAAATTTTCTTGAATGTGCTGTTCTGGACAAACACCTTTTTTCCCCTCTTAATAACATGTAAAGTTGGGTGCAATTAAAAAAAAATCCTACCTCGTTAAGTGTATCACTGTTACTACTGTCCTCATCAGCATCAAGAAGATCTATAATGTCGAATATTTTTTCAATTTTCACTTGAGAATCATTTTCTACTTTGGGAGCAACAATTGGGGGAGATGCTTCAACAGGCGCCAAAGAACTGTCATCCTCATCTTCATTCAACAAACTTGTCACCCGAAGACAATGATTTGTATAAGTCCGAGACAAACCAGCCACACAGGAAATGTCCTTCATGATTTCTCCAATTCTCGAACTACCAAGACGTTGTTCATAATACCAAACCGAAGGATTTCTCCTCTCATTCTGAGGAATGGGCTTGCAGAAGAACCTTTCAGACTTCGGGTTGAGTTTCGAAAGATATTTCAGAAAGGGCTTTACAGGACAATACATTTTACTCTGAGTTTCAGTCAAGAGGCACTCGAAAGATTTCATATCCCTCCTGGGTCCTGTCTTTCGGTTGATGTAAATTTGACGGACATTGTCGGTTTGCCGCACTGTGAAATGGTCAGTTGTTAGTTCGGCCAGATTGCATTTCTTTAGATGACCCAAGGAGATCACAAGATCAAGGAAGACCTCTTTTGCAGCCGATCGGGGTCGTCACTATCAGAATTACACCATTTATACGCTAGTTTCAAATCGGCCCTACTCAGCGGTTCATGGTGACTTACCTCGCTCAGTCCCTCAGCGTCCAGCTGGCTGGTGACCTGTTCCCATAGTTTAGTTACCTTCTCGAAATAAGGGTCGTTTATATAGTCAAGGCCGAATTTAATTGTGAATCGGTTAAGGCCATAACGAATGCATTGCAACCCTCCGAGTTTATACTTTCCCCCATTCGTTTACGGATCTCCACAAAAAAAGTTCATGAGATAGTTGACAAATTTCACTTTTTCGGATTGTTGTCGACTGGCTAGTGTGAGAAGTTGCTCCAAGGCTAAAGGCTCTTGTTTCGAGTTCAAATACCATCGGAATTTCTCAACTGAACACCTCTCAGCCTTTTGGGCGAGGCTGACTTTTTATCTTCCATTTGTCTTCCTCGTCCGCCTTTTCTTTAAAAAAAATATCTAATATATATATTTTTTATATATATAAAGAAGCCGTACTCACTAAGCTCGAACGAGTAGAACGCAATAAGCTCCCAAGAATAAAGAAGTAGGCTGTTGTTAGTAGGTCGCGTAGAAATGAATAGACAAATACATTTCAAGTGAGGGGAAGAGGGGCGGTGTGAGATTAGCAACTTGTTTTTCTAGGCAGAGGCAGACAAGCTGTTTATTGTCTACAGGAGACAAATCACAGCCAACTTAGCAGCAGCAGCAGCAAGAGAACAGAGCGTTGAGTATAATAAATATATGATTCTTTCAAATAAATAAATAAATAAATAATTGAGAAAGGAAATGAAAAAATGTCCTGTTGATAACAAGATAACTTGATTTACAAGTTTTAGAGATTTGTAAAAAACAATAACAGTCAGTTTTATAAAACGACCAGCGGTTCTATTTTGTCTGTTTCTCTTTAAGTCTTTACTATTCACAGAAAGCCAAAAACGTAACAAGTGAGTCATTCACATCGCAACTAGGATCCGGTTGTGTTCAAGGCAAGACAAAAATCTAAGCATTACTTTCACCATCAGCATCATAATAATCATAATATCATCATCAAAATAACTAACTTATCAAAGAGCAAACTTTAAAAGAATATATACACGGAAAACAGTAAAGAAGTTGTATAGATTTGGTTATTTGCTAAGCTTAGCTGTGGCAAAAGGCTAGAAGAACGGGGCACTCAGTGAAAATCGATTTCACGAAATTTACCTTGCTAACCAAGCTAGATACAAGTTATTTTGTAAAAACATACCAAGTGCTTTTCAATAAATGAAAAATAAAATTTCTTTAGAAATGAAAGAAAAGTAAAAAAACAAAACAAACAAAAAAACAAAAAAAATAACAAACAAAAAAAAAACAAAAACAATTTATATCAAAAACAATTTCAGGTATTTTGGGTAACAGAAAAAATAAAAAAAATAAAATAAAAATTTTATTTTATTTTAAACTTTTTGTTTAAAAAAAAAAAAAAAATTGATATACTTAATTGTTTTTAAAAATCAATAGCTTTCACTCAACATTAAAAAAAAAAAAATTCTAATCCCAAAAAGTAATTTTTCAATATATATATATCATATAGGAAACATAATATATGTTTCTTATATTTATATGTGATAGGGCATATATAAGTTAAGTTAGCATAGACTGAGTCAAAAGGCGTTTTGGTAATTGTCAGCCATACGTTCCTCAGACCAATATTAAATTTACAAGTGAAAATTAAGAAAGACAACACTGTATACAGCACACATAAATTACAAATACTCCAAGAAAAAATGCAAATTATTCTGAATCAAACAATCATTTTCTGACACTGTCCCAGACTTTAAACGAATTGAAAATAAAAAAAATAAGAAAAAAAAAATAAAAACTTTAAGATATCATTTACAAATAAAATAATAATCTCTATATATGTACACACAATCATTAATAGATTTTTCAAGACAAAGTACTACCGATAAATAAATAAAAGCAAAATATTAAAAATTAAATATTTGTTTTAAGAGACAACAAATTCATTTTATGACAATGTCGCAGACTTTAAACAGCCACAAACAACATTATGTGTATGTGTGTGGGTGTGTGTGTAAGAACATTGCGTGTGTGTGAGACAGACAGACATGCCTTCCTTCTTACCTTTGAACATAAATATTTGTTTTTGTCAATCTTATTCACATTTAATTGGTAATAAGGCCGACAACATGCCTGGATCCCAACGAAGACATTTATCCAGTTGGCTACGGGTTTGGGAAATGGTAGGAAAATGCCCCATCTAATCGGTTTGGAAATCTTTCGTCAGATTTACATAACCCCCACGCACAACGTCGACCCATTATTAGGATTATTAACGTAAAAAGAATAGAGTAAAAATAAAATTATATATATATCGATCAGGAAATAACTTAAGATGGCATAAAAGAATTCAAAATGGATAAATTATTAGCAGAAAATATAAAAAAAGGACACCAATAACTAATAGAGAGAGCGTCTTCTCTTACAACTTGATAAAAAAAGCCTCACAAATAGAAGCTTTGTAAGAGCTTACAAATGGCATACCACGTGACAGCTAACGTCTCACAAGTCTGTGGTAACCAAGGTTACCAAGAGAGGTGGGAGGGGACAGATCAGAGAACATGAATTTTAGTTGTGGCTAGAGAGATAGTATAGAGAAAGGGTAGAAAATAATAGAGCGGTTTTGATTAATTATTAGATATTTCTAATATACTAAATAAATACCACCATTTTAATCATATGAAAAAATAACGATTTTAAAAAAATTAAACGTAAAATGATTAAAAACTGAAAATATCTGTAAAAAAGCCAAAAATAATTTAGACCAAAAATATTAATTTCTTAAAATAAAAACAAATACAAAGTTATCAATATTAATTATTATACGTTGCAAAGTTTGTCGTCGATAAATATTTTTAAAAAATCATCAATTTTTTTAAGTCAATATCATCGATCATTGATTTTTTTTGTCTAGTCTCTAAACCTAAAAAAAAAACAAGCATGTATTTTTATATCTTCTTTGAAAAGGCAGACACAAAACTAATCACCACGAAAACAGAAATTCACTTCTATAGATAGAATTAAAGAAAAATTCAAAGAAACGAAACAATAAAAACATAAACCACATAGGAATTTCAATTTAATCTTTCTAAAAATCTATTTTTTATTTTCATATAAATGAAATTTTAACTATTATTAGTTAAAAATCAATCAATATTACAAGATAATATTATATATTAGTTAAAATTCTTATACACAAGTGAGAGAATTGTTTATATTACTTTCTGCAAAAACACAAAAAACAAAACTATTAACTCAAAACATTCTACTTGCGCGAATTAGATGCAAATTTTTTTTTTTTTTAAATAAAAATAACAAATAGAATAATGTGGACCTGTCTTGACATGTGTATGCATTTTTGAATATTTTAAAGGTTCTGATGAACCTTAAAAATATTTTAAAATCACACACACAAGTTACATTAACATAACAAAAACGAACGATATTTTAATTCAACTAATGTATTTCAATCACTTAGAAAATACAGAAATCTCCTGCCCAACTTGCAACAGGATATTTTGTTGAGTTTTTCAAATTTACAATATAACTTAAAAGATAACTAACCCCTTAAATAATTATAAGTATCATCATGGACCGATGTTAAAAAAAAGCAACACACGAGTCGTACATGACACGCTTTAAGATGCCAATTACACACACACACGCGCATATTTATTTAAAAATTATTTTATAATAATCTTACGTAGGAAAAATATAACAGATGAAATCAATTTTTATTGAAAATATACTTTAAAAAAAAATTAGGCACCCATATCCCGATATAAGGAGGACATCTGTAGCATCATGGGTATACCCGGATAATTTTATTTTTAGAAAAATAATGTATTTAACATCCTAGCAAAAAATAAAACATTAGCTGGAATGATGAAGCACAATTTAATTTACACATGTATTTTTTTTTTTTTACCTTGACTGGAGTAAGTAGGACATTTCTTTCCAGCGTTTCTTCCTCTTGATCTTGTTTAATTATTACTCGTCGTATTATTACTATCAATATTGGTTCTCTTTTGTAAAGCGTGACAGCCACCCGTTGGTGGGTCGAAAGTCCGATTTGCCGAGGCGAGTAGCAAACTTTTCGGCCATCTCCTTTAGCAACCCACGATCCACACTACGCCCATTTTCGCTCATCGAATTGAGCCATTGGGAGAGAGATCCCTCAATATCAGCAGCTTTTCCGCTCCGACGTCTTTTGCGATTGCTATTCAGGGGGCCGTTTACAAAATCCCGGTGAATGGACGGTTTTTTCTTTCATCATTTTATTCAGGGTGGACTGGGCAATTCCATATCGTCGGCGCGAGTTCGCGTTGGTTGATGATCGTACCCCCGCGAACGTTCCGCATCTATCTCTTCTAAGATTTCAGCCTTTCTCCCCAACGAAAGGGTTACGCGTCGTCTCGGTTTGTTGACATTTTGAGAAAACAATTGAAAAAAAAAAAAAAAAAAAAAAAAAATGTTTTCTTTTCAAAGTTAATAAAAGTATCCTCGGGACTAGACGAAGAATTTTAAATAGAAATTAAAAACTTCAGTGGGTCTGATACAAAGACACTCACGGGTTTTCTTTTCTTTTTCCAAGGGCGTTTGTTTCATTTACGATTTGTAAAAAAACAAACAAACAAAACATTAGTTTTTGCCGAATCCTGAGACACTAAAATGAGGAAAAAAAGAAATCTAATATTTTTGTGATATCTGTTTAAAGTAAAATTCAATTTCGTTTTGAATGAAGATGCGACATTATTGCGTGATCACTATAATAACCGATGACGTCACAAAAACGATCATTTAAACGTGGATATAAAAAAATGGCGCGAGGAAATATGACGTCACAGTTATCACTAATCATTAAAAACAATTGTCATTTATTTTTTTACAAAGGTAAATTCTAACGAATAGAGACGGGAGGAGACAGACAGAATGAAGGTCATTTTATAAAATGGGACAGAAAACAAAAACAAACAAAAAATGAAAGGGTCAGTTAGGGTGTATGTAAATGAAAATATTGAATGAAGCCGACAACAGGGGAAATAAATAGGAAGAAAAAGACAATCCACTAATCGTTCAGTTACTTCTTCCACGAGACACGAGAAGAGAAATAATTAGTTGAATACATTGTTTTTTTTTAATACGATTTTTAAAAAATAGTTAGACTTACAGAGAGAAAAAATAAAATGAAAATTTGTCTTGTTTAAAAAAAAGCACATCTGGAGTAACAGTTTACACTTAACAGCGACTTTGAACAATATGCGAAAGATTGTTAGGTTAAATGTGAGATAGAGGAATAAAATAAACTATAGCAAATTTATAAAAAATAATTGAATGATGAAAACAAAAATATAGGTAAATGGGATGTGAAAAAATTAGATGACGTAAATTTTGAAAATGTTGATAAACCACTGGTAGCAATCGTAATACTAAAAATTAAAATTTATTTACAAGAGGGAGGGGTGAAAATCTATATAAGATAGAAAAAAATATATAAGAGCGATATCACAGTAACTTTTAATGTTTACTATTTTTTTTAAAAAATAATCGAAACAAATTCAATACAAAAATATTAGTTTTCATATGAAGACAAATATTAGTCTGTTCTGGGTTTAAATGTGTAAAATCTAAAATATGGGAGAAGAAAAGGGTAAATAATCGTGTTCTAATTACTATTATTATCATTTAATAAATAAATAAGATACTCCATGAATAAAAAAACAAACAAAAACTAATATAATGTTTTAATCACATATCGGATGTAGTGGTAGTAGTAGTAGCAGCTCCAAATACTGTAGTATTACTCTTTAGCTATTACTACTACTACCTGTAATGGACAACCTGGCATCTATTTATTATGCATTAAATATATATATTATATATAATATAATATCTATTTATTAGAACACCGCGGACACTCTTGTCGTCTCACTCCAGGAGGGCGAGGAATAGCTTTCCCCTCTTACTTTTTTGTGGTTTTTTAGTCCTTACCATGGGCATCATATTTTATTTTGATTCAATCTTGGAATACGTGTTAGCTGCGAGTAAGCCGACCACACGCTTCAATCCACCGTAAGCATTTCTTGCGAGTTTGGGTCGGGGTTTTGGAAAAGGAATGAAAAAGCCCCATTTAGTCCTCTCCGGGTGACTATTCGTCGGCCCATTGCACAAACCCCACACACATCCGGCGCACCATCGGCGAGATGTGATCACGGGCAGACAGGAGGGAGGAAAATAAAGAGCATAAGCTGCTTTACTGTATTCTGACTGGATAAAAAGGGAGGGGAGTCTTACGCGCACGGTGACGGCAATGTGAGTAACGTCACACACCGCACACAACACTGGGAGAGAAAGGCAAAGGACTCGCTGTTTTAGTACGACCTGGATTTTCTCTCTGTCGTTAACTACTCACAGATTTGTAAATAATATTGGGAAACGTTCGATTTTTTAGCTTTCTTGGTGAATAAATAAGGCCAAGCTTTTAAAAAAACAAACATCAACCTTATCATCGTCAATGTTAATTTAATTCTGCCCCCAATTTAAAAAAATTTTTTTAATTGCACGTAAAAACGAAGAATTTAGAAAAAGAGAGGTGTGTTTATCACGAAACGTGAGTTACACACCGCGCATACGGACGATGACTATTACAACTACAACGTATTTGCTTGTTGTAAAATATAGTAGTGATAGTAGTATCAAATAATATTTATTTCCTACACATTGTTTGTTTTTGATAGTAAACTTTTTAAAAAACGAAAAACAAACAATTGTAGGATAATAGATATAGTTGATACTGCTATCACTATATTATTTTAACAACAGCATACGTTGTAGTTGTAATATGTCCATCGTCTATGGCCGGTGTGTAAACTCACGTTTCCGTATAAGAGACCTCTTTTTCTAATCTTCGTTTTACGTGAAAAAAAAAAATTTTTTTAATGGTGGGCGAAGAATAAATAACATTGGAACGATGACTAAGTTTGATGTTTGTTTTTTTAAAAGTTGGTTATTTTTTCAAAGAAAGCTAAAAAATCGAACCCGGTTTCAATATTATACAATTGTAGTAGTAACGACAGTAGAGAAAATCAGTCCGTACTAAAAACAGCAGAGTCCTTCCTTTCTCGTCCCAGTGTGTGCGTGTGTGCGGGTACGTGCCTTGCCGTCACCGTCGTAGACTCTCCTCCTTTTTATTCAGTCAGATAAGTAAAGCAAGCTTTTGCTGGGACCGGGTGTGTCGTGGGGCTCGTTCGCCCTGATTGATCTTGTTGTCGTGCTACTCGCTCGGCTTGACTATGAGCGAGCTATTATTTCGGCTCCCTGCTGTCTGCCCGTTGATCACATCTCGCCATGGTGCCGGCGATGTGCATGTGGGGTTTGTGGCAATGCCGACGAAAGGTACACGGAGAGGTATCAATGGGGGGCTTTTATCATTCACTTTCCCCAAACCCCGTACCAAACTCGAGAAATGCTTTACGGTGGATTGAGCGTGTGGTCGGCCTACGTCGGCAGCTAACGCTATCAAGATTGAATCAAAATAATATGTATGGTTCCAAGGTAAGCCTAAAAAACCAAACAAAAGAAGGAGGGGAAAAGTCTATCACCTCGCCTGATAGTGAGGCGAAATTGGACGTGTGTGTCTTTCTTATATATATAGTTTTTAGTATAATATATTATATGTTAATGCATAGATAAAGTAGATGCCGAGGTTGTCATTACAGTAGTAGTAGTAATATGTATAGTATAATACGTACAAGTTATGTTGGACGCTGCTACTACTACTACCACTACATGCCGATAATGTGATTTAAAAACATTATTAGTTTTTTGTTTGTTTTTTATTCATGGAGTATCTTATTTATTTATTAAATGATAATAATAGTAAATTAGATACAGCGATTTATTTACCCTTTTTTTCTCCATATTTTAGATTTTACACCAATTAAAACAGACAGAACTAGATATTTTGTCTTCATATGAATAACTAAATACTTTTTGTATTGGAATTTTATGTTTCGATTTATTTTTAAAAAAATAAGTAAGATTAACAAGTTACTGTATATCGCTCTATATTTTTTCTATCGTATATTAGATATTTTTCACCCCTCCCTCTTGTAATAATTTTTAATGTTTTAGTATTAACGATGCTACCAGTGGTTTTATCCAACGATTGTTCAAATTTTACGTCATCTAATTTTTTTCAAACATCCGCCATTACCTATATTTTTGTTTTCATCAATTCATTATTTTATAATTTTTGCTATAGTTATTTTATTCTCTTCTCACTCACATTTAACCTAACATACTTTCGCTTTGTTCAACAGTCGCTGTTAGAGTGGTAAACTGTTACTCCCCATGTTTGCTTTTTCTAAAAGCTAAGCAATTGTTCATTTTTTTTTCTCTCTGTAAGGCTACTATTTGTTAATGTATTTAAAAAAAATGTTTCAAACTAATTATGTTCTCGTATCTCGTGTCTCGTGAAGAGAGTAACTGAACGATTGTGGATTGTCTGTATTCTTTCCTAGTATAGTAGTTTCCCCTGTTGGTCGGGCTTTTCAATATTTTCATTTACATACACCCTAATCTGACCCTTTCAATTTTTTGTTTGTTTATTTTGTTTTCTGTCTTTTTATAAAATGACCTCGATCTCGTGTCTTGTTCCTCCCGTCTCTATTCGTTAGATATTTACCATTTGGTAAATAAATAAATGACATTGTTTTAATGAATTTAGTGAATAACTGTGACGTACCAATTTCTCTCGCGCCAAGTTTTTTTATTTTATATCCACGTTTAATGATCGTTTTTGGTGACGGTCATCGGTTATTATAGTGATCACGCAATAATGGGTCGCATCTTCGATTGTTCAATAACGAAATTGAAATTATTACTTGTAAACGAGAGTATCACAAAAGAATATTAGATTTTCTTTTTTTCCTCATTTTAGTGTCTCAGGATTCGGTCAAAACTAAATGTTTTGTTTGTTGTTTGTTTTTTACAAGTCGTAATGAAACAAACGCCCTTGGAAAAAAAAAAGAAAACCCGTGAGTTGTCTTGTATCAGGACCCACTGAAGTTTTAATTTCTATTTAAAATTCTTCGTCTAGTCCGAGGATACTTTTATTAACTTGAAAAGAAAACATTTTTTTTGTTTTTTTTTTTTTTTTTTCAATTTGTTTCTCAATATTGTCAACAAAAGCCGAGACGGAGCGTAACCCTTTCGTTGGGGAGACAAGGCTGAAATCGTTATGAAGAGATGATGCGGAACGTCGCTGGGTACGATCGCATGCAACCCAACGCGAATCCTCGACCGACGAATATGGACATTGGGCCCAGTCCACCCTCGAATAAGTGGTGAAGACCCAGTCCTCCGGGGATTTTGTACGGGATCCTGTGCTCGCATGCAGTCGAGCGGGGAGCTGTGGACTATTGAGCGGATCCATATCTGGCTCATTTCGAGTTGGAGACGAAAACTGGGCGTGTGTGGTGTTGGTTGGCCTAGGGCCGTTTGCTCTCAGCTCGAGCATCGGACTTTCGAGCCCAGCCAACCGGGTGGCTGTCACGCTATTTACAAAGAGACCAATATTGATTAAGTTAATGAATAGAACGAACGAGTAATAAATAAACAAGATCAAGAGGAATAAACGGCTGAGAAAGAATGTCCTAACTTCTTTCGTCGGTAGTTCTGTAGTAAATGATTGTGGCTTCATCATTCCAGCTTATGGTTATTTTTGCTAAGGAATGTTAAATACATATTATTTTTTTAAAATAAATGTTTCCGGGGTATACCCATGATGCTCAGATGTCTCTGTCCGCTTATCTTCGGAATATGGGTGCCTAATTTTTTTTAAAGTTATTTGTTTCATATCATGATTTCATCTGTTATATAATCGTTTCCTAGCGTAAGATTATTTTAATAGATAATTTTTTAAAATAGAAATATTGCGCGTGTGTGTGTGTACATTGGCATCTTAAAGCCGTGTCATGTACGCTCGTGTGTTGCTTTTTTTAGCTATCGGTCCATGATGAGTACTTATAATTATTTAGGGGTTAGTTATTTTTAAGTTATATTGGTAATAAATTTTGAAAAACTCAACAAAAATATCCTGTTGCAAGTTGGGCAGGAGATTTGCCGTTATTTCCTAAGTGATTGAAATACATTAGTTGAAGTTGAAGAATTCCGTCGTATTTGTATTTAAGTGTACTTGTGTGTGTGATTTAAAAAATATTTTTAAGGGTTCAATCAGAAACCTTATAATATTCAAAAATGCATACTACATTGTCAGACAGGTCCACATATTCTATTTGTTATTTTTATTTAGAAAAAAAAAAAATTTGCATCTAGATTCGCCGCAGGTAGAATGTTTTGAGTTAATAGTTTTTTGTTTGTTTTGGTGTTTTTGCAGAAAGTATAATAAACAATATCTCCACTGGTGTATAAGAATGTTTGACTAATTATAGGTATATATTATCACTTTGTTATTTTATAGATTGATCTGATTTGTAACTAATAATAGTTAAATTTTCATTTATATGAAATAATAGAAAATAGATGATTTTAGAAAAGATTATAATTTGAAATGGTCCTATGTGTGTTTATGTTATTATATTATTTGTTTCGTTTCTATGAATTTTTTCTTTTATTCTGATTCATAATTATGAAGTGAATTTACTCTTGTTTTTGCCAGTGTGGTGATGTGCTAGGATGACATGTTAGTGTGTGTGTCCTTTCCAAAGAAGATATAAAAGATATCATGTCTTGTTTTTTTTTAGGTTTAGAGACTAGACAAGAAAAATCATAATTGATTCGATGATATTGACTTATCGTAATTGATGATCTTTTTAAAATATGTTATCGACGA
>CM042154.1:50774305-50861117 GCA_023376005.1 Doryteuthis pealeii
CCAAAGTTAGAAAATGTTCTCAAGTGAAATTGAAAAATATTGGACATTATAGATCTTCTTTTGATGCTTGATGAGGACAGTAGTAACAGTGATACACTTTAACGAGGTAGGATTTTTAATTGCACCCTTTACTGTTATTAAGAGGGGAAAAAAAGGTGTTTGTCCAGACAGCACATTCAAGAAAATTTTCCATAATTTTGAACAGTAAATCTAAAAAACGGTATTACTATCTACAAATCGGACCATCGGTCATATTTCTTTAGTTTTTCTTCCTCTCTTGGGACTATTGAAATGTTTGTTTATTTCTGCGTAAATGTTACAAAAAATTGATATAGAAATGTCTACTAATAATTCACCATCCAATACGACTAAATTTCAGTCATGTTCATTATTATTGAACAGTTAAATCTCAAACTTACGTTTTAAACTAGCCACAATTCCACCTCGGCCATATTTTCCAATTTTTCTCCAACAATTCACTAAGGTGTCAAGTTATGGCTAATCGGTATTTTTGGATTTACAATTAAACTGTTCCAGGTAAGAAAATTATCAAAATGATTAAAAACTTTTGTATTACATTCTATATCATTTTTGTGTGTAAGATTTCCATGAATGGCTATTCTGGCAAAACGCTAAAATCTATTTCAGTTTTTTTTTTCTTTTTCGTTAGCCCCCAACCCCCACCCACCCGTTGTATCAAATGTATTCCTGTTTGCAGAATAAAACGATAACTTGAGAAGAAATCGTATTTGGTGACGCAATCATTCATTTAATTGTTCACTAAGACATTTAAATGGGGCCTTGGGAAATGTCAACCCATCTGTAACCCTTGGTCTGTATCTGCAAAAATGCCTCTTGTAAGTTGTCAGTTGATTCTTATACCACTTAATAAATGCTATACAAGTTTAAATCTTAGTATTCATTAAATCAATCATTAAAAAAAACCGCTATAATTGATAATGTGTTTGGGAAAGGTAGTAGTTTGTAGGTATTATTTTGTCTGATCTAAAATAGGGAATTATTTATTATTCAGAATGAGTATAAGTAGTTGTATTAAGAATATTCAAAATAGGCAAGTCACATGATGTACCTTGCCCATTCTTGTTTTGTTTTTTTTAATTTATTATTTGTAGTTCATTTATGTATACATTTAAAAAAGACATCTCTCAACAAATCTATTTGCCCACCCTGGTTTTGTTTTCTTTTTATTCTTTATTATTTTAGTAGAGCTTGTTATTTATTCACACTAAGCTACTGTTCTTCTTACCCCTCCCTCTTTCCCCGCTTCTGAACTTCCTTCAGATTTTGTCTTCAACTAGACAAGAAGAATACTATTTTCTAATCTACGCTTTTCTCGAGCAAATTTAAACCCATAAAGGGAATCATAATTTTTTTAAAAAATACAAACTATCAAGTTTAAAATACGTCGATCAAAACAAGAAAACAAAGTATATTTATATTTAAAAAACCACACTTTGCAAATAAATGAATACAGCAGTCTGTTTTTTTTAAAACGACTACGGCAAGCAAATTAAAAAAAAAAAAAAAATAAAGGTCGAGGACTGAGTCTCTGTGAGGATTCTCCCCAAGGAAGTTTACTGCTTACAGTTGCAGAAATATTTTTTCAGATCCGGACACTGCGAGGAGGCCCGTGGCTTCATTAATAAATAGTTCCAAAGGTATGGAAGAGAGGATGTCCAAAAAAATATTCATACGTGGAAAAATAAAATTACTTCGATCGAGGGCAAAGCGACGGTTGGTGATCGCTTGCCGAGAATGGTGAAGATTGGAGGGCATTGCCCGGCGAATCACTGTAACGAAAAACCACGGTAGAGTGGTGTTTGAAGTTTGGAATCTTTAAAAAACAAAGGCACGGGAGTCGAGATTCAAGTTCCAGAAGTTACAACCACAGACACAAAAATTCTTCTAAATCTGGAGAAAAACTCTCAGGTTTACATTAAATATCTATCTGAATAGATTGCCCATCATTCCGGACCCCAACTTTGCCATTGATATTTCTACGAGACTATTAAACTCATCTTGAACGGACTTGTTTTTCAAATTGAGGTGATTGCTTCTTTTAAGGCCATTTATTATTATGTTAATCGTTGTGATAAGATTATTTTTTATTTAAAATTAGTCATAATAAATATATTTCTTAAATTTTAAATTTAAAGGTTAAAATTACAACGGTGTATTGATAGAATAGGTAAATGTTTATTTTTTTAAAAAAAGGGTAAAAAAATGAGTTCTCTATGGAAGTGGTTTTTCTTGGGAGATTAAAAATTTGTTTAATGAGTTTATAAAAACTACTTTCTTTATTTTTTAGTTCGAAGAAAAAAGTAGTCATTTCCTAATTTAAAAAATATATTTATAATTTTGTACCCGCCCCCCCCCCCATCATTTTCGTAGCGACACTTAGGAAAAAAGAAATCGAAAGAAGCAATTATTGCTAGTCTAGTATTTTAAACAATATAAATAGAAATCTTGAGTGTGTGTTGTGAAGGGGGAATAAAAAATTGATATGCACCAAACAAAACAGTAAAATTCTGATTGGTTGCTATGATTTTTTATGCTTTATTGTCTGATTTAAAAATTCTGCCCTTTTGTTTAAAAACAACTAGAGAGCAAGGCTATCTGCCATCAGTCTCAGCACTATTAAATATCGGCTTGTTCTGCCTTACTTGTTAGAATAGTTTTGTTTTTCTCTCCTTCTCTCCTCCCTCTCTTCATTACTTGTTGGCGACTACTTGCCTTGTTTATCTAAAGGCAATCTCTCTTTTCTTACCTTGGTATTTTTGGTCGCATGTTGTTTCTCTGTTAGGACGAGGACATCTACCGGGGCAAAATGGAAACGGACTTCCTTGTTCGTATTAGCCTTGCTTTCTGGGGGCATGTAAGCCTACTAACTAAAATAAACTCTATTTATTATTTAAGTAGTAGTAGTATATCACTTCTTTTTATTGGTTGATAAATAGATATTTACGTTTCACTTCTTTCTTTTTTAAATGAGTCTTGTAACCGACTTTGTAAGGAGGTTTTACGCCTAAAATAAGGACTATTTATTGAGAGGTCAGGATAGCAACAACAAAAAATAAAAATTTTTAATTTATTTATTTAGAAAAATACATCGGATAAGTTAAAAAAAAAAAAAAAAAGGTTAGAGAATTCAGTTGGACTTCAAATGGTTATGATTTGCTTAGAAAATTTTCAAAAGAGTGATAACTTGTCAGTGCATTTATCGTTTCTTTTTTTGGTCGGTTGGAGAGTTAGTTGATTATCTAATTGAATGATGGTGCGGCAATACGCTCGAAAGACTGGCCATGCAAATGGTCTTGGGGAACAAAATGAACCTTTGCTGTTATTGCAAATTCTTTATTGAGAACTGAGTATTAAAAAGCTGCCGAAATTTACCCACGTGGCCTAAAGCCACCCTTCGCCGTATTATAAAAGAAGCCATGTTTTCGCAATTTGTAAGTTTTCACCATATTTTCATGTTAAAGGGGAAAAAATTCATTTCTTAGTTGACATCATTTCCTACTTAATATACCTTCTTTTTTTTTTTTCCTTTTTTTAATTTTACGCGCCAAATTCCTTTTTAAATTGTCATAGTTTCATTTCTTGTGTTTACGATTTTTTTTCTCTCTGTATTCGTTCAGAAATAATTAATTAGTCAAATTTATATTGCGGATATTTTTTTTTTTTTTTTTTTTTTAAAGTAAAATGATTGAATTTATTTACACATGTCTACCTGTGAAAATATTTTGGAAAGTTGAAAAACTTTTTTTTTCTCTTTTTAATGTAAATATGTTTAACTCTCCTTTTTCATAAATTGGACCATGGTTAGATTTTTTTTATATTAACAGATACCCTTTAATCTTGAAAAGAAAAGAAAATAAACTAGTTTGCTTGTACAGTAATCTTGTTCAGTTCAAAAACGATTTCCTTTTTTGATAGTTTTTTTTTAAATAACCTAAAACTATTCAAGGCTTTCTGAAAGAGAGCGGGGGAAAATAAACCTGATTTAAAATCACGTGTGATAATTTTAGTTTGCAATATTTTCTAAAAGTTTGAAAAATTAATTTTTAAATTTTATATATGTCCTAAAGATCTGGTATTCATTTCAAAATTCGTCCTAGAAGTTGTTTGTTTTTTTCTATGTCAGAAAAAAATCTATGTAGTTTTGCTTGCACGTATCTATTTTTTGTTCGTCTTTGTTCAGTTCAATGATATCGATTTTAAATCAGTTAAAAAATAACAAGGTTTGTCAATTGAGGTGTCTAACTTTTAAAATTACCTTAAAACTATTTCAAAGATCTAAACATTGTTTTAGTATTTTGACAAATGCTAGAATTATAAGAAACTAAAGGTTAGGTTCAAAGTTGAGACTGAATGGTTATTTCTATGTAAAAGACAAACAAGTAAAAAGAAAAGTTTTATTGGAATGTGATCATTTAAGAAAAAATGTAAAGGAACGCGTTATTACAATTTGATAATAGAACTTTGTCGAAGATCAAATGAAACATAATCATTCTGGCGAAATAGGTTAACAGTATTGGAATAATTAATGAACAGGTAAGTTAATATTTATTTTCTCTTCTATAAGGCACCCCACCTTCATTTCGGCATCATATGAACCGCCCCCCCCCAAAAAAAAGGTATAGGGGAGAAAAATATTTCTATTTTATAAATACAAAGACAGCTTTTAATAGGGCAGTTAGCGTCCACATAGTTTGGCCTTCATCAAAAACCCCCTTTTAAAAAACAAATCTTTACACTAAATATTAACTAGGACTAAAACATTATTATATTGATTAATATTATTGCTATTATAATTATGTTATCAATTACCATTGAAGTGTACCTTTTGTTCAGATAATAATATGGCGGATACAAGTATTGAGATTCTGCTATTTTGAGGCATTATTTTTAAATGGGGCCTCAAAGCTACTTGAAGCTGCTCGCATATTCGAAGAAGTGAGGAATTGATTGCATTTACGAACCCGTACTGCCAAACTGGTTTAAACGTTTTAAGGGCGGTGATTTATCTCTTGTTCATAAAAATCAGAAGTGGACGACCATCAAGCTGAGGCTTCAGAAATAACAAGTAGAGGAAGTCTTGGTCAACAACACGGAAGTTTCAGAACAGCTAAGGACATCCAAATCTGCATATACCACAGCATTAAAAACTTTAAAAAGAAAATACAGGTTAATGAAGAAGAAAACCGAAATACTTCTATTACATCGCATAATTAGATTGGAATAACATTCTGTGAAATTAGTTCTTCAATCATCATAATTTAAGTGGGAAGTTTTTGTGTATTTTCAAAAAGTTAACATAAAAAAATTGAACTGGTTAAATAATTATCAAGTGCAAATGAATAGTTTGTATGTTTAGTTGTTGGTCATTAGAAAAATTAGTGTTTCCATTTTTTTTTTCTCTCCTTCTTTCACTCTCTCCTCTCTCTGAATTTTTATTTTTATCTGTAAACAAGTTTAGGTTGGATTATTGTGGTATCTATTCATTACCTTTATCTGTGTTCTTAGGACACAACAACAACAAAATGAAGTGGCTTAACCTTGGGGATTCAAACTTCAGCAGCACTTCCCATTTATACCAATGCAAAAGATGTGTGGAAAACCCCCCCCCCCATATTAACTGAAACATTAACAAACTTACTCAATGGGACTATTTGGGCCGCTGCAATTTGCAATTGACATTTTGGGCACAGACTTTTGAGCATCGCCATTTTTGCACAGACTTGTTTTGGCTTCACCATTTTGGCGCCAATTCAGCAGTGACTAAATAATTTTAAAGTAGTTACAAAGCAAGTCTCTGTTGTCGATAATTATATTTGTTGTTAGAACGGGTGATGAATATCAACAGACAGGCTGATGATGAAACCAAGTAAAACACAACAACAGGCAACTGACAGACAGCGCCACAGTAACCGTGATCTTGTTAAAAAAAAAAACGAAAACTGCAAGGAGCTTAGTAGTACCTGTCTTCTTCTTCTTTTTTTTTTATTAGAAAGCTACCAATGATTGCACTCATACTACTTTGAATTACGACATCAGGGGCAAAAGAATTTATATTGCATCAAAACGCTCAAGTCATCTGACCGGACACCAGCACACACTACATCTTTTCCATTTTTGTAGGTCCTTACAGTAATGACCAAGAACCATTCTCAGCAAGAGAGAGAACCAAATTTTCGCACCAATGTACTTTAGTATGTTTTTGACAAGTGCAGCAAGGTTGACCCGTTGTTGTATTTGGAGATGTGAGTTAAAGAACGCGTGCAAAGGCCGTATTCACACTAAAAACCATTGAAGTTAAAAAGAAGTGAACGGGACATTGTCATGCTCTTCTGCGTAGTGTTGCTTGAGCAGCTTGTGAAAACTATTTTCTATACAACCGTTAATAATTATGATGGCACTTCAAGAAGTTTCTTCAGCTTTACGTTTGACATTTTTTTGATGCAGCAACTCCACACTACTGCAGAAGAGGGCATGAACAATGGTCCGTTCACTTTCTCTTTACTACCATGGTTTTTAGTGCTGAAATTACGGCCTTTGCACGCGTTCTTTAACTCAACATCTCCAAAATAACAACAACGTGTCACCCTTGCTGCACTTGTCAAAACATTAACAGTAACCATTGTGGCGAAAATTTGGGTTTCTCCTCTTGCTGGGAATTTTTGGTCATTACTGGTAAGGACTACAAGAAAATGGGAAAAGATTGTGAGTGGGTGCTGGCATGCCGTCGGTCAGATGACTTGAGCGTTTTTGAGCAAATATAATTCTTTCCCCCTGGATGTCGTATACAAAAGTACTTGATGCTGCAAATCATTGGTAGCTTTCTATAAAAAAAAAAAAGAAAGAAGAAAGGGACTAGGTACTACTAAAAGCTCCTGGCAGTTCGTTTTTTTTTTAACAAAGATCCGGTCATCTGTGGCGCTGTCTGTCAGTTGCTGTTGTTTGTGTTACTGGTTTTCATTCATCAGCCTGTCTGTTGATATTTCATCACCCGTTCTAACACAACAAAATATGATTATCGGACAACGAGGACTGGCTTGTATCTACTTTTAAATTATATTAGTCACTCGAATTTGGCGCCAAAATGGTGAAGCCAAAACAAGTCTGATTGCCCAAAATTGGATGCCAAAACAAGGTCTGTGCCAAAATGTCAATTGCAAAATTGCAGCCCATAGTCCATTGAGTAGTTTGTTAAATGTTCAGTTTAATAATGGGGGGGGGGGTTCCACACTCTTTGCATTTGGTATAATGGGGAAGTGCTGCTGAAGATTTGAATCCCCACGTCTAAGCCCACTTCATTTCTGTTGTTGTGTGTCCTAGAACACAAGATAAGGTAATGAATAGATACCACAAATTAATCCCAACCTAAACTGTTTACAGATTAAAAAATTAAAAAATTTCATGAGAGAGGAGAGAGTAAGAAAGAGGAGAGAAAAAAAAAAAATGGAACACTTAATTTTCTAATGACCAACAACTAACAAACAAACTAAATGTTTCATTCTGCACTTGGATAATATTTTACCAAGTTCAATTTTTATGTTTAACTTTTTGAAATACACAAAACTATTCCACTTTAAATTGATGATTGAAGAATAGAAACTATTTCACAGATGTTATTCCAAATCTAATTATGCAGATGTAATAGAAGTATTTCGGTTTTTCTTCTTCAATTAACTGTATTTTCTTTTAAGTTTAATGGTGTGTATATGGCAGATGGGATGTTCCTTAGCTGTTTCTGAAAACTTCCGTGTTGTTGACCAACGACTTTTCCTCTACCTTGTATTCTGAAGCCTCAGCTGATTGGTCGTCCACTTCTGGATTTATACACAAGAGATAAATACCGCCTTAAACGTTAAACCAGTTTGGGCAGTACGGTTCGTAATTGCATCAATTCCTTGCACTTCTCGAATTATGCGAGCAGCTTCAGTAGCTTTGAGGCCCCATTTAAAATAATGCCTCAAAATAGCCAGAATCTCAATACTTGTATCCGCCATTATTATATCTGAAACAAAAGGTACACTTCAATGGTATTGATAACATAATTATAATAGCATAATATATCAAATATAATAATGTTTAGTCTAGTTAATATTTAGTGTAAAGATTTGTTTTAAAAGGGTTTGATGAACCAAACTATGGAGCTAAACTGCCTATTTAAAATGCTGTCTTTTATTTATAAATAGAAAATATTTTTCTCCCTATACCTTTTTTTTTGGGGGGGGGGGCGGTTCCCATATCATGCCGAAATGAGGTGGGGTGCTTATAGAAGAGAAAATAAAAATATTAAACTTACCTGTTCATTATTATTCACAATACTGTAACCTATTTCGCCAGAATGATTATGTTCATTTGATCTTCGACAAATTCTATTATCAATTGTAATAACGCGTCCTTTACATTTTTCTTAAATGATCACATTTCAATAAACTTTTCTTTACTTGTTTGTCTTACATAGAAATAACCATTCAGTCTCAACTTGAACCTACCTTTATCGTTTCTTATAATATCTAGGCATTTTGTCAAAATAGCTAAAACAATGTTTAGACTCTTGAAATAGTTTTAGTTATTTTAAAGTTAGACACCTCATTGACAAACACTTGTTATTTTTTTTAACTGATTAAAATCGATATCATTTGAACTGAACAAGACGAACAAAAATAGATACGTGCAAGCAAAACTACATAGATTTTTTCTGACATAGAAAAAAAACAAACAACTTCTACGGACGAATTTTGAAATTGAATACCAGATCTTTAGGACATATATAAAAAAATTTTAAAAAATTATTTTCAACTTTAGAAAATATTGCAAAAAAAATTATCACACGTGATTTTAAATTCAGGTTTACTTTTCCCCCCGCTCTCCTTTCAAGAGCCTTGAATAATAGTTTTAGGTTATTTGAAAAAAAAAAACTTATTCAAAAAGGAAATCGTTTGAACTGAACAAAGATATACAATGTACAAGCAAAACTAGTTTTATTTTCTTTTCTTCAAGATTAAGGTATCTGTGATATGAAAAAAAATCTAACATGGTCAATTATGAAAAAGGAGAGTTAAACATATTTACATTAAAAAGAGAAAAAAAGTTTTTCAACTTTCAAAATATTTTCACAGGTAGACATTGTGATAATAATTCAATCATTTACTTAAAAAAAAAAAAAAAAAAAAAAATATCCGCATATCAATTTTGATAATTAAAATTATTTCTGAACGAAATACAGAAGAGAAAAAAATCGTACCACAAAGAAATAACTATGACATTAAAAAAAGGATTTGGCGCGTAAAATTAAAAAAAGGAAAAAAAAAAAAAAAAAGAGGGATATTAGTAAGGAAATGATGTCAACTAAGAAATTGAGATTTTTTCCCTTTACATGAAAAATAGTAACTTACAAATTGCGAATAACATGGCTTCTTATAATATCTGGCGAGGGTGGGCTTTAGGCACGTGGTAAATTTCGCGGCTTTTTCTAATACTCAGTTCTCCATAAAGAATTGCATAAACGCAAGGTTCATTTGTATCCCAAGACCATTTCCATTGCCCAGTCTTTCGAGCGTATTGCCGCACCATCATTCAATTAGAAATAATCACTAACTCTCCACCGACCAAAAAGAACGAATAAATGCACTGACAAGTTATCCACTCTTGTAAAAATTTTCTAAAAGCAAAATCATAACCATTTTGAAAGTCAACTTGAAATTCTCTAACACTTTTTTTTTTTTAAACTTATCGATGTATTTTTCTAATAAATAAATTAAAAATTTTTATTTTTTGTTGTTGCTATCTGACCTCTCATAAATAGTCTTAATTTTTAGCGTAAAACCTCACTACAAAGTCGGTACAGGACTCATTTTAAAAAAAAGAAAAGAAGTGAAAACGTAAATATCTATTTATCAACCAATAAAAGAGTGATACTACTACTACTACTAATAATAATAGAAGTTATTATTAGTTAGTAGGCTTACATGCCCCCAGAAAAGCAAGGCTAATACGAACAAGGAAGTCCGTTCCATTTTGCCCCGGTAAGATGTCTCGTCTAACAGAGACAACATGGCGACCAAAATACCAAGGTAGAAAAGAGAGATTGCCTTTAGAATAAACAAGGCAGTAGTCGCCAACCAAGTGAAATAGAGAGAGGGAGGAGAGAAGGAGAGAAAAACAAAACTATCTAACAAGTAGGCAGACAAGCTGATATTTAAATAGTGCTTGAGACTGATGGCAGATAGCCTTGCTCTCTAGTTGTTTTTAAACAAAGGCAGAATTTTTAAATCAGACAAATAACAGCATAAAAAATCATAGCAACCAATCAGAATTTACTGTTTTGTTTGGTGCATATCAATTTTTATTCCCCCATTCACAACACACACTCAAGATTTCTATTTATATTTGTTTAAAAATACTAGACTAGCAATAATTAGAACTTCTTTCGATTTCTTTTTTTCCTAAGTGATCGCCTTACGAATGATGGGGGGGGGGGGGTACAAAATTATATATATTTTAAAATTAGGAAAAATGAAACTACTTTTCTTCGAAAACTAAAAAAATAAAGAGAAGTAGTTTTATAAACTCATTAAAAACAAATTTATACTCCCAGAAAACCACTTCCATAGAGAACTCATTTTTTACCCTTTTTTTAAAATAAACATTTACTAATTCTATCAATACATTCCGTTGTAATTTTACCTTTAAAATTTAAATTTAAGATATATTTATTATGACCTAATTTAAATAAAAAATAATCTTATCACAACAGATTAACATTAATAATAAAATGGCCTTAAAAAAGAAGCAATCACCTCAATTGAAAAAACAAGTCCCGTCAAGATGACGTTTAATAGTACTCGTAGAAATATCAATGGCAAAGTTGGGGTCCGGATGATGGCGCAATCTATCAGATAGATATTTTAATGTAACCTGAGAGTTTTTCTCCAGAATATTTAGAAGAAATGTTTGTGTTGTGGTTGTAACTTCTGGACACTTGATCTCAGACCTCCACGTGCCTTTTGTTTTAAAGATTCCAAACCTTCAACAACCCAACGTCTAGCCGTGTTTTCGTTACAGTGATTCGCCCGGCAACTGCCCTCCAATCTTCACCATTCTCGGCAGCGATCACCACACGTCGCTTTGCCTCGATCGAAGTAATTTTTATATTTTCCACGTATGATATTTTTTGGACTCCTCTCTTCCATACCTGGACTATTTTATTAAATGAGCCACGGCCTCGACTCGCAGTGTCCGATCTGAAAAAATATTTCTGCAACTGTAGCAGTAACTTCTTGGGAGAATCCTCACAGAGACTCAGTTCCTTCGACCTTTCTTTTTTTTTTTTTTAATTTGCTTGCCGTAGTCGTTTTTAAAAAAAAAACAGACTGCTGTATTCATTTATTTGCAAAGTGTGTTTTTTTAAAATATAAATATACTTGTTTTTCTTGTTTTGATCGACGTATTTTAAACTTGATAGTTTGTATTTTTTAAAAATTTATGATTCCTTTATGGGTTTTAAATTTGCTCGAGAAAAGCTGTAGATTAGAAATAGTATTCTTCTTGTCTAGTTGAGACAAATCTGACAAGGGAAGTTGCAGAAGCGGGGAAAGAGGAGGAGGGGTAAGAAGAAGCAGTAGCTTAAGATAGTGACAATAAATAACAAGCTCTACTAAAATATAAAGAATAAAAAGAAAACAAAAACAGGGTAGGGCAAATAGATTTGTTGAGAGATGTCTTTTTAAAATGTATACATAAATGAACTAACAAATAAATAAATTAAAAAAAACAAAAAAACAAGAATGGTGACAAGGTACATCATGTGACTTGCCTATTTTGATATTCTAATACAACTACTATTACTCACTGAATAATAATAATTCCCTATTTTAGAATCAGACAAAAATATACTACAACTACTACTTCCAACACATTATCAATTATAGCGGTTTTTTTTAATGATTGATTTAAATGAATACTAAGATTTAAATCTTGTAAATAGCATTATTAAGTGTATAAGAATTCAACTGACAAACTACAAGAGGCATATTTGCAGATACAGACCAAGGGTTACAGATAGGGTTGACATTTCCCAAGGCCCCATTTAATGTCATTAGTGAACAATTAAATGAATGATTGCGTCACCAAATACGGATTTCTCTCAAGTTATCAGTTTTATCTGCAAAACAAGGATACATTTGATACAACGGGTGGGTGGGGGTTTGGGGCTAACGAAAAAAGAAAAAAAAACTGAAATAGATTTTAGCGTTTGTCCAGAATAGCCCATTCATGAAAATCTTTACACACAAAAATGATATAGAAATGTAATACAAAAGTTTTAATCATTTGCATCATTTTCTTACTGAACAGTTATTGTAAATCCTAAAATACAGATTAGCCATAACTTGACACCTTAGTGATTGTTGGAGGAAAAAATTGGAAATATGGCCGATGGTGAATTGTGGCTAGTTAAAAACGTAAGTTTGAGATTTAACTGTTCAATAATAAATGAAACAAATGACTGAAATTTAGTCGTATTTGGATGGTGAATATTAGTATGACATTTCTATATCATTTTTTGTACATTACTGCAGAAATAACAAACATTTTCAATAGTCAAGAGAGGAAGAAAAACTAAAGAAATATGACCGATGGTCGATTTGTAGATAGCTGAATACGTTATTTTTAGATTTAACTGTTCAATTATGGAAATTTTCTTGAATGTGCTGTTCTGGACAAACACCTTTTTTCCCCTCTTAATAACATGTAAAGTTGGGTGCAATTAAAAAAAATCCTACCTCGTTAAGTGTATCACTGTTACTACTGTCCTCATCAGCATCAAGAAGATCTATAATGTCGAATATTTTTTCAATTTTCACTTGAGAATCATTTTCTACTTTGGGAGCAACAATTGGGGGAGATGCTTCAACAGGCGCCAAAGAACTGTCATCCTCATCTTCATTCAACAAACTTGTCACCCGAAGACAATGATTTGTATAAGTCCGAGACAAACCAGCCACACAGGAAATGTCCTTCATGATTTCTCCAATTCTCGAACTACCAAGACGTTGTTCATAATACCAAACCGAAGGATTTCTCCTCTCATTCTGAGGAATGGGCTTGCAGAAGAACCTTTCAGACTTCGGGTTGAGTTTCGAAAGATATTTCAGAAAGGGCTTTACAGGACAATACATTTTACTCTGAGTTTCAGTCAAGAGGCACTCGAAAGATTTCATATCCCTCCTGGGTCCTGTCTTTCGGTTGATGTAAATTTGACGGACATTGTCGGTTTGCCGCACTGTGAAATGGTCAGTTGTTAGTTCGGCCAGATTGCATTTCTTTAGATGACCCAAGGAGATCACAAGATCAAGGAAGACCCTCTTTTGCAGCCGATCGGGGTCGTCACTATCAGAATTACACCATTTATACGCTAGTTTCAAATCGGCCCTACTCAGCGGTTCATGGTGACTTACCTCGCTCAGTCCCTCAGCGTCCAGCTGGCTGGTGACCTGTTCCCATAGTTTAGTTACCTTCTCGAAATAAGGGTCGTTTATATAGTCAAGGCCGAATTTAATTGTGAATCGGTTAAGGCCATAACGAATGCATTGCAACCCTCCGAGTTTATACTTTCCCCCATTCGGTTTACGGATCTCCACAAAAAAGTTCATGAGATAGTTGACAAATTTCACTTTTTCGGATTGTTGTCGACTGGCTAGTGTGAGAAGTTGCTCCAAGGCTAAAGGCTCTTGTTTCGAGTTCAAATACCATCGGAATTTCTCAACTGAACACCTCTCAGCCTTTTGGGCCGAGGCTGACTTTTTATCTTCCATTTGTCTTCCTCGTCCGCCTTTTTCTTTAAAAAAAATATCTAATATATATATTTTTTTATATATATAAAGAAGCCGTACTCACTAAGCTCGAACGAGTAGAACGCAATAAGCTCCCCAAGAATAAAGAAGTAGGCTGTTGTTAGTAGGTCGCGTAGAAATGAATAGACAAATACATTTCAAGTGAGGGGAAGAGGGGCGGTGGTGAGATTAGCAACTTGTTTTTCTAGGCAGAGGCAGACAAGCTGTTTATTGTCTACAGGAGACAAATCACAGCCAACTTAGCAGCAGCAGCAGCAAGAGAACAGAGCGTTGAGTATAATAAATATATGATTCTTTCAAATAAATAAATAAATAAATAATTGAGAAAGGAAATGAAAAAATGTCCTGTTGATAACAAGATAACTTGATTTACAAGTTTTAGAGATTTGTAAAAAACAATAACAGTCAGTTTTATAAACGACCAGCGGTTCTATTTGTCTGTTTCTCTTTAAGTCTTTGCTATTCACAGAAAGCCAAAAACGTAACAGTGAGTCATTCACATCGCAACTAGGATCCGGTTGTGTTCAAGGCAAAGACAAAAATCTAAGCATTACTTTCACCATCAGCATCATAATAATCATAATATCATCATCAAATAACTAACTTATCAAAGAGCAAACTTTAAAGAATATATACACGGAAAACAGTATAAGAAGTTGTATAGATTTGGTTATTTGCTAAGCTTAGCTGTGGCACAAGGCTAGAAGAACGGGGCACTCAGTGAAAATCGATTTCACGAAATTTACCTTGCTAACCAAGCTAGATACAAGTTATTTGTAAAAATATACCAAGTGCTTTTCAATAAATGAAAAAATAAAATTTCTATAGAAATGAAAGAAAAGTAAAAAAACAAAACAAACAAAAAAAACAAAAAAATAACAAACAAAAAAAAAACAAAAACAATTTATATCAAAACAATTTCAGGTATTTTGGGTAACAGAAAAAAGTAAAAAAATAAAATAAAAATTTTATTTTATTTTTTAAACTTTTTTGTTTAAAAACAAAAAAAAAAAAATTGATATACTTAATTGTTTTTAAATCAATAGCTTTCACTCAACATTAAAAAAAAAAAATTCTAATCCCAAAAAGTAATTTTTCAATATATATATATCATATAGGAAACATAATATATGTTTCCTATATTTATATGTGATAGGGCATATATAAGTTAAGTTAGCATAGACTGAGTCAAAGGCGTTTTGGTAATTGTCAGCCCATACGTTCCTCAGACCAATATATAATTTACAAGTAAAATTAAGAAAAGACAACACTGTATACAGCACACATAATTACAAATACTCCAAGAAAAAATGCAAATTATTCTGAATCAAACAATCATTTTCTGACACTGTCCCAGACTTTAAACGAATTGAAAAATTAAAAAAATAAGAAAAACAAAAAAATAAAAACTTTAAGATATCATTTACAAATAATAATAATAATCTCTATATATGTACACACAATCATTAATAGATTTTTCAAGACAAAGTACTACCGATAAATAAATAAAAAGCAAAATATTAAAAATTAAATATTTGTTTTAAGAGACAAACAAATTCATTTTATGACAATGTCGCAGACTTTAAACAGCCACAAACAACATTATGTGTATGTGTGTGGGTGTGTGTGTAAGAACATTGCGTGTGTGTGAGACAGACAGACATGCCTTCCTTCTTACCTTTGAACATACATATTTGTTTTTGTCAATCTTATTCACATTTAATTGGTAATAAGGCCGACAACATGCCTGGATCCAACGAAGACATTTATCCAGTTGGCTACGGGGTTTGGGAAATGGTAGGAAAAATGCCCCATCTAATCGGTTTGGAAATCTTTCGTCAGATTTACATAACCCCCACGCACAACGTCGACCCATTATTAGGATTATTAACGTAAAAAGAATAGAGTAAAAATAAAATTATATATATATAGTCGATCAGGAAATAACTTAAGATGGCATAAAAGAATTCAAAATGGATAAATTATTAGCAGAAAATATAGAAAAAAAGGACACCAATAACTAATAGAGAGAGCGTCTTCTCTTACAACTTGATAAAAAAAGCCTCACAAATAGAAGCTTTGTAAGAGCTTACAAATGGCATACCACGTGACAGCTAACGTCTCACAAGTCTGTGGTAACCAAGGTTACCAAGAGAGGTGGGAGGGGACAGATCAGAGAACATGAATTTTAGTTGTGGCTAGAGAGATAGTATAGAGAAAGTGTAGAAAATAATAGAGCGGTTTTAAATAATTATTAGATATTTCTAATATACTAAATAAATACCACCATTTTAATCATATGAAAAAATAACGATTTTAAAAATTGAACGTAAAATGATTAAAAACTGAAAATATCTGTAAAAAAGCCAAAAATAATTTAGACCAAAATATTAATTTCTTAAAATAAAAACAAATACAAAGTTATCAATATTAATTATTATACGTTGCAAAGTTTGTCGTCGATAAATATTTTTTAAAAATCATCAATTTTTTTAAGTCAATATCATCGATCATTGATTTTTTTTGTCTAGTCTCTAAACCTAAAAAAAAAACAAGCATGGATTTTTATATCTTCTTTGAAAAGGACAGCACAAAACTAATCACCACGAAAACAGAAATTCACTTCTATAGAATAGAATTAAAGAAAAATTCAAGAAACGAAACAATAAAAACATAAACCACATAGGAATTTCAATTTAATCTTTCTAAAATTCTATTTTTTATTTTCATATAAATGGAATTTTAACTATTATTAGTTAAAATCAATCAATATAAAAATACAAGATAATATTATATATTAGTTAAAATTCTTATACACAAGTGAGAGAATTGTTTATATTACTTTCTGCAAAAACACAAACAAACAAAACTATTAACTCAAAACATTCTACTTGCGCGAATTAGATGCAAATTTTTTTTTTTTTTTAAATAAAAATAACAAATAGAATAATGTGGACCTGTCTTGACATGTGTATGCATTTTTGAATATTTTAAAGGTTCTGATGAACCTTAAAAAATTTTTAAAAATCACACACACAAGTTACATTAACATAACAAAAACGAACGATATTTTAATTCAACTAATGTATTTCAATCACTTAGAAAATACAGAAATCTCCTGCCCAACTTGCAACAGGATATTTTGTTAAGTTTTCAAATTTACAATATAACTTAAAAGATAACTAACCCCTTAAATAATTATAAGTATCATCATGGACCGATGTTAAAAAAAGCAACACACGAGTCGTACATGACACGCTTTAAGATGCCAATTACACACACACACACGCGCATATTTATTTAAAATTATTTTATAATAATCTTACGTAGGAAAATATAACAGATGAAATCAATTTTTATTGAAAAATATACTTTAAAAAAAATTAGGCACCCATATCCCGATATAAGGAGGACATCTGTAGCATCATGGGTATACCCGGATAATTTTATTTTTAGAAAAATAATGTATTTAACATCCTAGCAAAAAATAAAACATTAGCTGGAATGATGAAGCACAATTTAATTTACACATGTATTTTTTTTTTTACCTTGACCGGAGTAAGTAGGACATTTCTTTCCAGCGTTTCTTCCTCTTGATCTTGTTTATTATTACTCGTCGTATTATTACTATCAATATTGGTTCTCTTTGTAAAGCGTGACAGCCACCCGTTGGTGGGTCGAAAGTCCGATTTGCCGAGGCGAGTAGCAAACTTTTCGGCCATCTCCTTTAGCAACCCACGATCCACACTACGCCCATTTTCGCTCATCGAATTGAGCCATTGGGAGAGAGATCCCTCAATATCAGCAGCTTTTCCGCTCCGACGTCTTTTGCGATTGCTATTCAGGGGGCCGTTTACAAAATCCCGGTGAATGGACGGTTTTTCTTTCATCATTTTATTCAGGGTGGACTGGGCAATTCCATATCGTCGGGCGAGTTCGCGTTGGTTGATGATCGTACCCCGCGAACGTTCCGCATCTATCTCTTCTAAGATTTCAGCCTTTCTCCCCAACGAAAGGGTTACGCGTCGTCTCGGTTTTGTTGACATATTTGAGAAAACAAATTGAAAAAAAAAAAAAAAAAAAAAAAAAAATGTTTTCTTTTCAAAGTTAATAAAAGTATCCTCGGGACTAGACGAAGAATTTTAAATAGAAATTAAAAACTTCAGTGGGTCTGATACAAAGACACTCACGGGTTTTCTTTTCTTTTTCCAAGGGCGTTTGTTTCATTTACGATTTGTAAAAAACAAACAAACAAAACATTAGTTTTTGCCGAATCCTGAGACACTAAAATGAGGAAAAAAGAAAATCTAATATTTTTGTGATATCTGTTTAAAGTAAAATTCAATTTCGTTTTGAAAATGAAGATGCGACATTATTGCGTGATCACTATAATAACCGATGACGTCACAAAAACGATCATTATAAACGTGGATATAAAAAAAAAATGGCGCGAGGAAATATGACGTCACAGTTATCACTAATCATTAAAACAATTGTCATTTATTTATTTACAAAGGTAAATTCTAACGAATAGAGACGGGAGGAGACAGACAGAATGAAGGTCATTTTATAAAATGGGACAGAAAACAAAAACAAACAAAAAATGAAAGGGTCAGTTAGGGTGTATGTAAATGAAAATATTGAATGAAGCCGACAACAGGGGAAATAAATAGGAAGAAAAAGACAATCCACTAATCGTTCAGTTACTTCTTCCACGAGACACGAGAAGAGAAATAATTAGTTGAATACATTTTTTTTTAAATACGATTTTTAAAAAATAGTTAGACTTACAGAGAGAAAAATAAAATGAAAATTTGTCTTGTTTAAAAAGCAAAACATGGGAGTAACAGTTTACACTTAACAGCGACTTTGAACAATATGCGAAAGATTGTTAGGTTAAATGTGAGATAGAGGAATAAAATAAACTATAGCAAATTTATAAAATAATTGAATGATGAAAACAAAAATATAGGTAAATGGGATGTGAAAAAAATTAGATGACGTAAATTTTGAAAATGTTGATAAACCACTGGTAGCAATCGTAAATACTAAAATTAAAAATTATTTACAAGAGGGAGGGGTGAAAATCTATATAAGATAGAAAAAATATATAAGAGCGATATCACAGTAACTTTTAATGTTTACTATTTTTTAAAAAATAATCGAAACAAAATTCCAATACAAAAATATTTAGTTTTCATATGAAGACAAAATATTAGTTCTGTTCTGGTTTTAATGTGTAAAATCTAAAATATGGGAGAAAAAAAGGGTAAATAATCGTGTTCTAATTACTATTATTATCATTTAATAAATAAATAAGATACTCCATGAATAAAAAAACAAACAAAAAACTAATATAATGTTTTAATCACATATCGGATGTAGTGGTAGTAGTAGTAGCAGCTCCAACATAAACTGTAGTATTACTACTTTTACTATTACTACTACTACTGTAATGGACAACCTGGCATCTATTTCTCTATGCATATATATATATATATATATATAAAAAGACACACACTCTTTCGCTCACTCAGGGCGAGGATAGCTTTCCCCTCTTCTTTTTGTTGGTTTTTAGTCTTACCTTGGAACATACATATTTATTTTGATCAATCTTGAATACGTTTAGCTGCGAGTAAGGCCGACCACACGCTTCAATCCACCGTAAGCATTTCTCGAGTTTGGTACGGGGTTTTGGAAAAGGAATGAAAAAGCCCCCATTTATCCTCTCCGGGTACCTTTCGTCGGCATTGCACAAACCCCACACACATCGGCGCACCATGGCGAGATGTGATCACGGGCAGACAGGCAGGGAGGAAAATAAAGAGCAAAGCTTGCTTTACTTATTCTGACTGATAAAAAGGGAGGGAGAGTCTACGACGGTGACGGCAATGTGAGTACGCACACACGCACACACTGGGAGAGAAAGGAAAGGACTCGCTGTTTTAGTACGGACTGATTTTCTCTACTGTCGTTACTACTACAATTTGTATAATATTGAAACCGGTTCGATTTTTAGCTTTCTTTGAAAAATAAGCCAACTTTTAAAAAAACAAACATCAACCTTAGTCATCGTCAATGTTATTTATTCTGCCCACCATTAAAAAAATTTTTTTTTTCACGTAAAACGAAGATTTAGAAAAAGAGGTTTCTTATACGAAACGTGAGTTACACACCGCGCCATAGACGATGACTATTACAACTACAACGTATTTGCTGTTGTAAAATAATAGTAGTGATAGTAGTATCAACTATATTTATTTCCTACACATTGTTTTGTTTTTCGTTTTTTTTAAAAAGTTACTATCAAAAACAAAACCTGGATTTATTTTTTCTTATTCTTTAATCACGATACACTAACGGTATGTCAATCAGTTTAGGGTTAGTTTTATGCCTAGAGGTTATTCTTTGATATTAAAATTTTCGAGTAGTTATTTCTTGAAAGTTTAGTGACACACCCTTCTTTTTTTGGAGGGTATATAATCTTACCCCCTCCCCCTGCAGGGGATACAGTCAGCGGATTCTGACAGGGCGGTGTAATTACGAGTCTCCCTACCAATAATGGAATCGACCCTTACTCTACAGCTAAGCCAAGATAGTTCTTTTTTTTTTGTATTTTAATTAACAATTATTGACAGTTTAAACAGTAACCATGACAACTAAATGTATGTTTTTATTTTTTTACGTTGATGTGCTAGCAGCGCGGATTCCCACGATTCTTTCTTACCATCCATCCGCCCCTAAAGGTCATTGGCCTTATAACTGTCAATTATGGAGTGAAAAAAAATTAGGGTTATTATTATAAATTTATAAAAGTTTAAATTTGGGTATTTTAATTTAATAAAACGTGAAAGCAAAACAGTGATGAAGAGAGGTTTTATTTATTTATTTGAAAGGGTCGCAGGTCAGCTGTTCACCGAAAGAATATTCATTTTTTCCATGACGACGACAAAAAAAAAGAAAAAAAAAAGACAATGACCAGTTTCACTTTCAGATGTGCACATCTCGAAATACGTGCTTCCAAATTACATCACCTGTTTATTCAAATTATCTCTCCCATTTATTTACATTTTTACTACATCGATTTACGAGTGCAATGGTTAACACGCTAAACTAGTTAAACAACCATTACTAGTAAATACCAGTCTCACTGGGTACCCTATGCATCCGGCCTTGTACCATAACTAACCACATCACAGTAAATAACTTCTATGTCGATTTATCTCCCTTGAAAAATTGAACCCATTGCGGAGGAGTTGGGTAGATACATACTATGTTGATTTATAACAACCCTGCGAACAGAAATAAACAACCTTCTTAAGCAAGTACATTTTTATCATTTAAGAATATTTTTTTTTTAAATCATCGATGTCTCTTAGAGACGTCTCTTCCAGCCATCACAATTAAATGTAGAAATATTTATTGTGTAGACCATCAGTGTTTGTAGCATTAAAATAATTTAAATGTTATTACATTGGATTGATATGTTATATATTTGATTAAGAAAGAAGAGAGAGAAAAAAATAAGGATTTTTCTTAAGACTTACTGTTGTTGATCTTGTTGAAATATGGTTATGTAGTCCAATCTTTTTAAGTTCTTTATAATTTATGTCTGTGTGAAGTCGAGCTTTGCAGGTACGATTTTCACATCTCCAATATATTGTAGACCCGTCAACATTTTGTTTGTTTTTAGTATATACATAATTTTCTTTATCTATAACTTTGTGTTTGCCTTTCTCTGAAATAGTGAGTTTGCAAGTGGCCATGTTGAAACGAGGCACAGGGGACGAATTACCCCAGCGACAAAAATAGACTGGCGACCAATTCTTACCTCGCTACCTCATGGAAAGGGGGAATAATCGGGAAGGTTGCAATGGAAATTAATAAACTCGCCTTGTCGGCGGAGTTTAGAGTATGCTGATTTTGTCCCCCGCAGGGAGGTAAGACGCCCACCACAAAAAAGACTGTCCTGGGTATGACACTAAACTGCATTTAATGATGAGGCTAGATTTATGAAGATTTGGGTAGTGTCGTTACCCTCCAATGCCATTACTCCTAGGTCCACTGTGATCTGGAGTGGTAGTACTTGATGGCATATAACGGTAAATTATTTTATCAAGAATAGTTACTTGGAATAAAATTGTTTTCTTTATTATTAGTATTACATCATTATCTTGAAAAATAAGTAAAACAGTCCGTTTTTTTACAACACGGTCAGTTTATTTAATGATAATTTTTTAGCTGAATTCTGTATTCATGGTTCTTTTACTCAAAATGTAAGTAATTATGGAAATTTCTGTGAAAATCGAACCATTATTTGATTTTTCATAGAATTTTTTAAAAAGGCTCCAGTCATAACTTGTTTTTGGCTACGTTAAATTTCAATTGATTTAACGGTACGAAAATGTAAACATTGTTTTTCGTTTATAATTTTCATTATTTCCGTAAGCTGAAATTTTTTTAAAAAAATCATCAGGAGAAAAAAGAATGTTTCTTCTTTTGAATGGACAAAAAAGTTTCAAGATAATATTAACCTTTATGCAAGTTTCATTGTGTTAAATATAGGGGGGGGGGTCAATTTCACAGGGAAAATTGGTGGTACCTATTGAATAGAAATAATTACTTTAAACCATATAATTATATGTATTAGATAGGAATACTTGAAACCATACAATTGTGTGCAAATTATTTGTATTAAATAGGAATACTTGAAACCATACAATTGTGTGCAAATTATTTGTATTAGATAAGAATACTTGATATAACTGAGGGAAAAAAACTAAGAAACAAGTACACAAAAATGTAAATGTACAATGGACACAATTCCCTAACCTCTAGATATACAATAACCCTGGAAGGGTTGTCATGTCGTTAAAAAAAATCAATCGATCAACAGATTCTCAAAATGAAATAATTGAAAAAAAAAACAAAAAAACAACATTTTTTAAAAAAATAAAATAAAATGATTGCATAAAAATCTATAAAAATAATTTACCAACCCCTGGTGTGGATCGTCCTCTTCTCACATTAAAAACAGACTTTTCGGTCAATTGTTTATAGACCGTGTTGTTTGAAGAATTCCTTCTTTGAACCAACAACTGATCCATACCAATTTCTGGTGGTTCCATCGACGACGATGACGATGATGATGGTGATGATGATGATTTCTGAAATCGTTTTAAAGCAGTAATCCGGGCATATCTTTCTCGATCAGCACGCCTTTGTTTTTCTTTCTCTTCGGCTGTCATACCTGCTCTCCTCCGTCTCTGGGCCTCGGTGGCCTTTCTCTTCATTACTTCTTTCCTGGCCGGAGACATCGAATGTCGTCGATATCTCTGGGCATCGGTCTTTCGTTTTCTAATCAATTCGGACATTGTCAAGAGACAAGTGTCGTCTGGGGTGGTAGGGTTAATCGTTTGACGCTGAGCTTTCATTTTTTCTCTCCAAAATATTCAAAATAGACCTCGTAAAACCATGTAATCCAACTATATATATATATATATATATATATATATTAAATAGAGTAATACGTTTAGCTGGAAAAGGGAATCATTATTTATAATTCTATCTTATAATTATTCTTTATATATCAGAAAAGTTAGAATTATATTTCTTGCGTCCAGAAAAAGAATTCTGTTTTAATATCAAACGGAGACTTGGGATTTTACACGTCATCTCATAAACATGAGGTAAATATATATTTATCAAAAATAGTCGATTGTTTTTCTCTTAATAAAATCCGATTTTGAATTTAGAACGCTAGAAAAGGCGCTCGGTTTTGGAACGACGCAGTTCAGAGTTTGTTTTGTTTGTTGTTGCTTTTTTAAAACGGCATCAGAAGTAGCAGCAGCAGCCCTGGTGGCTTCAGACAGAAGAGAAAAATCTGTTTTTGATAAGGAAGGTTTTTCTGTATGCAAATACGAGAAAAGACAAGAATGTAAAAAATAAAGAGTTTCAACGGATGAGAGACTTGATAATAATGGGGGGGAGGGGGAAGCCGAAATGGAAATATTTTTAAATAAATTGTAAATCAAGTGACACTGTCTGGAACAACAAAGCCAAGCTTCACTCAGGAGTAGAGCTAGAGACGGGAGAAAAAGAAAAGTATGATTTTTATGACACATGCGCACTTCTCACAACATTTATTTCACTTCCTTTAAGTGAACTTTTTAAGAATTTTCAAAGATTCAGTGCATTTCACATGGTAGCAAGTTCGGTTCTTACTGGGCGCCCCATGCTTCTAGCTTTATGCTAAAACTAAACTAAGTGTTTTAAAATACGTATGTGACTTAGAAAGAAAACACACGAGCAATCAATGTATAAAACGGTATTTATGATGTCTAACACACACACACACACATATATATATCAACTATAAATAATAGCATTTTCAAAAATGAATAAAATGTAGGATCAATTCATAACACACATACACGTTTGTATTTATCCAGAATATCCCGATGAGGATTAAAATCCCTGATTACGTGTAGAAAAAAAACAAGGAGAGATCCGATTTTAAGATGGGAAATATTTTTTTTAAATACAGTAAATATAAACCAGGCGATAAACTTGGCCTCCTGTGTATGGAGGAGAAGCTTGGCATGGCTTCGTATAAAAATAGCGAATTGCTTAACCAGAGATATGAGGTTTTGAATGCGTGTAGACATAAAAAAAATTTATAAAAAAGCCTGGCTTTTCGCCAACAAAGTTTTGTAATTTCCTTCTTTTTTTGCATGCTAATTCTTCATATTTTCTTGTGGTCGTTTTTACCAATAAAATATCGTTTGCACCAACACTCTTCAGTCAGATTTATCCTGATGATCCGTTAGGAAAAACCTGGATAGGTAATTTCTGACTTTTTAAATTTCTTCAAAGGCAACAAACTGACCCCATAAAAATACCATACCCCATATACTAAACTCACCCCTCCTTTTCTCACTTCTCTATACCATACACTTAAACCCTTTCCCCTTTCTATCCCTTACCCAATTACCTTTTCAGTATAAAAGCAGAATGTAAAAGCATTTGTCTCAATAAATTTTGAAGAAGCCTCAATTAAACAACGAGGCAAAATATTAATTGAATTTAATTGGTGTGTTGTTATATCCACCTTTTCGAATTTTTATCTATATAGATAGATAGATAGATGTAATATTAATATAGATTATTCATTCATTCTCATCTCTACTTGAGTAGCAAAATTATACCGGTAATTGGCAGTATGTCCTCATTTTCTTAATGGTTGACAAGGATGGAGGAGACAAAAGAAATAGCAAGTAGGGGGGTGAAAACGTGGTTTTTAGATATGTAAAATATTCAGGAAATGAAGAAAATATATATATATATATATATATATATATATAAGGGTGTAATACTTAGATCCAGGAGTGACTTTTAATCCTTCCCTTTATTATATATAAGTACCAAAAATGATATACAGAGAATCGGCCGTAAGTCTCCATTTTCTTAGTGGTTGAAGGACGACCAAAGAAATACTGAGCATAAGGAGTTGAAAACGTGTTTTTTAAATGTAAAATGTTCAGTAAAATTTTTTTTAAATATTATAATAATTGAAACTTACTCTTATCTGGATATATATATATATATATATATATATATATATATATATATATATATATTAGGTATACCAAAAAAAATCGTCTGCTATGTTTTTAAAAACAAATTAAAATTAATTAAATCTATTATTTAAGGTCAAACTTTTGTCTAAAACGATAAGTAGTAACATAATGACCATCATTAAAAAAATAAAAATATCATTACATATGCAGTTTATTTTTAATACATTTACAGGGATTTGTTTTGGTCAATTTCGACGCGATCCGCCATTCTGTCTCTTTTTCAATGGTTTTAGGTGCTTGTTTACAATTTTAATGTAACATTCGCGATTGCAAAAAAAAAAAAAAAAATTACCGAAAATCAGGTAATTATCCGATTTTAATGAAATTTTCACTATTGATTTATCAATTAATGAATTTTATAATGCATCAGTTATTTTATTTCAAAACTTTAATTTAGTATTTTTGCTATGAAAAATGATAAGTTTAAAATGTTATATTTTTAGATTCTAGAAATAAATATCTTAATGCAAACCTTATTTTATCACATCAAAGTATACTTTTTGAAGAAAAACTAGATTGAAAATGTACCCCCCACCCTTTTAAGCAGAAAAAATATCGATGTATCATTTTTTCTTTTATAAGATAATAGCCAATTAAATAATTATCGAAATGAGTAAAAAAGAAATCCCCAAAAAATTAATTTTGCGATTTTCGGTACTTATTTTCTCATAGTAAAGCTAACGTAATTTTTAAAAAATTCTATTCATAACTTCGGTCTATAAGACCAACTCGAAAAAATGTTACGCCCCCAACATAAGGGGGGGGGGGGGGAAATTAAGTGACCTGAAAAAAATGAAAGTTTTGAAATAAAATAAATAATGCATTATAAATATCATTCATTGATAAATAAACACTGAAAATTTCATTAAAATCCGATAATTCCCTGATTTTTGTTAATTATTTTCTGTAGGGGGGAGGGCTAAAGTCATTTTGTCAAAAACGCATTTTAGGCATAACTATATATATATATATATATATATATATATATATATATATATATATATATACCATCCATTTAAAAGTAAGTTTAAATTATTATGATCATTTATTCAATTGATAAACCTTGAGTTACACACACACACTCACACACACAATTACTTCATTGTATACGTCTTATATGTATGTATGTATGCATGCATAATATACATCCAAATTTAAATTTACAATACGAACAGAAATATAAATAGTGTAATTAACGTTTCAGTTCCTCTGAAGATGCAATTAGCGAAATCTCCGAGACTGCTAAAACAAAAAAAATTCGTATCATAGCAACTACTCAATCCTCATTCTTCTTCATTGACTTGAAGAAGAAGAAAAAAAAGAGAAATAAAAGTTCTATCTTACCTTAGAACATACGAAGTGGTGGGATTTAATTTTACTAACATTCAGTTGATAAGAAGGCCGACAACATGCGGCGATCCATCTCAAACATTTCTCGAGCTTTTTCTTTGGTTTGGGAAAAGACATGAAAAAGACGCCCAGCATGTGCGGCTTGTGCTTGTACCGACTATCACTGCGACAAGTCCCCCACGCGCAACGTTTGGTAACCATGGTTCAGGTTTCTAATACTTTTAATATTATTAAAATTATTGATAATAAAGGAAGAATAGAGGGGGAAAAAACTTCCAAAAGAAACTGAAATTATCTCTTACGACATAAAAGAACGATTATATTATCGCTTTTCTAGGAAGGCTGGAGGAGTTGTTTGTACCAGAGTCACGTGATAAACGCGAGAAAATGGCGTCATCTTCTCACCGGAAGTTTTTAAAAAAGTTCGTATTTTTTAAATTAAAAAAAAAAATTTTAAATAAGAAGGGAAAAATAAAACGGTAATATTTATCAAAGTAGGGTCTCATTTTTCATAGATAACAATTTTGAAGAACATTTAAATAAAAAAGAGCATTCTAAGAAAATTAATAGCATGTTTGTAAGAGGTATTTATCTATCTATCTATCTATCTAGATAGATAGATAGAGATATGTAACAAGTGAAAAGATTTGGCATAAATATCTTTTAGGATATATGGCATGAAAATAATTTTTACTTATTTTGCTGCATCATCACTTTTTTTCACAATTAAAACATATTTAAATTCATTAAATTTTCTCTACTTTTTTTTCAAATTTTGATTTTCTTGTTTTGTTTAAGATAATCCCATAATCTTTAATAATATTCTGATGCAAAAATATAAATCCATGAAGCTATCCGAATATAAAGATTATAATCTTGAGAAAAACAGGTGGCAGTCATACAGGTTATCATTAAAATGCAAAAAACAAAACAAAAACAAATTAAAGATTCGTGATTCCTATCATTTAATCATTAAACCAATATATATTATATATTACTAACAAATATATGCACCCTCCAGGTGCAAGTATTTAAGTTTTAATGTAATAACATATCATACTGAATTAGAATGCAGATAAAAGATTTGAAACAGAGGGGGTTATAATCGGAAAATAGAACAACCGAAACTTACTCTTCTATTACTCCCGTCTTTCATTGGTGAATTTTACTAATTTAACTATTTAGTTAAAATAGGAAGTAAAGAATAAAATTACAGTTATTTTTGCTTGTTAATGGATTTATTTTAAGATTTATCCCTGAGATTTTTGCTCATATTCATTAAGATAAAACCAAACAATTAGAAATCAATTATACTAAGCACATATTAAAATCGAATTTTTAATATCAATATGCAAATTAGCCTCCCCATTCACACTGTAAACTGCTATTTTATTGTATATATAAATACAATTGCATGTTATTAGTATGTGGATAAGGTTTGAATAAAAATAAAATCATGGAGATTGTGACGTAAATAACTAAGGGAATTGTGACTTGAGTAGTAATATAGTTTCGGTTACAGACAGAAAAGCACTCAATCTCCATTATAACAAGATTTATCAATATATCATTATCGTTAAAAAAAAATTTGATGATCATCCCTTAACAAAATACAAATTAAAATGTATTAAATTTATTGGCTTTTGTTTCAGTACTAAATACATTCGAGTTCGAGCCAACCTGTAACCAGTTTCTGCAGCAAGTGCTTGTAATTCTAAAGACCATATCAAAAAAATCTACCAGGACTAAAACTTTTGTCGAAAGTTTCTAAACCGGCTGTAATTACCTAACAATACAAAACAGCCAAATATTTCGGAATAAAATAAAAATAAAATCTAGATTTATAACCAGTTTTATGAGGATACTGTTTGTATATATTTACCCAACCCCTCCACCACAATCAGGATATGGATACGAAGTCAGTTGTTAACTGGTTGGAATTCAGTTTTCATTCTCCTATACCGGTCTGTCCTATTATTCATCCACAGCTGGAGGGAGAATAATAGGTGTATTTGCCTCATACCCCACTTGTATGGGCTGGGTACAAGGCCTCGTTTTAACGTGGGCCCACCCACAAGCCGAAACTTATGGGTGGGAAATAACAAAAATTGCGTCGATCCCTTCGGCATTCCCCCTCAAGGGGCGCCTCAGGCGCTGGGCAATAAACACAGCCCTGCCCCTTTAAGTCAAGGGGGTAGGTATTGCCTGGGGGGATAGCCCCCTGGGATCGACGCTATTATTTACAAAAACCTAATCCAGCGGCCGAAGCTCACTGGACCTCCCGGGAGGGAGAATAATAGGGTTCACTTCACATCGTTTTTCAGCGCTATGTAAAATGTAAACAGCCTCGTTCAGGATTTGAAATAGGATCGCCAAGTCTATACGACTATAAGCGTTAATATACGAACGATACTAGTTATTCAAAGAACGAAAAAAAAAAAAAAAAAAAAAAAAAAAAAGAATGAAAGAAAATATAATTAAAGTTTCTTTCCTTTTTTTTTGTATGAGTGTGTGTGTGTGTGTGTGTGTGGGGGGGGGGCTATTCAGTTCAAATTCGAGCCCACGTGCAATCAATCTCTGGAACAAGTGTTTTATTTATCGCAATTTTATGCTGATACTGTTTGGATTTACTAGCTACTGGCAAAATGAGCCTAAAATGCGTTTTTGACAAAATGACTTAGGGGCCCTACAGAAAATAATTCAACAAAAATCAGAGAATTATCAGATTTTAATGAAATTTTCAGTGTTTATTTATCAATGAATGATCTTTATAATGCATTATTTATTTTATTTCAAAACTTTCTAATTTTTCTCAGATCACTTAATTTTGACCCCTCTTATGATGGGGGCGTAACATTTTTTCGAGTTGGTCTTATACTGTACTAATTACAGTATAAATAATGAGATAAAAGACCGAAGTTATGAATAGAAACAACAAAAAAATTTACGGTGGCTTTTCTATGAGAAAATAAGTACTGAAAATCGAAAAATAAAATGTCAAAAAATAATAAATAATAAATTATTTGGAGATTTCTTTTTTACTCATTTCAATAATTATTTAATTGGCCATTATCTTATAAAAGAAAAAATTATACAGATATTTTTTCTTCAAAACTTATTACTTTCATCTAAAAAAATAAGGTTTGCATTAAGTAGGTATTTATTTCTAGAATCTAAAAATATAACATTTTAAACTTAACATCATGCTTTTCACATTTTAAATGAATTTTATATATTAATTTTTCATAGCAAAAATACTAAATTAAAGTTTTGAAATAAAATAACTGATGCATTATAAAATTCATTAATTGATAAATCAATAGTGAAAATTTCATTAAAATCGGATAATTACCTGATTTTTGGTAATTTCTTTTCCATCCCAAATGTCACGTTAAAATTGTAAACAAGCGCCTAAAACCATTGAAAAAGAGACTGAATGGCGGATCGCGTCGAAATTGACCAAAACAAATGGTTTTAAATCTTTTAAAAATAAACTGCATATGTAATTATATTTTTCTTTTTTTAATGATGGTTATTATGTTACTACTTAACTATTTAGACAAAGTTTGACCTTAAATGATAGATTTAATTATTTTTAATTCGCTTTTAAAATTCCTAGCAGACAACAAAAACCCCAGTCCCTAGGATTTATGCAACCCCTAAACAGGGAGTAGGTTGCGACACAAGGTCATTTTGAAGCGAAACACAACTAGTTTGAATTCAGTTTTCCTTCTCCTAGACCGGTTGCCACCCAAGGTTAAAGAGCCCAGTCCGCCCTACTATTTACCCATATTTGATTCGTACCTTTCCAGGCGATGTGGAAAAAGAACAGATTTAAAAAATAGAAACTAAAAATAAATAAATAAATAGAAAAAAAAACAATTTTCAATGTTTGTTTCATAAAGTCCAGGTTGTTTTTTTTTTTGTTTTTACCAAAAATTATCAAATTATATCAACACTCTTGATAGTATCTTATTCTATAATCTTCCTACGCATTTATAAATAAAAGAAGAGACAGATGACAAAGCCATCATGAATTAGCGAGATAACATCAAATATATACCATGGGAGCGGGGTAGCAGATAGAGAGAACGTGGAGAAAGACTGATAGGGGATGGGGGCGGAATTCAAACGAAGAAATCTTGAGTTATTCACCTTTGAACAGACGTAGAGATTTTTGTTGCCGTCGACAATTCTGACGTTGAGCTGTTCTGGAATTCGCCCACAACGATCAATCCATCGCAGGCATTTCTCGTGTTGTCTCCTCGGTTTCGGAAACGGTATAAACTTCACCCCACCGACCAAACGTTCAGGGTAGCGGTCGTCGGTGTTACACAAGCCCCAAGCACACCGCTTCACCATGCTGATGATGATGAAGCTAAATATCAGTCGCATAAACAATGGGGACCCCCGAATAATCAAAAACAGAATAAGAAAAAAAAAAAAAACAGAGAAGGGGGTCTTTTGTGTGGTGGTGGTGATTGTAGCAAACGTGTAAAAAAAAGTAAAAGCTTGACTAACTAAAATGGTCGGCATGACAGGGAAAGGGGGCGTGGCATTTCAATACTGAGCGCTGATTGGTCGAGACAAAACAGCGTGCAATTTTATTTTATTTATTTTTTCATAGACAGATAACTTGGGATTCATTTGTTTGTTTTAAAAGATATATTCAACAATAAAAATGGCTGACTTAAAATAGTATATACCAATGATTGATTGATTTTAACGACATGTCAACCTGTCTAGGGTTATTTTATGCCTAGATGTGGGGGAAATGTGTTCATTGTACATTGATATTTCCATTTTTATGTAGTTGTTTTATTTTTGCACACATACATGATATCAAGTATCAGGATGGGTGGCAAGAGAGTCATGGGTATCTATGCAACCAACACCACACCTATATATATATATATATATATATATATATATATATATCTTTTGTCTATATATTCTAGTTTCAATCCTTTGAAGTTACCAAATGGTTGTTACAAGCCGAAATTTGCAAATAAATTTGCTATAACTAATATGTTCTTAAATACTTTTGGTGCCATCATCGGGGGGATGTGTATATTATATATATATATAGATAGATGTTTGCATTTAACAGTGCTAATACCCTTGGGAAAGATATGCATCCAATTATTCTCCCTCCAGCTATAGGTAAATAGCAAGGCAGACTGGGCTGTTTATCTTGGCTAGGTAACCAGTCTAGGAGAAGGAAAACTCTGAATTTAAACCCATTAAACTCTGCGTAAGAAATTGACCTGGTGTCGCATCCAGCTCATGCGGAGGGTTTGGTAAGTATATATTTCTTAAAATGATTCTTGTAAAAAAAAAATAAATAAATAAATAAAAATGTATTACAAGAGATTTTTTTTTTTTTAAAATACTCAGTCAGTTAGTTACTGTGAGAGTGACAAGTCACAACCTAAATTTTTGGGCAAAGTGAAACCCCTTTCCCACACCCATTGGTAGTTAAGTACAATCTGTGAAAGAAAAAAATCTTAACCCATCCCGATACTTGATACAAGTGTACACTCAAAACATAACTTATATATGTATATATATATATATATATATATATATATATATATCCCAAGAATTTATGTAGTGCAACAAATTTGGCAATAATATATTTAAAAATTAATGCATACATATGAATAGACAACATCTTTTACAGGGGGGGGGGGGTGAGTGACTGAGAAGATAATGATCCAGTGTTCAAATCCTGCATGAGTTTGTTTGTATTTCACTTTGCACTAATTACCTTGGGGAAGGCATGAATCCACCTCTTCTTCCCCTTACCAAATAGGGATAAATAGGAGAGGATACTGGGTCTTGTTAAAGCAACCAGTCTAGGAGAAGGAAAGCATTGAATTCAAACCAGCAGTACTTCACTTAAAATAACTGTGTCACATCCTGCCCATTGTGAGGGAGGTGGGCTTCATCACAAACCTAGGGGGGGGGGTTAACAGAAATACTGTCAGTCATCCAGGAAATTTTGTGAGTGATGAGCAATTTAGAATAAGAAGTTAAAAATAATTAAGATATGTGGTTTTTAAGTGTAATATATATATATATATATATATATATATATATATATATATATATATATATATATATATATATATATATATATATATATATATATACTGATGAAGGGATCTTTATGCCAAAATATCAAGAATAAATTAAAGGTTAACAAACAACATCATAGTTACCTCATTTTTCTTTACACTTGCATTGTGATAGCCTTCAAAACCAACCCCCAAACCAATATAAACACAATGCTTCAAGTAAATTATAAAACACACACACACATATATATATATATATATATATATATATATATATATACACACACACACACACACACACGCACAGACTATTAATCAAAAGTTTGAGACCACATTGATTTTTTTTTTCTCTAAACTTTTCTGAACAGCTCAATAGTTTAGAAAAAGTATCAGGTTGTAATAAAATTTCCAAATTTTATACAAATAAAGCAATCCATTAAATACAAACATAAAGATGCTAAGATACATCATCTTGCAAAAGTAATTCATATTATCAGGACCGAGCAAGCACATTAATAAGTTATTAAAGAAAAAGAAAAAAAAAAAAGAAAAAGAAAAAAAAAAAAAAAAAAGAAGAAAAAAAGAAAAAAAAAAAAAAAGAAAAAAAAAGAAAAAAAAAAAAAAAAAAAAAAGAAAAATTTCATTAACATTTTTACTAACCTCAACCCTTTGAACAGAATTCTTTAAAGGTGTAGTATCTGTTTTACAGGTTAAGATGAGACGCATCTCCTCTGCAAACCTGTATCTATCATCTGCTAATTCGCCTACCACTTCTCCAAAATCCAGTACATTGTTATCGAGCACATGGCGATAACTACGCTTTAGGGTCTTTATCCGTTCACGGCACTGATCGGGACTCTTAAAGATTCGATGAGAACGCAACATAACTGACACAACATTGTAGATGTTGGACCCTTTTAATTCGTTGCTATCTGATTTGCCAAGATATTCAATCCAAAGATCAAGAAAAGTTTTTGTTTCCTGGTATGTCCAACCTGACCCTCGGCCTTTCTTTGTTCTATTTGATTGATTCCTCATTTTTTTCCCCACCACGCAATACTTTCTTTTTTCTTTTAAGATAACCAAGAAGGCTTTAATATTATTATTATTATTATTATTATTATTATTATTATTATTATTTAGAAGCTAAAAATCTTAATTCTAAACTTCTAAATATTCTGTTCAGTAAAAATAGTAAAGAAAAAAAATGTATATTTTAAAAAAAGGTTTGAACAAATTGGAAAACTAATTTTGAAATGGTTACCTTTATACCTTTACATTTATATACCTTATATTAATCAAGTCTTTCAGACCATAAATATCATGGAAGAATTTTTTCTAATATTCTATTTAAAATTAAACTGATAAAATATAGGGAGAGAAAAAAAGGAGAAAATACACCATTGTGAAATACATGTGTATTAAATATAAATTTTAACAGGAAATAAATCCCTTCTTTAATTTTTTTCTTTTAATTCTACCTAATTCTTCATCAAGTCTGCTGGTGTAAATATACACAAACTAGAGACAAGAGAAGGAAAGAGAAGCCGTGGCAAATTCTATTCAAAAAAAAAAAAAAAAAAAAAAAAAAGGCAAAAAAGAAGAGAACGGTAGAAAATTTTACCCCTGTAATGTTAATGTTCATTCTTGAGTTGAGGTTACATTTCCTGACTTTTAAACTACAATTTCGGGATTATAATACAGATTATCTCTTCTAAACGAATCATGATGTAATTTTACAATGTTTTTAAAAAGTTATGACTTATAATTAAAAGATTTTGATAGCAATTTATGGCAGGATTAAAAATTTACCCTAGATATATTCATTGTGTGGCCACCATTATTATAGTGCTATAAAATATTACCCACCACTGTCATCATGGCAGCGACTAATGGCGTCAGCAGCCAGGGTAAATTTATGTTACTATTGAGGCTGCTACTACTAGAACATTTTCCCTTCTATATTTGGCCTGTTTTTTCTCTCTCTCTAAAATTTAAGTTTACAAATTGTATAAGAAAAAAAAAACGGGATTATTTTTTGTTTTTTCCCCAGATATTCCACGTTTTGACGTACACTAAATTGATTTTTTTAGGGTGAAAAAACAAACAAAACAAAACAAAACAAAACAATGAAGTTATCAAATACTATATATCTAGAGATGTGCAAAACACAGACTTTGGAAATGTGCGCATAATTGTTAAAGATATTTTAAAACGTCAATAGAAAATGGAAAATTAACTTTTTAATGTTTTATTTTACGTTTAATATAAAGAACAATTCCAAGTTTATGTGTTATAAAAAAGGAAAAAAAAAAAAACGATTTCTCTTACATAAAACCTAAATTTTTGCATTTTAAAGTAAATTCCCGCAAATTCTTAATCTTTGTTGACATAGTTATCGCATCTTGACGTGTGCACTATTTCTTTGTATGGAGGATTGTACGTATAATAATTTCTTTTCAAAAAACAAATTACTAATTTAGCATTTCCTTGATGTCTCACGATTTAACTTATGTATCTCAGTGTTACAACAATAACAACAACTACAAGAGTTTTCCTCAAAAACCAAAGCGGATATTATTTCCGTTAGACCCATCCACTAATAAGAACGACGACAATTTGTAATTCACATATTATTTTCAAAATTTAAAAAAATAAAAACCGAAATATGTTCTGTCATTATTTTTAGCTAGATATTTTTATACAATATTTTCTTTGATTAATAAATACGATTTTGATATCCGCTAAACAGAAGTATTTATTTTACATTTTATAAATTTTTAAAAATCCCTGAAAAAACAAAACAAAAAAACCCCAAAAAATTGACTGAGCTTAGAACCTAAAATGTGGAATACCCTTCATTGCCATTACTTCCACTCTGACCTGGAGTGGTAGTGTCCATGGGCCAAATAGATCTGTTTGAAAATTATTCTAATGTAATAGAAATTACTTGATGCCATATAACAATTAAGAAAAGTTACTTTAAGTAGTAATTGTTTACTAGGGACTGGCAAACGGAGCCTAAAATGCGTTTTTGACAAAATGACTTTAGCCCCCTTACAGAAAATAATTTACCAAAAATCAGGAAATTATCGGATTTTAATGAAATTTTCAGTGTTTATGTATCAATAAATGATCTTTATAATGCATTATTTATTTTATTTCAAAACTTTCTCATTTTTTTCAGTCGCTTAATTTTGACCCCCCCCCCTTATGTTGGGAGCGTAAAATGTTTTGCAAGTTGATCATTTTTTATACTAATTAAAGTATAAATAATGAGATAAAAGACCGAAGTTATGAATAGAAACAAACTTTTTTTTTACGGTGGCTTTTCTATGAGAAAATAAGTACCGAAAATCGAAAAATAAAATGTAAAAAAATAATAAATAATTAATTTTTTGGAGATTTCTTTTTTACTCATTTCGATAATTATTCAATTGGCTATTATTTTATAAAAGAAAAAATTATACATCGAGGTTTTTTCTGCTTAAAAGGGGGATAGGGTACATTTTCAATCGAGTTTTTCTTCAAAACTTATTACTTTTGACGCCTAAAATAAATTTTGCATTACGTAGATATTTATTTTTAGAATCTAAAAATATAAGATTTTAAACTGAACGTCAGGCTTTTCATATTTTAAATGAATTTTATATATTAATTTTTCATAGCAAAAATACTAAATTAAAGTTTTGAAATAAAATAACTAATGCATTATAAAATTCATTAATTATTAAATCAATACTGAAAATTTCATTAAAATCGGATAATTACCTGATTTTTGGTAATTTTTTTTGCAAACGCGAATGTTACAGTAAAATTGTAAACAAGCACTTAAAAATATCATTCGACGATATCAGCCAGCCAGCCTCGTTTATCGAAAACGAGGCTGGCTGGCTGATATCGTCGAAATTGATCAAAACAAATACTTTTAAATCTATTAAAAATAAACTGCATATGTAATGATATTTTTATTTTTTTAATGATGGTTATTATGTTACTACTTATCGATTTAGTCAAAGTTTGACCTTAAATAATAGATTTAATTATTTCTAATTCGCTTTTAAAACTCCTAGCAGACAAAATTAATGCCACTCCCTATTGTTTACTAAGGATTATTATTAGTTACTTGAAATCATAAAACTGTGTGCAAATAAATAACATTAAATAGAAATTACTTGAACCCATATAGTTATTAGTATTAGATAGGAATACTTGACATCATGATTGTGCAAAAAACTCAAACTACACAAAATGTACATATAAACAGTGTGCATAAAAATAACCCCAGATGAGTTAAATCAATCATTAAAAAGTCTTAGAAAATGAGGAAGTAATATTTTTATGCACTTCGTTGCATATCTATTTTCACTCGAAGCCCTACATCGACTGTAACGTGTAAAGGCTAGGTTTACAGTCCGGTGCCTGAGGTGCCTATGAAAAAGAAGGCCGACGAAACTAAGCACTTTTTATACCATGCCCCGTGGGAGATTCGATTTCTGCAGAGTACTCAGACATTAAACCGGCATTCTAACACATCTTGACCTCGTGAGAGGGAAAATAAATAAATACTTTCTCTGACCGAATTATTGAATTGAAAACTTTTTTTTCCTCTCGTCATTGTAAAAAGCTAATTTAATGCAAAGGTCGATCAATAAAAAAAAATTTTAAAATTCGAATTTTAAGAGAAAGAGGAGGACTTTGTTAGGAAAAAAAAACTTGTAAGAAAAAATAAAAAAAATAGTTGTTTCTAAACCCCTAATTCAATGTTGTGTGTGTGTGCACGCGCGTGTGAACCTATGTCAAACCGTGTCGGTGAGACAAAGACAATACCAAGTATGTCATTGTGTATAGAACGACGACTGTCGTTAAGTAATCACAGTCGTCGATTAAACAAGTGCGAGTTTTGAAACAGTCAGAGCTGGTGACACTTTTTGGTTGATGAAACAAACATTGAACGAATTAGTCTCACTCAACTATTTTAATTTTCTTAATCGAACAATTTGATTGTTTTGTAATCATTAGAAATTGAAAATAATTAAAAGATAGTTTAGAACATGAATTAAATATTTCATTTAAAATGTTTAATATGTTTAAAATCAAATTAATCGATAGTAAATGCAGCATTGTGTTTTATTGAACGGTAGAAAATTATCATTTTACGTATTTAGAAATTTACATTTTCTTCATCAGTTATAATTCTAAAATTTATGCTAAATATTGACTTATTAATTGAAAAAAAAAAGGAGAGATAATAACTTTGAACTTAAATAAAATAGGGTGGACTGGACTGGACGGGGCAACAAAACCTGTTGATTTTATTTTTCGAATTTCAAAGGGTGCTGTTAATATTCACGCGGTTCAGATACAATACAATGATCACATCTCAACACATTTCTTTTGCTAATTAACATGAAATTGGTTAAATTTATAAACCATTTAGTAATAAGTGAAAAGAGACCTGTGAATTAATCAAAACAGACCCAGTCATTCAATCAAGTTTAAATTATTTTTAAAGAGGAAATTAACCAAGGTTGTTATTGTTGTTAATAATAATGATAATAATAATGGTGCTATTTTGGTGTACGATCTACGTGTGATGAAATTGATTTCGTACGTACACGATCTACCTAACCCTAATATATTTCTTTTTAATTTTTTAACAATAAATATAATTTTTTTATCATCTATTTTTTTTTTGGTTGCTAATTTATATCTAATTTGCCTATAAATCTAATAAATCATTTTCAATTTTGTATAATTTCATTTTTTCAAATAAATGTATAAAAAATATGATAATGTTTTATTCATGCCATGATTAAAAAATGATATATTCAGATTAAATAAAATTTTACTTTTGCATATCACGTTGGTATGTAGATTGACTGCATACCAAAGTAGTACCTAAATAAAAAAAAAAGAAGTTTGTTCTGTTTTATGAAGTACATATCTAATATGACAACAAACAAGACTAGTTGCAATTTTGTAAACAATTTTTCTTTTTAAATAAAAATATCAACATTTAGAAAAGTTATTTAAAAAAGGTTTTAAATAATCTACAAATATGTTTGCTTGGTTAAAGGTGATCGAGAGAGAGAGAGAGAGAGAGAGAGAGAGAGAGAGAGAGAGAGAGAGAGAGAGAGAGAGAGAGAGAGAGAGAGAGAGAGAGAGAGAGAGAGAGAGAGAGAGAGAGAGCTTGAAGAATCAGATCATTAATGTCGAAAATTAATCAGCTGTAAAACTTCTGGTCACCTCACGTGGTTGACAATCTAGATGAGCAAACTATTAGTAGTAAGTTCGATTCTTACTGGGTTACTATAGAAAATAAATATAATCGTAAAAGATGAAACAATCTAAATATTGTAAATTATCAACAAAATTGGTGATATTAGACAAACATGTTATTTTGAAAACATTTTGAAGAAAAAAAAAGTTTTTGAAGCAAGAATGAAATTACAGAGATGTTTTGATGATCGGGTGAGAAAATTTTACTTTGAAGCCCATAACACTATCCAATATTCTTGCTGTTATTTATTTATTTATTTATTTTATTATTTTATATTTTTTTTTGCATCATCTCGAGTATGTAATAATAAACAATACATTTACATGGTCACAACACGCAATTTTAATAAAGCTGGACATATTCTTAAAACACTTAAATTTTAATTTATACAAATATAAATATTATAAAAAATAAATTATATAAATAATATAGTCACATGGTCACAGCATGCAATTTTAGTAAAACTAAACAAAACATGATCTTAAAAAAATAATTTTAAGCAGATGAGAATGAAAAGGACATTAGAATAATCATCAAAACAGATTTGTATTATTCGGACTATTGTCCTCATCTTTATTGTTATCTGCCGAAACGTTGTGCAGATAACAATAAAGACGAGGACAATAGTCCGAATAATACAAATAATAAAAAGTACCAAGCCTCATCTAAAAAAAAAATCAGAAAATAGCAAAACATTTGTTTTTAGAATAATAACGAAAATCACGATATGAGGCTAGGTAAAAAAAGAAAGAAAAAATAGTGACTGATAAGAAAAAACAAACAAGCAAAGTAGAAAAACAAAAACAAATGTCACGATGATCATTTTACCTTGGTACATATATACGTGGCCCGTGTGATACGACTGACGTTGAATTGATAGTAGGGCCTTCCACAACAAACTATCCATCTTAGACATTTCTCTAAATCCTGTTTCGGTTTGGGAAAAGGCAAAAAACGAACACCTCCTGCCAATCTTTCTGGAAATCTGTTGTCTGTATTACAAGTGCCATAACAACAACGTTTTACCATTTTAAAGAATATCAAAAGATCTATAATTAATAATTAAAAAAAGTCCCTTTTTAAAAAAAAATGATATAATAAAATAATAAGGGAATGTTTGATTTGATGGGTTTTCAATATTTTACAAATCTTCGAAGCGAGTCATCGATCGAAACATGTCTGTGTTTGTCTGAGTGTTACAACACAGACAAAATCACGTGACGCCAGACACGCTTTCTGATTGGCTGTTGTTGACCTCTAACGGGGTCAAGATGATAAGGATCCTGTGTCGACAGACAGACATGCCCTTTTTCAAGAATGTATCATTACGCTTCACGAATAGACTTTTTCCCACCCACACAGTCATTAAATATATATATATAAAATTCTGCAGTTTGTAGCAAAAATGGAGAAAAAATATTTATCAATGTATGATTAAAAAAAACTAAAAAAAAACAACAGATTTTTATTATATAAAAAAAATTATGCAATCTCACCAACATCAATAAAAACGGGGGAGACAAGTTTAGAAAGATTGATTAATCTTAACGGCATGTCAGCTCGTCTCGGGTTATTTTATGCCTAGAAGTTAGGGAATAATGTTCATTTTATGTCAATATTTACATTTTTCGTTTCGTTGTTTCTTAGGAGTTTTTTTTTTTTTTTTTTTTTGGAGTTGTTAGTTTTTTGGGTTTTTTTTTTTTTAGTTCTTTTTTTTCACGGTCTTATACAAATAATTTTGAAATGGCTAATTCACTCATAGTAGGACCCTAACACGTACAAGCACTCCGGGTCAGAGTGGACCTGAGCGTAATTACAATTAAGTGGTACTTCACATTCACTAGAGCCTTACCATCAGATACAGTTTAGTGGCCTACCCAGGACACCGAGGGTTTTTTTTAAGGGGGGGGGGGGGTCCTTACCCATCTGTATGTGATAACATATTCTATGTCCAGAGGACAGAGCGGAAGTTTAGGATGACAAAGAAAAAAGACATCTATTATATGATTAAAAAATAATTCTTTTTTTGATTCTATAATTAATTGCATAAAAGTTATCACGTTTTATTTTCAAAATATGACCCACAAAACATGATCCCATCACTTGTTACATGAGTAGCGAAAGAGTAGATTATAGTTAATCTACATGCAAACATATGTACATACTTAGAGATAAGGAGCCGGACCTATTTCTCCTAAAAATTAGTTCGGAAAAAAAGAAAAGAAAGAATTTCCCGGGTTTTATGTTTCAAGTTGATAAGGCAAATGTTTACCCAGTTATCTCGCAAATTTTCAGTGTATTTATACTTAGGCTAACCCTATAATCCTGTAAGGAGGGGGTATATGCCAGCAAATAAATACAAATATCTATATCCACTCGGTTCCCTAAGTCAACTAATTTAGAGACTTAAAAACATCCACAGACAAAAAAAATCAAGATAAATAAGTGATTATCTCCCTTGTATATTAAATCTCAGTGCCTATAGAGATAATTAGCAGATTTTTCATTAATTTTAACATTATATTCATGAATACAATTAAAATATACTTACTCTAGCCTAAATGACGATTCTTCCATGATCATCATGAATCTAATTTTTTGTTGTTTATATAACATTATCATTTTTTTTAACAACTGTCAAAAGCTGCACAAAATAATGATTACAAAGACTACAAATTATTTCAGTTAAAGACAAAATACCTGTAATCAAAAAACTCATCCTGGAACCAGCCCTGTAGGTGGGGTTGAGAATATGCTGACTGTATCCCCTGCAGAGGAGTAAGAACCTCACCCCCAAAGGAGTATCCTGGGCGTAACACTAAACTCTATCTGATAGTGAGGCTCCAGTTCTGGAGCTCTGGGGAGTGTGGAGAGCCTCTTCATTTGCAATTACTCCCAGGTCCACTCTGATCTTGAAAGAATTGGCATTTTGATCATAAAATAAAAAAAGTTGGAAATAAAAAAAAAAAAGTTTTTGGAGTTCCCCTATTTGCATTCGTGGGTATATCGCACAAGTGTGTTTATAAAAGAATTTATTTTTTAATTTGCTGATACTTAAAAAATGACGGTTTTACTAAAGATTTAGAAGTAATAAGTTTCTTTTTTCTTTTTTAATTTTAGGGTCCAGGTATATCAAACAAGAGGCCCTTTCAAAGGGTATATCACAAAAGATTAAAAATTCTTAAGTAATGTGGACTATAGTGGCATCTTGTCCTTATGCAATAAGTATATTTACGCAATTCAATTAGTTATATACCATTCTAATATATCAGGTATATAAACGCGCGAGAGAGATGATGAGATGAGGGGCTCTTAATTGTTTAACTCTTCTGCTTGCTACTGCTGCTAACTTGTTGGCCGCCATATTCTTCAGGGCTTTCTCGGGCTGTTTCTTGGGGTTAATTCCATTTCTTGTTGGGTTGGTCATCTCTTGTTTTTAATAAATTAACAAGACTTTGTTATTTTTCTTTTAAGTTTTTTATTGAACAACCCCAGCCCACAAAACCACAGCAATAAGATGCGACTCTTGAGAGACATCCTCTCTCGTCGAATGACTGGTCACAACTAATCTAAGACTTCTCACAGCCTACTGGCACACTTTTCAAGGGGTCAAGTGGAATGTCACTACTTGTCAATAATTGTTGAGGTAATTTTCCACAGAACCCCTGTTATCTTGAATCTAACAAACTCTGATTCAAAATATTCCAACTACAGTACACGCATAATTCATTGTCTATCCATGAATTATGTAACAAATTTACTCTCTGCAGTAAAAAGGGTGAAAGCAGTTGCTCTACTGAGTTAACATTTGATATTTAAGAGTTTCATCTTTCAACTCGACTGTCAAATTACGAAATTGATTTTACCCAAAAGATCAAAAAGTATTATTTTCCATCTGCCACTAATTTTATTGATTATTATCAAGATAGATTTTTAGTCTTGAAATTGACAAGTAAAATTATCCTCTTCATTAAACTCAGCAATCAATCCCAATCAGTGAAAAATATATCTGTTGTATCAGTCTTAGATGAAACTACTATCATATTATTTGTAAGTTATTCTAATAACGACTGAGACAGACACTTAAACTGGATCAGATATTCATTTTGAAAAATACAACAGAAAAAAAGAAAATATTGTTTTGGTTATTGTAGAATGGTCACTTGTCAAGTATCTAGTGGTGCAAACCAGCACAGCCACAGAAATTTAATGAATTGTATTTTTTTTTTAAATAGCTAGCTGCTAAAATTCTCATATTCTAAATTATACATATAGTAAATTAATGTTAAAAATATGAGCTCTGTAACATTGATGACCTAGTGTCACAACTGAGACACACAGACACATTTGTTTTGTTTATTACAAATACATTACTTTATACAATTATCATTGTAAAAAGATATCATTAATTTCAACCTGGAATGCTACAAAAACATTGTTTGACACACACACACATAAACACACATACTTACACACACACAATTTAGAAGATACCACCAGAATGGACAGATCCAACAGCAAGCTAAAAGCTCCAGACTTAGCTTCCAGAAATCTTCTGATGAAGAGATCTTTATCTCGAAATATTAAGAATAAATCAAAGGTAAAATAAACAACATCATAGTTACCACAATTTTTTTTACACTTGCATTGTGATAGCCTTTAGAACCAACCACCAAACCAATATAAACACAATGCTTCAAGCAAATTATAAAACTCTTAATTTCAATTTGTTATATACAATACAAAAAGGTGCAACTTGGATGAATCTAAATTTTTCAGCTTTAATAACTTAGCTAAGATTTTTAAAAATTAAAACCTCTTAAGGAAATCAGAAAAATTAAAATTTTAATCTAATTTTATTAAAAATAATTTTCTCCTAATCTCAAATCAAGGAATAGCACTAGCAGTCAACAATAATAGTATTATAATTTTTTAACAACTTTTCCTTCGAAGCATATATATATATATATTGCATATCTAAATGGCTATGGTTCCATTATTTAGATGCTTAGTAGTAGGGAAGATATTTAGTCACTCACTAAAGACCAATATTAGCATTTGTATTTCCATGATATACTAACACTCAAACACAATAGAAGACAAGACAAGAACATTTAATACATATAATATACATACAAGTAGTATTAAAAGAAATAATGTAGAAAACATGTCCTATGGTAGAATTATACACATATTGTTCTATGAACAAGCAGTATGTGAAAGGGGTACAAAAATAGTAAAAGGTTTACTTTCTGAGTGTCAGTAATATTGCCATGTGGCTTTACTATTCCCTGGCAGAGTCTGAGACAAAGCCTCAACTATTCAAATAGAGGCAAAAAGATTTTGAGAATAGGTTTCCGAGACTGACATATAAATTATCTAAGGGAGATAATTATTTATTGTATCCCTGACGGTAGGTGTGGCGTCCCACCTCAGACGCAGAAATAATCTCCTTGGTCTACCACTAGCGAAAAGGGGATAGACTCTCTCGCTGTCCGGCTGATACCATTATTATTCATCCTATCCTTATCAATTCTATTCAATGTACCTTTTGTTTTAGATGTTATAATAGTGGATATAAATATTGACATTCTGCTTTTGTGGTATTATTTTAAACAGGGTCTCAAAGCCAGTTAAGCTGCTCACATAATTTGTGAAGTGGAAAGAAATGATACAATATCTGACCATACGTTCCAAAACTGGTTAAAGCTTTTTCAGTATGATGACTTTTCCCTTGAATTAAAAGCCCAGAAAGTCAACAAGGTAGAAGAGAACTCAACCACTGGCATTTGAAAACTTTTAGAAGAGCTAAGAACATCAAGATATAACATATACATAAGCTTAAAAAAAGGGGGGGAGAAGAAACGAGTTGATTGAAAAGCAAAAATACCTTTGATACACCCATATATATATATATATATATATATATATATATATATATATATATATATACCAACCCTCCAAACAAGGATTCAACACAAGGTCAATTTCTTAAGCGGAGTTTAACAGGTTTAAATTCAGTTTTCCTTCTAGATTGGTTGCCTAACAATGTTTAAAGAGCCCAATCAGCTCTACTATTTACCCATAGCTGGATTCATACCTTTCCCAAAGATATTAGCACCATGTGAAACACACACATACACCCTAATATATGTAATCATCAGGATGTTGAGCTGACAGCATGGATTCCTATGACTTTCTCATCACCCATCCCTATGAGTCATCGCTCCTAGCAAGTCCTCCTCACAGCATCCACTATCTGCACCAAGATGGTCAATGTAAGTCTTTGTTGGTTGAACCACTCTAGTTTGCCCATGAGTAGATATCCACAAGAGATACATGAAAGACATTTTCATTGCAGGATTTGGAATTAAATAATCCACAACAGTTGATATACCATTAAAAAAAATAAACTTGTTCGTTTACTCACCTTTTTTAATCCAAACAATTCATATTGACGTCTTTGCTTACAAGCCCTGAGGGCCTCAATTCTGTCAGGGTCAGACTTGTGATTGTGGTCACATGTCAAAGAGATTTTATCATTGCACAATATCACCTTGCCATGACAAGTTTTCACATCGCAACGCCAAAACATGGTCCGGGTCTTTTCATTTCGACGACCCAAACGAAAAGAATAACCTTGAAAAATCAGTTTTTCCCTTCGCTTCTGGCTGAGCACAACTTCATAATTTCTAGACATGGTTTTAAAAAATCAATTCTAGACTTTCCTATCTCAAAATCCTGTGGAGTATATAAGAAAAATAAAATTCCTTTTAATTCTAAAAGTTAATGGCAGTTGGCAACAATTCAATAAGTGATAGTTTTTAAGTCTCTTATCCCTTCACAGCTTACGGTCGAGTAAAATTAATTTTATTTTAAGTCAAAAATACTAGGAGTGAACACAAAAATACTCATATAAAAACTTATTGGTATTTATATATATATATATATATATATATATATATAATATTGTGACATCACAAACATTGATTGAAACTATTTATTTTCTCACCAGCAGAAATTCTGTGCACCTTTCCCACCACTAACTTATGGTCAAGTCACACTGAAAGCCCCGGTTCCCGCTAGATCACCAAAGCAGGGATAAGCCTGTTCAATACTTAGATAAGCAACAGCAGATACTGTAAGCAACCGGATATCAAAACGGCTTGATTCAGCAGTAAATGCCTAGAAAGGTGTTGATATGCCATAAAATAAAACAACCAATTTCTCTTCACAAAAAGCTACCAAAAGAGAGATGAGACGATACAAGTGATAAATAAAGTTGGCAAATATTGAGCCACCCTGAAATGTTAAAGAATATAAAATCTTTCAGGGTATTAAGAAAAGATATGCATCAAAATAGAAAACTCAAGCTCTTATATGAGTTGTTTGTTTGTAAAATTTATTTCATTCATTTCTTTTGTATTCAAAATTCCTACAAATCCAGTCCCCTCTAAAGTAGGTAATTTTAAAATAATTCTAAAATAATATAGAAAAAAAACATAAATAACAACATCAACTTTTATATGTCAAGAAGTAATTTCTAATTAAAATACTTTTCAATATGAATAGATTTGAGATTTATATCTTCAGTTATTAAATCGTACAAGCCTCAAGTAATTCAATCACAATATTGTTTTGAAAAAAAATAAGAAGCTATTTTCAGCACCAACAAATTAAACATTAGGAAATAATTGTGAATGTTTTATTTAAAAATTAACAGACAATGAAGATTTAGAGTAAGAGCAAAGTGTATATATTCAAAACTTACAATTTTTATCTAAACAAAAAAATTAAAAAACAAATTTTGAAACTAACAGAATTAAATGGCCAACACATAAGTTTAATTTTGATTTTAAAAACCTAATTTTAAATTATCAAAAATTATCAAAAATTGAAGTGACAATTTTTCATAGTTTAAAAACTAAAAATTTTCCCCAAATATTACAATCTTTTAATATTTAAAAAAACTGAATCTAACATAATTAAATTGCCAAAATATAAGTTTAATTCATTTTTTTAAAAATTTAGCAAGCTAATATTTTAGTTTTAAAAGAATAAAAGTAATATAAATGATAATTTTTAAGAGTTTATTAAAATTAAAAACTAAAAGTTTTCCCCAAATATTACCGTTTAATGGTTAACAAACTAGATTAACAGAACATTGTGAGCTTGATTCTCACTGGGTGTCCGATACTTATTTAATTTCTCCATATAGACGCCCAATTCATCTTTTTAAACCGACGAATACCTGTAGTTGTTTATACACCAGAAAATCAGAAATTAAACAAATAAATAAATAAATATTTCAATGAAATAAAACATCCTCAAATCCTGAAACTGACATTGAATTAAGAGCAAATGTATTCTTACGACATTTCAGGGACCCTAAGATCAAGAAAGACCTAAGATTAAAATGAGCCATTATGCACCCCTCATACTTGCTCTTCACATATAAAGGAAATGCTCTTCCACGTCATGGAAAAATACCTTTTACTCCTACTACAACTGCTACCGCAACGGTTACACTACCTCTGCCTGCTGCTCAAACTGACTTCCACTAAATGTGCTGTTTTTTGCGACTGATGAACAAACAGGAATAATGATATTCTCTCGTGTAAGAATTCGCCGACCGACTCTCAACAATAGAAATATATTATGTGCTCACCCAGAAATACAGCAAAAATAGCTCAGAGATAAAAACTGATTTTTTCTTCTTCTTCGCTGATTTTGATGTTATTATTATTATCATAAATGAATTGTGCTCTTCCACTGCTTCGAGCTCCACTCAACACAAAACGTCAACAACATCGTTTTGAGCTCTTTTGTTGATGGTGCGTTTCACTTCGAAAACAGTTATCCCCCTTTTTATAAACGCAAAATAGAAATTCACCAGTTAATATAGAAAGGTAGGTTGAAGAAATAAAAAAAAAAAAAAAAAAAAAAAAAAAAATACAAGGTGACCACAAAAAAACAGAACCCCCACAAATTTTGAAATAAAACTGTTAATTTAATTTTATTTTGTTTCAAATTAAAGTCAACTTGGTGTTTAAAACATTGTAAAAATAATTTTCCTCAATATGTCATGGTCAACCAAGGAAAAAACATTTTGAAATTTTATAGACGTTGATAAGATTAAATAAAATTTAGGTTAAATAAATAATTTATCAGTCAAGAGTGTTTCCTTTTGATTAGGTTAGACTTATAGGAAATAACCTAAATTTATTTAGGTTGTTTTTATGGGGTGGGGGGTCACCCTGTATATATTTTGGTATGGATGAAATTTATTATATATCCATACCAACATTTTCTTCCATTTTTATCTTTTCAATATATCTGTCGGATTCATTTCCACTTTTCTCACATATTATATAATTTTTATTCATAGAAATATTATTCAAGTGTGGACAGATGAGAGGGCACCTAGATCTTGAAATAGGCCTTTATTTTTAGGTAGCTCTGGCATCTATCCTTGATATTCTAATGTGATTCAAGACGATTTTTTTCAATAATAATAATAATAATAATAATAATAATAATAATTCTCTGGGATCAGACAGATCACCTAATCCCGGCCAGGAGACCGGACCTAGTATTGATTGACAAGAAAAAGAGAACCTGTCATCTCGTGGATTTTTCCGTCCCGGATGACCACCGAGTGAAAATGAAAGAAAGCGAAAAGATAGACAAATACTTGGACTTTGCCTGAGAACTGAGCAAACTGTGGACCATGAAGGTGAAGGTTGTACCAATTGTAATTGGTGCCTTTGGAACGGTCTCCAAAGGTCTGGAAAAGAATTTAGGTGAATTGGAAACTCAGAGCAAGAATCAAGACCATCCAAACTACAGCACTGTTAAGATCGGCCAGGATACTCTGAGGAGTCCTGGAGACCTGAGGAGACTTGCTGACACTCAACCCCCAGTGAACCACCGGCTACGTCAGATGTGAAAACCTCAATAATAATATTTTATTTTATTTATTTATTTTTTGAGAAGCAGTGGTTGACACACACTCCGACACTGACCCCAAAGCTTTAAAAAAAAACTAAAAAAAATAACTAAGGTTTTTGGGTTATTTCCTATAACTCCAACATAAACAAAGGGGAACCACTCTTGACTGATAAATTATTTATTCATTTATTGATCTACTAGGAAAAAGGAAAACGGGGTTAGGGTTAGTTGAATGGGAAAATAAATAAATAATTTATCATTTAAGAGTGGTTCCCCCTTGTTTATGTTGGAGTTATAGGAAATAACCGGTTTTTGAATTGATTTTTCTCTGGTAACTTAACACATTGAAAATGTTTAGAATCCCCCCCCCCCGACTTAAGATCAAAATAAATATAGTTTTGATTATTTGAAGAAATAACTTTATCAGATGGTTTACAACAGCGGATATCATTCACTGGAAACCATTTCATAAATATGCGTGTATGTTATTCACTGAATAATATACACGCATATTTAGGATTAATCTTTTTAATTTTCTTTTTAATTATAATAAACCATTGAATAAAATTCCTTTACAACAAACATTATTTAATCACAAGGTTTATGTTAGACATGTGGGTACGTATTCACCCAACCCTTCCACCATGGACAGGTGTAACACAAGGTCAATTCTTAAGCAGAGTACAACCAAGGCTAACGAACCCAGTCTGTCCTACTATTTACCCATAGCTGGAGTGAGATGAATTCATGCAAGGTCAGTGCTAGGATATAATGGGACCCATCCAAATTCATGACATGAGGCCCTCACTCTACTGCATTGTCATTCCAGGGCCCCCAAGCAGACTTGGTTTCTCTGTGGTCAGGGGGATGTAGTACACGCCGACCCTAAGTCCATGCATTTCTCAAAGTGCGAAGTGAAACGCAAATAGCCTAGTCCCGGATTTGAACTCAGGTTGCTGATTCCATTTCCTATGACGATAACCGTTATTTCAGTGTGCCTCCTCCATTGTCAGAAATGTGGGGAAAGCAAGGCGATTCTGAAACACTAAAATTGCCAGTACCAGCACCTTTATTCAATTGAAACACCCCAGGTATCGGGTATTAGCCCCCACTGTGCCTACAATTGAACGACCCCTCACCCTTGAAACTAGACAATTGCTATATATATTTTTTGAATGTTGTTTTAGAACCTCTACAGAACATGTTGGCAAAATTTGTAGCGAATCTCTTTTTGGTGCATATCGTGACAGTTGTTTTTAATTAAAATAAAATTAAAATACCGAAAAAAAAAAGGATATTTTAAAAGAGGGGGGTATTTACATTTACTTGTCGATAAAAAACCTGAAAGTGGCTTACTTTTAACGTCTTCAAACCACTAAAAAAAGTTATTTGTCGATAAAAACGCCTTCAAACCGCTAAAATATTTTAAAGATGCTGGGGGGGGGGGTAAAATATTTACATTTACTTGTCGATAAAACATTGGTGGGAAGGGGTAAAATATCGCTATTATACTGCATTAACTTTTCGAGAAATACGCCCTCAAACAGCTAGGGGGTTCATAAGTAGCACTGGTCGGATTTTCAGCAGACACCACTAAGCGTTTTTTAGGGTAGAAGGCCAGGATGCATTAATGCGATATGCACCCCCCCTCCAAGTAGTTTCTGTTGGCTTATAAAAACCCAAATGAAAGAATTAATGAAAATCGTATCAACTTTAGGGAGATATCGCCAATGTAAATGTAGAGATAACGTTTTTATTTATTTAAAAAAATTTTTTTCGGCGTTATGCCATCACCTACAGAAATCTGACAAATAAAGTATCTTAATTTGAATTTAAAATACTTTGATTATTATGAATTTATTTAGCCCCTCTACATTTTTCTTTTAAATTTTTTAGTGAGGATGATAACAACGAAATCAGCGCTTCTTACCGGTGTTTGTTTTGACGGTGTTACTGTTTAAAATGCTACCGTTATTTCTTGTTCCATGTTTACTGTTATAATTGAATTTTAAAAATAGAAAAAATGAGGGGGTTCTAATTACATATATAAAGACGAAAGAACGGGATATATGATACACAAAGAGGCTCTCAAACTCTAATCAGAATTTTTTCTTTGTTTAAAACTTTTTTGCTGTATATTTATGTTATAATCTCTCTCTCTCTCTCTCTCTCTCTCTCTCTCTCTCTCTCTCTCTCTCTCTCTCTCTCTCTCTCTCTCTCTCTCCTATTATAATGAATGCAAGTCCCTAAACATTTATTAGATAAATAAATGATCCCATCTATAGGTTAAATAGATCTTTTAAAAATATATAAAGATATAAAAAAAAAAGTTAGGCCAAACCTGGAATGATACTAAGACATTGTTAGACAGACAGACATATACACACACACAGACTTACATATACACACACGCAGAGAATTTGGAAAATATCACCAGTCATACAACAGAATGGACAGATTCTAGCAACAACAAGCTAACAGCTCCAGAGTTTCAGAAATCTGACGAAGGGATCTTTATCCCGAAATATTAAGAATAAATCAAAGGTAAACGAACAACATCATAGTTACCTTATTTTCATTTTCACTTGCATTGTGATAGCCTTCAAAACCAACCACCAAACCAATATAAAAACAATGCTTCAAGCAAATTGCAAAACTCTTTTAAATAGATCTGTCTAACAAATATTCATATTCGATAATAATACTTAAGAAATAACTACACAGAAAAATGAAAATATGAATATACAGAGTGGTCCGAAAATCTTGTTACCCTTGCATATTGTTTTAACTTTCATTATTTTTGTTTTAATAATGTAAGTTATGGAATTATTTTAATTCTTAAAAAAATCGTTGAAAAATAGATTATTTTCTAGAATTTCGGATTGTATTATGTAATTATCTTACTTCTATAAAATATGTAGAGAGTGACAAGACTTTCGGATCACCCTGTACAATAAACGCGATTCCCTAACTTGTAAGCACAAAATATCCATGCCGTTAAAAATCATTCAATCGGTGAAACTTCTAACTCAAAAAGTCAATTGATAAACGAACATAAGAATGAAAACAATAACAATAAACAATTCTTACATTTGACATGGGTTGATATTGTTGTTGTTGGCTTCCTACTTTCATCTTGGCATACCATCTGGGCACAGGAACATTTCTATGAAATAACGTGGGCACCGCATCGGGTTTGAGTATAATACGAGGAGTATTCAAAGTACCGAAACATGTCTTTAGTTTTGTCTGTAAACAATCGGGTTCAAAGTGCAGCGTACAGATTCGAACCCGGCGCCTCACGTTTTGGTCGTCAGAGCAGGCCATGTCAAGGAAGCTCTCAATGCGATCCTCATCGATGCCCATGTTTTGGGCCCACACTCGACACTGTTCCCGTTTCCTGGGGAAACAGTGCAGACGAACGTTGTTAAACGGCATGCGGCCATCGTGGCTAGAACAACCGAAAGCTTTGCAGTGAGGCATGGTCCACCTTTTTTTCTTTTCTTTTTTTTTTAACTTAAAAACACAGTAACTTTCTTATTTCGAAGTTCAGGGGTCGGCTTTATCAACAATATTTTTCATCACTATTAATAGATAGTACACGAGTTGTCTCCCTTCCTGTTGCTTTCGTCAATGGATTCGTAAAAATAAATTTAGTGGGTGAATTGACTTTAGCAATATGAAATTTAGAAAAAAATAATCATTTTGCTGATTTAGGATTAAAAAAAAATCTGTTAAAGTAATTCAAACGTATATGAACCAGTAGCTGTACACACATTCTAAATCTCGACCCACTGCAGTAGATTTTTTTTTTAAATGGGTGACCAACTACAAAGATGGAGTCAAAAATGGGTGAAGTATTCCACACTTTTGAAACAACGACCTGTTTTCGCTTATATATTAATCAAGAATACAAGCGTTATTTTGTGAAAAAAGTTAAACATATTGATATCAAATCTGTGAGTGAAAGAAAAATAAAGAAAAGTCTCCAACAATGAACGAATAATCACCAACCAACGGTAGAAACGAAGCAGCTGTGGTGGGTGATTTTTTTTCCCATGCGATCTGGCTGCTGCTGCTGCTATAGTGGGTGAGTCAAGTGATTATTTACCCTTACCAACATTAAAGATCTACATAAGTTGTTCCTTTTGGTTTCAGGATTAATTTCTCGGTCCTGGGTGAAAATGAAAATATCAGTAACTAAACCGATTTTTAAATTTTTTTAATAAATAAGTACCTGTTCTAAAAAACAGAAAAAAAGACATGACCTAGGTTCGTACTTGCATATTCCCCGACTTTTTAGTAGCAGTAGTAGTAATTGTTTATAAAAATGTAGGCGAAGAGCAACAACAGGTCATTTCAGATAAGTTATTCTTTAGTATCATTTTTATAGGTTACGATTATTTATCTTTTCGGCTTGTTGCCACTTGAATTAAACTGTTTAATCTTTTAAAAATTGAAATAGTTCACTAAGTAGGACTGAGCCTATTCTAGTAGTGACCACCCCAAGCGGATATTTAACAGGTTGTAATTCAGTTTTCCTTGTCCTACACTGGTTGCCTAACCAAGGTTAAAGAGCCTAGTATGCCCTACTATTTACCCATAGCTGGAGGGAGAGTACTTGGATTCATAACTTTCCCAGAGTATTAGTGCTATGTGAATTGTAGCTTCGTTCAGGATTTGAACTCAGGTTGACGAGTCCATTTCCTACGACTCTAACCATTATACAACTAACCTCCCTGTTTAGTTTTTGTACAAAAAAAAAAATTACATAAGAAAAAATTCAAGGTAAATATCCTGTAAAAGGAAAAACCTAATTAAAACAGGTGGAGTAGCTTATTGATAGTGTCAACCGGACAGCGTGGGAATCTATCACCTTTTCACTAGCACTAGACCAGGGAGACTGTTTTTGTGTCTGAGGTGGAGTGCCACATCTACCAGCGACTTTCCAATTTACCACAAAGATCCAAGTTTTGCTACCCATGTGCAGTGTCAAAGAAACAGAAGAAATATCTAAAAGACATTGTTTTTTCTTAACTTTGAAAACATGTTACAAAGGTACAGTCGTTGGGGTACTTCTTCAGAATATCCCAATGTCTGCAGTAATATACAAAATAATTATATAGAAAAAGTTATTTACAAAGCTTAACTTAAATGTGACACAAGGCCGAAAGTATGAGACACACCAGTGAGAATTGAATTCACTAACAAGGGTCTGTTAACCTAGTTTGCTAACCATTACACAACGTGAAATTCAATACTTAGTCATCATCCAGATAAGACTAAGTTTCAATCATTTGCTTCATTAAAAAAAAAAAAAAAAAAAATGGGGGGGGGGAAATAAATGTAGTGCGTTTCAAAATGAGGATTTTAGATGTCAATGTTCAGTAAAAAACAGTTTTCTGAAATTCACTCAAATCTGGTTGGTGAATATATCATAAATTTGTTTTATATATATATATATATATATATATATATATTACACTCGTGTGTCTGTGTGTGTGTGTGAGAAGAGAGAGAGAGAGAGAGAGAGAGAGATATTTCTTAAACCAAGCAAGTACTCAAATATTGCCCAGGAGACCAGGATAAAATGTAAATAAACTCCTCAGGTCGATTTCCTTACTAAAAGTTTCATGTATTTGAAAAATACAATTATCAGATGAAACACGATATGTATGTATGTTTTATTTGTTCAAAGGCGAACTTACTGGTCATAGGAGATCTTATGACACTAAACTACTGAAGACTCATTTTTACAAAAGTCCTTCAGCAGCAACCCACAGTTAACTTGTGTCAATTCTGTGATAAAGTGAGTTGGTCTATGGCAGGTTTGAGAGGTTTATATAAGGGTTTATTTGTTACACATGTGATAGGGATTGTAAAAATGTACTCCCATGGGTACTCTTAGTGAATCAAGGAGATGGCCTTCTGCAAAGAAATAGCAGTCACTAATATATATATATATATATATACATATATATTCATGTATATACTAAAGCTAAGCGAATCAATATTTGTGTCCTAAAGGCTTTTTACCTATTTAGTTTAATGACACAAAATTCATATAAAAATATTCCTTAGTTCTAGGATTTGAGTTATGTTTGAAAAAAAAATCCATTTTGATTGGTTCTAATTAGTCATAATTTGCAATTAAGTCATAAACTGACCCTTCTCTAACTCACATTCAGCCTGTCTATGTATATTTTGATTACCTCTTCTTAGTATCTGTTTTGCATCTCTATGAATGTAAAGAGAGTGATTTAGAGAGCGTAGAATGTATTTGTATATTAAGTCTCTTTTGCAGCTAGCCCAGCCAACATTTTTGGCGCTTAATAAATTTCAATTAGGTCAAACGTTCCCTTTCTGAGAAATCTTACAAAATGATTTTAATGTTCTTTTTTTCTTTTTTTTTTAATTCTCTGGCCATATTTTTTAAAAAAAAAAAAAATTAATTTGCTTTGCAAACTCACTTTTCCCTAATCCCAATCATCTATCTAGAGCTCAATGGGTGACCCAACAGGTCACAATTTGTCTACTGTATATATATATAATATATAATAATATATATAACATATATATATATATATATAAATATATATACTCACTAGAATATCTGCTATATCTCAGAGATGAGGTGTTAGTGTTGTTATTATTCTCTACACATTGTGGACTGCTATACTCAACTAAGATGAGTATAGCAGTCCGCAATGTGTAGAAATAGTAATAACTTACAAGAATAGTGTATCAAATAACTTTAGTTAAATTTTTCTTCACAACTAAATCTCTGGAAAACAAAAGAAGTTTGATAATCTAAGAGGAATATTCTTATATGTGGATCAATAGATTTTTAAATGGTGGCATCAGTCATGAGAAGAAGATTTAAAAAGGTTTGAAACAAGTTTTGCAAATAAAATGAAAATAAAAGTTTTTGAAAAGGAAAATCAAACTCAAAACCATTTTGCAGACCTTCTTTATTATATATATATATATATATATATATATATATATATATCCTTAAGGTGAAACTCGAGTAGGTTATTCCTGTGTATACTATTATAAATAATCAAATTTGCTCTACTATGTATTGAGCACTTTATATTTGTTATATCGCTGTCTTATCATTGTGAAACTTGTATCAACTAAAACATTGTGACCGATTTCACCGGTAAGTCATCATTTTCATATAAAATCATATATATATATATATATATATATATATATATATTGGACATAGTAAATGATTAGTCAGTCATAATGTGGTACTATGATACATATCAAAACCATAATAAGAACAACACAAACTGTTCATACAATAGATTTATAGTAAAAACAAAAAACAAATACTAAAACAACCTCTCTGGATGCTAACAGGAAAATATGAAAGAAATGGCATGTCATGATTCTTTTGCAATACTTAGATGATACATTGGGTTTTAGTCTATTTTAATGTAGCTATTCTGTCATAAAATGGATTTTTATGATATGGGTGCTAGAAGGTAGTGGCTGAGAGTCTTCATGTCCTGGGTATGACATTAAACTCTATCTGAATGGTGAGGATCCAGTTCTGGAGCTCTGAGGAATGTGGAGCACCTCTTCATCACCATTGCTCCCAGGTCCACTCTGATCTGTAAAGGTAGTACCTGTTAGGGTTCCATCTATGGTTTAAATAGTAAAAATGTGTTTATAAAAATAATTGAGTATCCATTAGGAATGAGTCTATTTAAACTGTCAGCATTAAATGACCCACCTAAGTTGATATGCATAAACAAAACAAACTAAACCAAAAAGGCTTTTTGACGATGGGGTTGACACAAATGGGAAAGGATAGGGCAAGTAGAGTCAAATTTATAAATTTCTTTATTAATAATGCAATTACAAAAACAGAAGCTTCAAAAGAGAAATCATTCTTTACTATTTTGATCAAATATTAAACTAATAAAGTGTATAATCATACAAGTAGTAAAGTCGGTGGAGCGTCCTATTGTTGGTATCAGCCAGACAGCAGAGGAAGTCTATCCCTTTTCACTAGCACTAGATTAGGGAGATTTTTTATGCCTGTATTTATTTCTCAGTGATATATATGACACATTGCAAGATTTTAAATGCACTAATAACATGGGCTGTTTTTGAGGCAAATCTAACTCAGATTTTCAGAGACATTGTTAGTGAATAAAATTTATTCTATGTATTAATGATTTTGACTATAAATTGAATGCTCATTGATAAACTTATGCAATTCCTAAGGATATTATGACAGTTTTCGGTTACAGACAGACAGACACCAAATCTCCATTATAATAAGATATTGCTAGGCAATAGCAATGTAGAAATGAGGATTCTCTGTCCAGAATTCAGGTCAGACAGGCATATAAACTACTTCTTAGAGGTACAAATACCGGTGCTCAGTGCTAAAAATAGTAGGCATAGTGAGAAAAGACCTGATAGGTTTGGTTTTCTTTGTCTAATGGCATATCAACCTTTGTGACTTATTCAATGCTGCCATGTCACTGAGGAAGTATTGAAATCTTCTCATTGTTTGAAACTCCTACACCATTTGAGACGTTTTTGACATCTATGCACAACTTACCATACCACTTCCATTAATTAGCAATGAAATTCAATTGGTTTAATGCCTTTTGTATTTCAAAAACCGAATATCTGCATGAACTATCAGGAACTCCATCAAAAACTGCCAACCCAAGATTGAGTGTGGTAGGGGCAGGTGCAACAAACACAGCAGTGTTGCTAATAGCCGCACAAACAGATTCTCTATGTCCCCAGAACTTAGAAACCTTACTTTTAGATTAACCATGTACATACATAAACAAATATATATATATATATATATATATATATATATATATATAAACAAATGTAAGTATTTAATAGTATAAAACACTGCTCCTTAATGGCAGCTGTCGATGGCCGTGAGGTTAACTAATTGGGCTGATGAAAAGTCAGTCAGGTTTTGCTCCCTGGTCGTTGGTAGTTCCTGCGTCTAGCCACATTGATGAGACGGGAGGCGTTGAGACACGGTGTGTGTGGATGACATATACAATATATATGAGATGCACTTAGTGCAACAGTTATCATCATGGGAAATGAATTCAGCAATCAAAGTTCAAATCCTGGATGAGGCTGTTTTGTGTTTCACTTCACTCTAATCCCGTGGGAAAGGCATGAAACAATCTCTTCTTTCGCTAGTTATGGGAGAATATTAGAATAGACTGGTGGTTCTTTAGCCTTGAGTAGGCAACTCATTTAGGAGAAGGAAACTGGTTTTATTCTTCTTAAAAATTGACATTTTATCATATCTTGCTGTGGTGGAGGAGTTGGGTAAACACACACACACATATATATATATTGTATATATTATATATAAACACACACATACATACACAAACACACACCACCATAAACAAGCATGCACAAATTTCACCTATACAAACACATAAACAAGCATACATATACATGTGCATACACACACAAAAAGGTATACATATATACATACACACACACACACTTTAGAATTATTGTCAGATGAGATTCTTTATCATAAAATTTACTGAAGAAAAAAAATTAGTTCAAAAAGCTTTTAGAAAAAAAAAAATTTTTTTCTCACTCCAAAAAATTCTCCATTATAAATTCTTAATTTGATTTGAAAGAATTAAAATTTATTTCTTCAGATTTTAAATTCTAAATAATAATTAAAAGGACTTTTAAGAAAAAATATGCACTTTTAAAAAAAAAAACATGAAAAAGACTTATGATAATCTTTAAAAAAATTTAAAAATTTAAAAAGAATGATTTAAAATAAATCTATGTTATAACATGCAATTGTATATATATAATAAATAGCAGTTTACAGTATGAATGAGAAGGCTAATTTGCATATTGATATTAAAATTTGATTTTAATAAATATGTGCTTGGGATTATTGATTTCTAATTTTTGGTTTTAACTTAATAAATAAGAAATTCATTAACAAAAAGGAATAATTGTCATTTATTCTTTACTTCCTAATTTAAATAAATAGTTAAATTAGGAAAATTTAGCAAAGAAAGACGGGAGTGATGGAATTTTCCATTATACCGCCCTCTGTTTCAAAATCTTTTTATCTGCATTTCTTATTTAGTTTCATTAGCCTTTATAATTTAACATAATAATCTATTACATTAAAACTTAAATACTTGCACCTGGAGGGTGCATATATTTGCTAGTTTTGTTAATACTCCCCACCCCAGGCTAAAGAAAAGAAATAAAAACACTGCTTTCCAATGTTTTTTTTAAAATCTTCTAAATTATTTGGATAATGAAACTAAAATCAAACTTACAGCCAAAAACTTGAACGGAAAAACTAATCAAACTTAAAAATCTATTTTTAGACAAGATAACTTACAGATTTTGAGATAGGAACATCTTGCAAATTCTGCGACATCTTTTGGTATTGTGATGTTGCTCACAAGCATCTGTACTGTTGCTAGCAGAATTTGAGGTTCCTCTGCATTTGTTGGTAAGTTTGATGAGTTTTCAACATTTTTTCAAGGCTGTGGATTCCCAGGTTGCAATTCTTATAAAGAATTTGGTCATCTGGCATCCGTTTAAGTTTTACCGATAAATAAAATGGGGAATCTGGTAAACAGGCAGAAGTGAGGTCGATGCTTGGCAAATTCTTTATAGAAACGAATTGGGCACCGTTCTGTCCGTTTCTGGTCAGGCCATAATTGTGCACATGTTGTTGTTGTTACATCTGATTTCGGACAAGACACTGACATCAATGGTGGTGCTGATCTTGCTTTTTCTGAATTCGCCTCGTTATAAACTAGGTATTTCCCTTTTAAAGGGTCCAATTTCAGGTGTAAATCACCCCATTTGAGTTCATATGACTCCTGGTTGCACTTCAGGCCTAACAATTTGCGGTTGAAGTACCAGACGGTTCTTGTAAAGATGAGGCAATTTGTAAGAGAACCAAGAAACTCCTTCCTTCCACAAGCATCTTCCTCCTCTTGGTTAGTTCAAATGAAGACTTCGTCTTTTCCCCTTATCAGTTCTTTTTAGTTCTTTTTTTTCTTTGCATTCAAACGCTTCGGCTTAGCGCAAAGTCGACATCAGTCAGGGTGTTGTAAGGGTAGCTCTTATCACGCAAATAACGGTCAGGGCACACTGAAAAGCGCTCAGGGACATCGGTTCAAACTCCCCACCATCCATTTTTTGACCTCCCGAAAGAAAGAGCACAGCAACTTGTCTAATTCATTGGGGGGATCTGTTCAACAGGTCGTTTCTCCCCTTTTTCAAAAAAGAAAGCTGTCATCCTTCGTACACAAGAAATAGTCTTACGTACAGTCAGGACGTTACGCATGTGCGGCTGGGACGAACTCTCGTAGACTTTCTCCAGGTTCTTGCGGCACTTGGGCAGGAACTGTTATTGGTTCTGCTTTGTTTTCTTTGGGTTCTGCCAACTGTTCTTTTAGGAATCCTATTAACATTGGTTTTTCTAATAGTGGCATCAGGCACCAATTCTTTGGTCGGACAAATTATCACAAAATTGTACACTACAATCAAGAATTTCTTGTGGTCACCATTGACATGGACCGTCTTTCTTTCATTTTCTTTTTTAGCTGCCGCTTCGGAGTTCCTTCTTTGCGTGCCATGAAAGAACCCCCGAGACAAGGCAAATGTTGATCTGAGAGGATGTCGCAGGGGTATTTATTGCTGGCGGAGATACCGGTCCAAAGCAACTGAAATGCACCCAGCGACATGGCTCGAATTCATCGGCCATCCAATTTACGTGCTTCTTTGAAAAACAAGCAAAGCAGGGAATCCAGTCTGTCGGAAGGGATCTGTTCAAGAGGGCGGCTTTCACCTTTTGTCTTGAAGAATTCCTGTTAATTTTCGAAGACAAGATTTGGTCTTTTTTCACCGTGTTTTCATTGTACATCTGAGACACCAAATCACCACCCTGTTGGTGGATATCGCCCTTGCTGTTATTGTTCAGTTGAGTTTGGGGGGTTTTGCTGGTGACGTCTGCTGCATGTTTGGCTTTTAGATTCTTGTCTGAACTGTCATGCTGTTATTGACATTGTCACTATTGACTACCATCTTCTCGTCCACGATGGAAGTTCCATACGTTTTTAAGTTCATTTTCCACTTTTAAGGCGTAGTTGTTTATTGTTGTGGTTTCTCACCCTAGAAGATAGACACCATCTCTCACCTCCGCTACCACCTTCTCTTTCACATCGTTCCATCACCATCACCCCCGCCTCGCCTTTATCACCGGCACCAAGGTGGGATTGCCAACAACAGGAATAGTCTGTCTTTCACAAAACGACGATGACGACGAAGTGGGGTTTTCGAGTTATTGTTACAAGAATTGGCGTATTGCCAGACGAACCAATAACAGACCTCAACGCTCCTCATGACAAGAGGTTGAATAACAACTGCAGAAGTAGCCATATTGTCGATAGAAGCAAAATGAATATCTAGGACAGATAGACAAAGCGGACAAGCTTATATACAATTTAGCTCACACACATAATAAAATACGCACGCACACATCTATATAGATAAATAAATATAGAAAGTACGCTTGCTCGCTCGCTCGCTCTTTCTCTCTATTTCTGGCACGCACACACAGATACAGTGGGCAAGTACTGGTAATCTCTCCTCCTGTGGTAGTAGCTGAACTAGAGAATATCGACTAGCACCGTCTATGGTTTATAGAGAAAGGAAGGGGGAAGCTGTGTAGCTAGACAGATAGAGAGAGAGGGAAGTGAAAGAGAGAGTAACGTGCACTTTCTATCTATGTGCAATGAAGAAGAAAAGAGAGAAAAAAGGTATTGACTGGGAAGGGGACTTAAAAACTTGCTTTAATATTTGCTTTTTATATATCTTTGTTTTTCTTTTCTTTTTGTTAGGGGGGGCAAAAATATATATAAGAGAGAAAAAATGGTGGAGTAAAAACAATTTATTGAATTTAGGTTCTAATTAAGTTAAAAAATAGTTCTGAAATTATTGTGATTCTGATTAAATTTTACGGAAATCGTCTAAGAGTATTTTTAATTTTTTTTCTAAAGGGTGTTGAATCTTGTTTTAAAAAATACTGTCACAACACACAGAATTAAAACTTTAAAAATTAAATTTTTTTCACTCCTCATGTCAGTCTCATGACCAAGTTACAAGTTTGTTTTGTTTTTTGTATAATTTAATCTTCAGATGAAACGTAGTTTTTAAAAACATGAAACTTATATCGTCTTGAGACTGATAAAAGATGGTGAAAAAACATCTATATATTTTAGATTTTACCTGCTCTGCTTGGCCAATATTTGAGCACTTTTTTTGGATTTAGAAAAAAAAAGTGTTTATATTTATTCTTATGTAAGGTGAAAAATTGAATAAATACAGCCGAAAAACAAGATTAAAATTTAATTTAAACCGGAAGAGGCAAATTAAAATAATAATCACTATTAAATAATATCCTACTGATGTTTTCATAGATTGTAATTGGTTGGTTGCCTTAGCACACAAGGTCTACGCTTTGACGAAGATGGAGCCAAAAATGTTTTTTTTAATAAAACCTAAAACAGCAGCTGCCCTAAGGATATCGGATAGATTTATAGCCAACTCTTCTTACCCCCCCCCCTTCAGTCTGGTTGAGTGGAAATTCTAGCGTATTAGCAGGTAGACACACACACACACACACACACACACACACGTTCATTTTTTTTTTTCTTGAAAGGTTAGGCACTTTAAAGGAACCCATATATATGAATATATCTTGTGATGACTTAAGTCATCCACAGACACCATGTTTCGGCGTTTCACGTCTCATCAGTGGCTAGACACAGCATACTATTGTGGATATTTGTCATATCTTCATACATACAAGGTGCATTGGAAATTAATTCATTCCTTAAGTGTTCACTGTTTCATTTGATAGTGTTACCCTTGCATATTTATGAAAGAAAAGCAATAAAAACACACGTTACTGTATTATTATTTTATATTTACAATTAACCCAATCGTCGATGTACTAAGTGGAGAAGATTGTGTTGCACCAATAGTAAGAAAGCTTGGATACTTCTAAATTAATAGACACGAAAATTGACCCCCAGGTACGCACAAGTTAAGACTAAATTATTGTAACATTGTTAAATTAGAAGAAAAAATAGGTGTGTATAATTGCTTTTTTTGTTGTTTTTTTTTAATTTTAATCTAAGGGGCAAAATATGAAGAATATATATTAAGGTGCATTTACGAAAAAAATTTGAAAAGTTTTTTTTTTAATAACAAATAATCAAAGCCTCTTAAAATCTGAGTTAACACATAAATTTAAACCAAAAAACTAACTAGTACGTATTTTAAGGTAATAAATTAATCATATATCCTTTTAAGTAAAGAACTAAACCAAAACGTAGACTATTCAGTGGACTGTGTGAGTAGTATACTAAAATATTTCTCCAATGTTGCCTTACAACAAAATTAGAATAAATTAAATTATTTATTTCGCCTTCATAATAAACACTGACATTACTTCAAATTTAAAAAAAAAAAAAAAAAAACTTTGTAAAAATAATTTTTTTTTTTAGATTTTCGGGACATAATAAAATCGGCTGAGGAACATTTTTTTTTCTTTTCCTAAAATTAAAATCTTTAACGGTGAATTAGCATTTTTATATCGAAATTTATTGATAGAAAATAGTAAGCAAAACCATTTAACCAACCATTTTTTATTTACGAAGTTATTTTCTTTTTTTGCCATTAAAATCTGTTTTTATATACTCGAATTAAATAATACATCAAGAATGAGTTTAAATTAGAAAAAAAGAATTCGTTCCTTTTAAAATCTTACGATAAATAGCAACAATCAGAAAAAGAAAGATTGAAAGAAAATTACTTCTTTGTTGATTTATTTAAGGTTCCCGAAAAAGGGGAATACACTTTAAAAATAAAAGACCCTAAAATAATAGTTACGAAAAACCTATTCTCCCATACAGAAGTGACTTTTTCACCCCAATGATTTTTGCATGTTGAATTTGAGAAAAATAATTAAATATACCAAAACGCATTTCTTTCTAACATTTCCCGGTTATTTTTTTATTTAATAAATAACGGGGGGGGGATAAACAGGTGCGCTACACCTACTCGCACCGAGTGACAAAAAAAATAAAGAAAAAGAAATTACCAGAAAAACACTTTACAAACGATTATATATTCAGTCTTCCTACTACAAGTCGGGTGGATTGTACACCACAAAAACATTTATCGTACGTCCAACGTCTTCTTTTAATCATCTGGACGGTGGTCGCCATCTTAAGGGCAAACGTATCAAGAAATCGTTTACAAATTAAATTAACATATTCGCTCCTGTCATTATTATTAATAATAATAATTCATTAAAATAGAATAAAGTAACTGATACGCAAATGTCTCCTTTTTTTTTATACTTTAATAGAATCAATTAAAAAAACAAAAAAACACTGCAACATTTTTCAATGGTAGTAACTGTTGTGTTTGTAATAACAACATTTTTCTTTTCCAAGAATGAGAAATTACATAATTGGAGTTTTGTACAATAAAATGCATATGGTAATTAACCTAGTGATCGTTTTCATTTTAAGTGGTTAAATAAAACCTTATCTTCCAATATAAAGAAGCAAAAAAAAATATTAGCATTCATAAAATAAGCTTATAAAAATGTTATTAGTTACAATACATCCATAGAGAAATAAATAGATATTTTTTTAAATGCTCGAATTAACCAGTTCGACAATCTGTCTTGATTCGACATTACTATAGATAATGCTAACGGTTTTTGAGTGTCTTACTACTATAAATAGAAGATATATATAGTCAGATTATTTCACCAACAATTACGACTTACACACCACACATAATATAAGGAAATGTATATATTTCTCTTTTCCTTGCCTATAAACACATGTAAACAATTCTATTGAATGTTCGTCTCATTCAGTGTGGGTGAAAAATTATTAGTAGGCTATTCTCATTCCGTTATAGTTTTCAAGTGATTTCTTTCTCTCAAGTTTATGAGAGCCTTGCATAGTGCAAGAGCTAGACTAGCAGACATAAAAAGCGAGTTCGATCCTCAATGGGTACTCCATATTTCTGGCCTTGTACCACAGAGGCTTTTAGATGTCTTGATCAAAATCCTAATCAAAAATTTTCAACCACAGTTTTAAATTAACCCCCATTTACATCACTTGTTTTGTTTTGTTTTGTTTTGTAGAAATAAGGGGTACAAACAATTCGAGTTTCTTGGGTCCGTTAATTTTATGAAAACCATTTTGAGCGCGAAAATAGGGTAAATTTAATATGTTGACTTTCTTTAGTCGATCACAGAAATACATTTCATTATTCCATGCCATATATGACAGTAAGTCTAAATAAAATTAAATAAAAACAAACTTCTAGAACAAATATGAGTTATCTTCCTAATCTTGTAATATAAAAGGATTGTATTCATCCAGTTGTCCACGATATCGAGTATTTGTTTACTGTAGCGATGTCCATCTACCGGGTCAAATTTACCTCCTCCTCCTATATTTAACACAATGAAACTTGGACAAAATGTTAATATCATCTTCAAAATTTTGGACCATTCAAAAGAAAAAAGAAAAAAAAAAAAAAAAAACTCCGATATTTTTTTTTAAATTTGGAGATTGGACATCCCTAGGTTACTGTATGTGTGAAAAGGCCGAAAGCCGCATTTTGGAACAGGACCACCGGAAGACCGGATAGTGCCAAAATAGTTCAGTCCTTGAGAAATATTTTCTGATTTTCAATTTATATATTTATTCATTTATGTATCACAACAAAGAACAAATTTCCAAATAATAAATTTACAATGTAATTATTATTAATGAAATAACTTTGAAGACAGTAATAGAAAGAGAAGGAAAAAACTATCAAAATTAATTTCGTATACAGGGCACATCTGAACAACCTGGGTCCAACACAAAAACAAAAAAAACAAAAAAAAAAAAACTTCTTTAATAGAAATAAAATCTAAACAACAAAAAGTTGCGATTTTTTTCCCAACCGGGCAGTAGTCCAGGTGGGCCAAATTGTAAATTTAAAAAAAATGTATTTACTAAGCTTGCTTAGCAGTAAAAGGTCAAGAATTAACTCTTTCATTCATGGTCTGCACAAGTAGCCGTATCACTCTACATCAGGCACTACATGAAGGTATCAAGTTTAGCTTGGTCAGCACAAAGCCACAAGAGGTATGGGGCACAGTGCGAATCCAATTCAATTACGTCTGAACAATAAGCTTGTTAGCCATCACCACATTACAGGCAGGTGAAAATAATAGCTATCTTTATAAAATGAAGAGCAATGAAGATGAGTGACCAGACTGCTAACGCGGCAAAAAAAAAAAAAAAAAAGCGACACGTGCTTGATCCTGGGATTCCGATCTCGATGCAGCACCTCCCCTTGCACCACTTTTTCTTTCTTTTTTTTTTTTCATGATACTGGTGGCCCCCACCGTACGCACGTGGAGTCCCGTGGATGATGCTAGTACTTGCTGTAAATAGCGAGCAAGCGAGCGCGCACGAAGTAGGGTCGACAGAATGGAATTTTAATTTAAAGAAAAATACAGAGGCTTGGGGAGGTAGGAGGAAGAAAACAAAGATAAGATAAATGCAGATAATTTTTCATACTTACATCTACTGTCTTAACTATATAATTATATTGTTGCTAGAGATTTCTGTTACTGCGTTTAAGACGTGCCTGGTCGGCCGACGGTATTTTCCGCCTGTGTTTTTCGGATTTTTCATGATTCGAAGATTACTAATTCTTGGTAGAATGGTAGAATGGCAGAGTTTACAATAGCGATTCGGATCCATCGGAGATTTTTGACCCAGACAAACGTTTCTTCCCATTTATTGTTGTACTTACGATTTCGATCGTAAGAAGCCTTCCATTTCTTTAAAGTTTGCCCATGGGTGAAGACGATGAAAAAGAGAGACGAGATTGAAATCGGCGTCACAGTTTCCCGTCGCATAAACCTAAGTTCACTTCACGGTCGAATTTGGATGATTATATAAAAATCACATCTATACACTTCGGAGATCCGAATCAAAATGATGTGACGCTTTAGGTTCCTGTAGCAGTAATGTTGCACATGTAAGTGACCTAAAAATATTTTTCAAAAAAAAGGCTGGTAGGTGTGTTAATTTTCTGTACAAATAAGCCAGGAAAAAAGCCAAACGATTTTCATTGGCTGACGCCAACCCGGTTGGAAAAATACCAGCGTTTCGTGAAATTTGGCAAAAAAAGCCAATCTGGCAATACTATCTACAAGAGGTAAAAACGATGTTTTTTGTTTACTGATTGCATTTTGACGGCATGTCAACCCGTCGAAGGTTTTTTATACCTTGAGGTTAGGAAAGGATTCATTATACATGTTATCTACGTTGTGTAGTGTTTCTTAGAGGTTTTTTTTTTTTTTAGTTTAATTTTTCGATTTTTAAAATTTTTTTTTCTTCGCTTTCTCCTTCAATTAAAAAAATATTTTCATTCCCTTCATATCTTCATTTTTTTTTTTTTATTTAACAAACAAGCCTAAATATCCAATATTATGTTGCACCCCAAAGTAGGGGTGGTGTCAAAGTAACTGACTTGAAAAATGTGAAAGTTTTAAAAATAAAAAACTTTCATCCTTAATAATCAACACTGAAAATTTCATTAAATTCAGTTAATTCCCTGATTTTTTTTTCTTTCAAGGGGGTGATCTATTACTGTCAAATTTGACTTTACGCTTGAATGGGGTACCTACAAATACATATCAAGTATTCTATCAAATACAAATAATTTGTACTTATTGTATGGTTTTCAAGTTAACTAATAATAATAATCTTGTAAACAATTATAGTTCAAGTAACTATGGACCTATGATCTTTAGGCACCCTTTTGATCTCGATTCAGGGACATGTTTTTCATTTACACAGTCAATATCCGATTGTTTGTAACAGACGATTTTTAGAATTTTTTTTTTATTATAAAACTAACCCCTAAACCTAACCTAACAAACAACCGGATATTGACGGTGTAAATGAAAAACATGTCCTTCTGAATAGAGATCAAAAGGGGTGCCTAAAAATCATATGTCTGTACTATTAAATATAAATAATTCAAAATTAGACCTATAATATAAATAATTCCCACATATTTGTATTCTTTAATATGCTATCTGATATGATAATTATATGTTTCAAGCAATTATTTCTATTTAATAATAATTTGTTTTATAGTTAAATGGTTTCCAATTAACTGAATAATAATTCTTTGTAAATAATCATAACTTCAAGTAACATTCTTAATACAAATAATTTTGCAGTTAATGAATAGTATTCTTTATAATAACTAATTAATTTATGGTTTCAAATGATTATTTTTATTTATAATAATATTTATTTTGCACCAGCTATATAGTCAGTAACTATTTTTAATAGAAATAATTTACAGTTATTAGGTTTCCTTGTGCTCATTATCAGAAATTCATTACTATTTGAGTTGGTTTAACAAGGAGTAAAGTAAAGGATAAATTTATTTGACACTAATATAACTATAAGCAAATTCTTGGAAAGCTTAGTAATAATTTAAGCAATGATGAGGTCTGGTCAGTACTTAAATGGGTATCACTTAGGAATAGCAGGTACTGTAGCAACCTGAGGCCTATGTGCAAATTTTAGTAAATTTAAAAGTTAAGTAATGATGATTTTGGTTCAGTATTAGATGGACCACTAAGGCTAAGCAAATTTTATTAGTAATTAGGTTAAGCAATGATGAGTCTGGTCAGTACTTAGATGGTAACCACTTAGGAATAGTAGGTACTGTAAGCAATCCAGTGAGCCAGACAGCAAAGCAATCTTAAATAAACAACAACAACCTGGCAATTCTTTGTTTTAGATAATACCCAGTGTTGCTCTGATCCAAATATTAATCTTTCCAAAAACAAATAATTTTGGCTTGTGTTTCAAGGGGCAGGGTGGGGGAAACAAAGATTAAAATAAACAATTCAATATTTAGATTTCTGTAGAGATTTTACTTCATATACTCATTAAAAAGAAAAGAAAAAAGTTTTTATATCAGTAAAGGTAAATATTTGAAAATTTTAAGTTCTTATATAAAGTTGGAATAAATCTGAACCAGGATTATTGATATAATGCCCAACAAATTACAAAATCAGTAGAATGAAAACATCCACACAGCTTCAAGCTGTGCTAATCCTGTGCAGACAATGTTAGCAAGGGCTGGTATAGAAACTTGGTACCTTTGGCCTAGGTAGATCACTACTGAGCTAAACAGGTCCCAATATTTTTGATACGAATTAGAAGTGTTTAAAGATTCAAAAGCAAAAGTTTGTGTTGATTTTTAACAAAAATAATAGCATCCAGTTTGACTTGGGGCTGTAGAATATTGCGACTGACCTCTGCAGAAGTGTAAAAACCCCACCATTAGGCACCTTTTGGCTGAGATATGATTGTGGTGGCTGAGCAATCTCTGAGTCGTGTACAAGTGTTTACCGTGACATGCCAAAACTCCACTCAGTGCTTACTAGGCTAGAATGGGCAGTCAGAGAGGACCCATGTATCAATTGTTGTCACATCAAGACCTAGCATATTATTGGGGTCTCAATTGTATTTCTTTTAAATTGTTATTACCATCATGAGAAGGGCAGTTGGCTAGGGTCAACTACACAGATTATTAATACACATAAAATTTTATATATATATATAATATAATATAATATATATTGGTTTGCTGGTGGTTCGAAGGCTATTGTATGCAAGTGTAAAGAAAAAAGAAAGGTAACTACCTTTCTTTTTTCTTTACACTTGCATTGTGATAGCTCAAACCAACCAGCCAACCATATAACATACAATGCTTCAAGCATAATTACAAAACTTATATATTATATATAAAATCATCACAGCACTGTGTTTCGACGTTTCATGTCTCTCAGTGTTTGCTAGAACAGCAACTAACGTCCAACCAGGAGCGAACCAACTGACTTCTATGCGTTAGATTTGTTAACCCTAGGCCATTGCCAGCTGCATTAAGGAGCAGTTGTTTTAACGTTTTAAAATACTACATTTGTGTATATACTTTACACATCACCAGAAATCAAATCTCCCTATCTATATCTTCATATAGATATATATATATACTATTATAGGGTGCTCATATTATCATATATAATGGCATTCATATCTTAGGTAGCATGGAGAATATAAATAAGTACTTGGTTACAGAGTTTCTCTCCGATGCAATCTTTGGACCCAAGTCTTAAAGATTGCATAGCGAGAAACTGTCAGTAACCAGGCACGGTTGACTCATGTCGACACTATTCTTTAACTATAGTTATATATATATATATATTTATATTATATATATACCCCCACAATATATGGCATAAATAACCAGAGGATTTGATATTTTACTGTTAACACCAATGAACATCAAAATATGATGATTGGTAGCATTGTGGTAAGTTAATTATTTTGTGTGTTTAATATCTATTTTGATGTTCATTTGTTTTAACAGTATTATCAAATCCTCTGGTTATTTATGCCATATCTTGTGTGTGTATTTATATAGTATATTATTATATTTTTTTATATATATAGTTAAGATATGGGGACATGGAGTCACGTGCCTGGTTACTGACATTTCTCGCCTTGCAATCTTTAGACTTGGCTCCAAGATTGACATAGGATGAGAAACTCTGTAACCAGTCTAATTTGACTTCTTCATGCTATCCTTTAGATATAAGCATGTATATATTGAAATATAGCAACCCTATATATATATATATATTATATTAGTAGAAATGAGTGAGAGATTTGATTTCTCTGGTGATTGTAAATTAGATGTAGGTATTGAAAACCTGTTAGAAACACTGCTCCTTGAATGGGGCAGTGGCAATGGATAGAGGTATACAAAATCAAGTGACATAAAGGTCAGTTGGGTTTCGCTCCTGGTTGAGTTAGTTGCTGTGTCTAGCAACACTGATGAGCATGAACGTCGAAACACAGTGTTCTGTGGATGATTTATATTATTATATAAGGTTTGTAATTTGCTGAAGCATGTGTTTATATTGCTTTGTGGTTTGGTTTTGAGGCTATCACAATGCAGTGTAAGAAAAAGAAGGTAGTACCTTCTTTTTTTCTTACACTTTGCATTAACAATAGCCATTCAAACACAGCAAACCAATTATATATTTATATATATAAATATATAAATTTATGTGTATTAAAATACTGGAGTTGACCCTCAAGCACTGCCTTTCTATGATGGATAATAACAATTTTAAAGATACTAAATTGAACATTATATTGCTAAGGTCTGATGGACCAACCAATTGATCACATGGGTCCTCTTGACTGGCCCATTTCCTTAGTAAGAGACTGAAGTGGAGTTTTGCATTCCGGGTACATTGGGTACCGACTCAGAGATTGCTCAGCCACACATCCTATCGTCAGCCAAAAGGGTTTGGTCCCCTAAAATGGTGGGTTTTATCCTTCTGCCAAGGTACAGTCAGCATATTCTACAGGCCCCCCCCCAGTCAACGGATGCTCTTATTTTGTTTAAAATCAACACAATCTCTTGCTTTTGAATCTTAAAAACACTTTCTAATTGTATTCAAAAATATTTGGACTGGTTTAGCTCAGTTAGTGCATGATCTACCTAGGAACCACAAGGTACAAGTTTCTATACCAGCCCTGGCTAACACTGCACAGGATTAGCACAGCTTGAACTGTGTGGAATGTTTCATTCTAACTGAGTTTTGTAATTCTGTTGGGATTATATCAATAATCTGGGTTCTAGATTTATTCCACTTTATATAAGAACTTAAATTTTCAAATTTACCTTTATTGATATAAACTTTTTTCTTTCTTTTTAGATGAGTAATTGAGTAATCTCTACAGAATCTAAAATATTAATTTGTTTATTTTTTTCTGTTTCCCACCCTGCTCCTTGGAACACAAGCCAAAATTATTTGTTTTGGAAAGATTAATATTTTGGCATCAGCAGCACACGGGTAATTATTTAAACAAGATTTGCCAGTGTTGTTGTTGTTTATTAAGATTTTGCTTGTCATGTCTGCTCACTGGATTGCCTACAGTACCTTACTATTCCTAAGTGGTTACCCATCTAGTACTGACAGAACTCATCATGCTTAACCTGGATTATAATAAATTTGCTTATCCTTAGTGGTCACCCATCTGAGACTGACCAAATCATCATTTACTTAACCTTTTATTTAACTCAAAATTTGACATAGAGCCTCAGGTTGCTACAGTACTCTATTCCTAAGTGATGTACCCATTTAAGTACTGACCCAGACTCTCATTGCTTAAATATTTACGAGCTTTCCAGGAATGCTATTAGTTATAGTTAGTGTCAAATAAAATTTATCCCTTACTTTACTCCTTGTTTAAACCATCAATAGTAATCTTTGAATTCTGATAATGAGCACAAGGAAACCTAATAACTGTAAATTATTTCTATTAAAATAAGTGTACTGGACCATTATATAGTGGGTGCAAATAAATGATTATTATTTAAATAAAATTAATCATTGAAACCATAAATATTGTATTATATAAGATACTTGATATCATACACTGCAATTATTTTGTATTAAGAATTGTTACTTGTTATGATTATTACAAAGAATCTTTTATTATCAGTTAATTGAAACCTTAACTATAAAAACAATTTATTAAATAGAATTAATTGCTTGAAACATATAATTATTCATATCAGATAGCAGTACTTAAGAATACACTCACTCTCGCGCGAATTATATATAGGTCTAATTTTGAATTATTTAATTAATAATAGTACAGGACATTAACTTTTAGGGCACCCCTTTTTTGATCTATTCAGAGGACATGTTTTCATTTACCCGTCAATATCCGGTTGTTGTTAGGGTTAGGTTTTAGGGTTAGTTTTATAATTAAAAAAAAATTCTAAAATGTCTGTTAACAACAAATCGGTTTGACTGTTAAATGAACAATGTCGCGTTCTGAATCGAGATCAAAAAGGGGTGCCTAAAGATCATATGGTCATAGTTACTTGATCACTATAATTGTTTATCAAGTATATTATTATTAGTTACTTGAAACCATTACAATAATGTACCCAAATTATTTTGGTATTTTGAAGGATACTTGATATGTATATGTAGTACCACCAAATTTTCAAGCGTTAGTTCAAATATTGACAGTAATAATTCACCCTTGAAAGAAAAAAATTCAGGGAATTAACTGAATTTTAATGAATTGTCAGGTTGATTATTTATGATGAAAGTTATTTTATTTTTAAAACTTTACATTTTTTCAAGTCAGTTAACTTTGACACCGACCCCTATCTTTTGGGGTGCAACATATATATGGATATTTAAGGCTGCATGTTTGTATAAATAAAGAAAAAAAAAATGAAGATATGAAGGGAATTGAAAAATATTTTTTTAATGAGAGGAAAGCGAAGAAAAATTTATTAAAATCGAAAATTAAACTAAAAAAAAAAAAAACCTCTTAAGAAACAACTACCACTTAGATATACATGTATAATGAATGCCTTTCTAACCTCAAGTATAATAATACCTTCGACGGGTTGACATGCCGTCAAAATCAATCAGAACAAAACATCGTTTTAGAGCCTCTTGTAGATAGTATTGCCAGATTGGCTTTTTTTATCCAAATTTCACGAAACCGCTGGTTATTTTTCAACCCCGGTGGCGTTCAGCCAATGAAAATTTTTGCTTTTCCTGGATTATTTGTACGAAATTAACACACCTTAACCAGCCTTTTTGAAAAATTTTTAGGTCACTTACATGGTGGCAAATTACTGACTTACCAAGGAACCTAAAGGTCACATTCATTTGATTCGATCCGAAGTGTATAGATGTGTTTATATATAATCATCCAAAATTCGCCGTGAAGTGAACTTTAGGTTTATGCGACGGGGACTGTGACGCCGATTTCAATCTGGTCTCTCTTTTTCATCTCTTACCATGGGGCAACCTTTAAAGGAATGGAGGGATTTTACGATCGAAATGTAGTTACAACATAAATGGGAAAAACGTTTGTCTGGTCAAAAAAATCTACCGATGATCCGAATCGGCTTTATTGTAAACTCTTGCCATTTTACCATTCTACCAGAATTAGTTAATCTTTCGAATCATGAAAAATCCGAAGAACAAGGCGGAAAATACCGGTCGGCCGGACAGGCACGTCTTAACGCAGTACCAGAAATCTCTAGCAACAATATTTATTATATTATTAAGACAGTAGATGTAGTATGAAAAATATATCTGCATTTCTTATCTTTTGTTTTTTCCTTCCTACCTCTCCCACAAGCCTCTGGTATTTTTCTTAAATTAAAAATTCCATTCTGTCGACCCCTATTTCGTGCCGCTCGCTGCTCGCTATTACAAGCAAGTACTAGCAGTATCACGGGGACTCCACGGGTGACGGTGGGGCCCAGTAGTCATGAAAAAAAAAAAAAGAAAAAGAAAAGTGTGGTTGCAAATGGAGGTGCTGCATCGAGATCGGAATCCCCAGAATAAGCACGTGTCGTTTTTTTTTCTTTTTTTTTTTGCCGCGTTAGCAGTTTTTTTTTCTGGTCACTCAATTCATTGCTCTTCGATTTTAAAAAAGATGAGCTTATTTATTTCACTGCCTGTAATGTGGTTGATGGCACAAGGTTATTGGCAGACCGTAATTGAATTTTGAATCTCACGGATGCCTACCTCTTGTGGCTTGTGGCTTAAACTAAATTGATACCCTCATGTAGTGCCTGATGTAGAGTTTGATACCGGCTACTTGTGCAGACCTGAATGAAGAGTTAAATTCTTGACCTTTTACATGCTAAGCTAGCTTAGTAAATACATTTTTTTTTTAAATTTACAATTTGGCCCACCTGGACTACCTGTTACCCGGTTGGGAAAAAAATCGCAACTAATTTTTGTTGTTTAGTATTTATTCTATTAAAGAATGTTTTTTTTTTTGTTTTTTTTTGTGGTTGACCCGGTTGTTCAGTTGTGCCCCCTTTTGGTTATACGAATTAATTTGTAGTTTTTCCTTTCTTTCTACTTTACTGTTCTTCAAAGTTATTCATTAATAATATTACTTGTAAATTTTTATTGGAAATTTGTTCTTTTTGTATAATTAAATGATTATAAATATTAATATTTTGAAATCAGATATTTCTCAAGGGAACTGACTATTTGGCACTATCCGGTTCGGGGTCCTGTTCCAAATGCCGTTCTCGGCCTCACAACAACAGTTACACTAGGGATGTCCAATCTCCAATTTAAAAAAAATTATCGGGAGTTTTTTTTTTTTTTTTTTTTCTTTTTTTCTTTTGAATGTTCCCAAATTTTGAGATGATATTAACATGTTTGTTCAAGTTTCATTGTGTTAATATAGGAGGAGAGGTAAATCTTGACCCGGTAGATTGGACATCGCTATTACATACACAATATCTCCGATATGTGGACACTGGATGAATACAATCTTTTTATATTACAAGATTAGGAGATAGATAAAACTCATATTGTCTCTAGAGTGTTCTTTATTTAATTTATTAGATTACTTGTATATTATTGCATGAAAATATGAGAATGTATTTCTGGATGACTAAAGAAAGTCAAAATATTAAATTACCCTTATTTTCGCGTTCAAATGGTTTTCTAAAATTAACGGACCCCCAGAACCGAATTGTTGACCTTTATTCTACAAAATACAAAAACAAAACAAAACAAGTGATGTAAATGGGGTTAATTTAAAACTTTGGTTTTTGAAAAATTTTTATTATGGATTCTTGATGCAAGACATCTTAAAAGCCTCTTGTGGTACATAGCCAGAAATATGAGTACCATGAGGATCGAAACTCGCTTTTTTATCGTTCTATCTTAGCTTCCTTGTCACTATGCAAGGCTCTCATAAACTGGAGAAAGAGATCACTTGAAAACTATAACGGACTGGAATAGCTACTAATAATTTTTTCACCCACACTGATGAGACGAACATCAATAGATTTGTTTACATGTGTTTAAGGGCAAGGAAAAGGAAATATATACATTTCCTGTATATTATTGTGTGTGTAAGTCGTATTTTGTTGGGTTGGAAATAATCTGACTATATATTCTTTATATAGTAGTAAGACACTCAAAACGTCTATCATTATCTTAGGTAATGTCGATCAAGACAGATTGTCGACTGGTGTAATTCGAAGCATTTTAAAATATCTATTATTTTCTCTATGGATAGTATTGTAACTATAAATTTTTATTAGCTTTTTTTATGAATGCTTAACTATATTTTTTTTTGCTTCTTTATATATGAACAAGATAAGTTTTATTTTAACCACTTAAAATGAAAAACGATTCACTAGGTAATTACCATCATGCATTTTATTGTACAAAAAACTCCAATTATGTTAAATTTCTCATTTCTTTGAAAGAAAAATGTTGTTTATTACCCAAAATACACAACAGTTACTACATTGAAAAAATGTTGCAGTGTTTTTTTTTGTTTTTTTTTAATTGATTCTATTAAAGTATAAAAAAAAGGAGACATTTGCGTATCAGTTACTTTTATTCTTTTTAAATGAATTATTTATTATTAAAATAATACATAGCGAAATATGTTATTTAATTGTAAACCGATTTCTGTGATACGTTGCCCTTAAGATGGCGACCACCGGTCCATTATGATAAGAAAGACGTTGGACGTACGATAATTTTTTGTGGTGTTACAATCACCCAGACTTGTAGTAGGAAGACTGAATAATAATCGTTATTGTAAAGTTGTTTTTTTGGTAATTTCTTATTTCTTTTTTATTTTTTTGTTCATCGGTGCGAGTAGTGTAGCGCACCTGTTATCCCCCCCCCCCGGTTATTTCACTAAATAAAAAAATAACCGGGAAATGGTTAGAAGAAATAATTCGTTTTGGTATATATTTAATTATTTTTCTCAAAATTCAACATGGCCCAAAAATATCTTGGGGAAAAAAGTCACGTTCGTTATGGGAGATAAGTTTTTGTAATATTATTTTAGTGGTCCGTTTATTTTTAAAGTGTATTCCCCTTTTCGGGAACCTTAAATAATCAACAAAAGACGTAATTTCTCAATCATTTCTTTTTCTGATTGTTGCTATTTATCTAAGATTTTAAAAGGAAACGAATTCTTTTTTTTCTTAATTTAAACTCATCTTGACATTTTATTTAATTCGAGTATATAAAAACAGATTTTAATGGCAAAAAAGAAAATAACTTGTAAATAAAAAATGTTGGTTTAAATGGTTTGCTTACTATTTTCTTCAATTAAATTCGTATAAATGCTAAATTCACTTTTAAGATTTTAATTTTAGGAAAAGAAAAAAAAATGCTTCCTCAGCCGATTTTATTAGTCCCGAAAATCTAAAAAAAAAAAAATTATTTTTACAAGTTTTTTTTTTTTTTTTTAAATTGAACGTAATGTCAGTGTTTATGAAGGCGAATTAAATAATTTAATTATTTCTAATTTGTTTGTCAAGGAAACATTGGAGAAAAAATTTAGTAGTACTACTCACACAGTCACTGAATAGTCTACGTTTTGGTTGTTTCTTTACTTTTAAAGGATATTATGAATTAATTATTACCTTAAAATAGTACTAGTTAGATTTTTGTTTAAATTTTATGTGTAACCAGATTTTAAGAGGCTTGAATTGTTATTAAAAAAAAAACTTTTTCAAATTTTTTTCGTAAATGCACCTTAATATATATTCTTCATTTTGCCCTTTTAGATTAAATTAAAAAAACAACAACAAAAAGCAATTTATACACACTATTTTTTCTTCTTATAATTTTTACAAGGTTTCATTATTTTAGTTTAACTTGTTCGTACTGGGGTTCAATTTTTCGTGTTCTATTATTTTAGAAGTATCCAAGCTTTTCTACTTATTGGTGCACACAATCTTCCTCACTTAGTAATTCGACGATTGGGGGTTAATTGTAAATAATAAAAATAATATACAGTAACGTTGTGTTTTATTGCTTTCTTTCCATAAATTTGCGAAGGGTAACATATCAAATGAACAGTAAACTTAAGGACATGAATTAATTTCCAATGCCACCTTGTTGTATTTGAAGATATGACAATATCCAATAGGTATGCTGTGTCTAGCCAACACTGATGAGACGTTGAAACGCCGAAAACATGGTGTCTGTGGATGATATAAGTCATCCACAGATAATGTCATATATATTGGGTTCCTTAAGAGTGCCTAACTTTCAAAGAAAAAAAAAATGACGTTTGGGTTGTGTGTGTGTGTGTGTGTGTGTCTAACCTGCTAATTACGCTAGAAATTTTCACTCTTACCAGACTGAAGGGGGGGGGTAGAAGAGTTGCTATAAATCTAATCCGATATCCTTAGGGAGCTGTCATGTTTTAGGTTTTATTTAAAAAAACAGTTTATGGCGTTCCATCTTCGTCAAAAGCGTAGACCTTGTTGCTAAGGCAACCAAACCAATTTACAATCTATGAAAACACAGTAGGATATTATTTAATAGTGATTATTATTTAATTTGCCTCTCCGGTTTAATTAAATTTAATCTTTGTTTTCGGCGTATTTATTTCATTTTTTACCTACATAAAGAATAAATATAAACACTTTTTTTTTTCTTAAAATCAAAAAGTGCTCAATATGGCAGCAGAGCAGGATAAATCTAAAATAATATAGATTTTTACCATTTTATATCAGTCTCAAGACTGATAATAAAGTTTATTGTATTTAAAACTACGTTATCTGAAAGATTAAATATTAACAAAAAACAAAAACAAACTCTGTACGTTGGTCATGAGACTGACATGAGAGGTGAAAATAATTTTTAATTTTTAAGTGGTAATTCTGTTTGTTGTGACAGTATTTTTTTAACAAGATTCAACCTTTAGAAGAAAAAAAAATTAAAATACTCTTTAGACGTTTCGTAAATTTAATCGAATCCCAAAAATTTCAGAACTATTTTTAACTTAATTAGAACCTATTCAATTAAATTGTTTTTACATCCACTCATTTTTTTCTCTTTTTATATATTTTGCCCCCCCCTAACAAAGAAAGAAAAACCAAAGATAGTATAAAAGCAAATATTAAACAAGTTTTTTTTAAAGTCCCCTTCCCAGCAATACCTTTTTTTCTCTCTTTTCTTCTTCATTGCACATAGATAGAAAGTGCACGTTACTCTTCTTTCATGCTTCCCTTCTTCTTCTCTATCTGTCTAGCTACACAGCTTCTCCCCTTCCTTTCTCTATTTAAACCCATAGACGGATGCTATCGATATTCTCTAGTGCATTGACTACCACAGGAGGGAGATTACCAGTACTTGCCCACTGTATCTGTGTGTTGTGCCAGAAATTAGAGAGAAAGAGCAGAGCGAGCGAGGCAGCGTACTTTCTATATTTATTATCTTATAGATGATGTGCGTGCGGTATTTATTATGTGTGTGAGCTAAATGTAGATAAGCTTGTCCGCTTTGTCATCTGTCCTTAGATAATTCATTTGCTTCTATCGACAAAATATGGTACTTCTGCAGTTGTTATTCAACCTTTGTCATGAGAGAGCGTTGAGGTCTGTTATGGTTCGTCTGGCAATACGGGCAATTTTTGTAACAATAATCCGAAAACCCACTTCGTCGTCATCGTCGTTTTGTGAAAGACAGACTATTCCTGTCTGTTGGCAATCCCACCCTTCGGTGCCGGTGATAAAGGCGGAGGCGGTGATGTGATGAATCGATGTGAAGAGAGGTGGTAGCGGAGGTGAAGATGGTGTCTTCTTTCTAGGGTGAGAACCACAACAATAACAACAACTTACAGCCTTTAAAAAGTGGAAATGAACTTAAAAACTATGGAACTTCCATCGTTGGAGAGAAGATGGTAGTTCAATAGTTGACATGTCAATAAACAGCATTGACAGTTCAGACAGAATCTAAAAGCCAAAGCATGCAGCAGACTGTCACAGCAAAACCCCCCAAACTCAAGCTGACAATAACAGCAAGGGCGAATATCCACAACAGGGTGGTGATTTTGGTGTCTCAGATGTTACAATGAAAACACGTGAAAAGAGACCAATCTTGTCTTCGAAATTAACAGGATTCTTTCAAGACAAAAGGTGAAAGCCGCCCTCTTGAACAGAATCCCTCCGACAGCTTGATTTCCTGCTTTGCTGTTTTTCAAAGAAGCACGTAAATTGGATGCGAGAATTCGAGCCATGTCGCTGGTGCATTTCAGTAGTGCTTTGAGACCGGTATCTCGCAGATTAATACCCCTGCGACATCTTCAGATCACACATTTGCCTTGTCTCGGGGGGTTCTCATGGCACGCAAGAAGGAACTCCGAAGCCGGCAGCTTAAAAAAAGAAATGAAAGAAAAGACCGGTCCATGTCAATGGTGACCACAAGAAATTCTTGATTGTAGTGTACAATTTTGTTGTAATTTGTCCGACCAAAAAGAATTGGTGCCTGATGCCACTATTAGAAAACCAATGTTAAGATCCTAAAAACAGTTGCAGAACCCAAAGAAACGAAGCAGAACCAAGAACAATTCCTGCCCCAAGTGCGCAGAACCTGGGAAAGTCTACGAGAGTTCGTCCCAGCCGCACATGCGTAACGTTCCTGACGTACGTTAAGACTTGTTCTGTGTAGAAGGAGTGAACAGCTTTCTTTTTTGAAAAGGGAGAACGGACCTGTTGAACAATCCCCCCCAATGAATTAGACAATTGCTGTGCTCTTTCTTTCGGAGGTCAAAAATTGGATGGTGGGGAGTTGAACCATGTCCCTGAGCCGCTTTCGTGTGCCCTTGACCTTATATTTGCTGATAAGAGCTACCCTTACACACCCTGACTGAATGTCGAGCTTTGCGCTAGCCGAAGCGTTTTGAATGCAAAAGAGAAAAAAGAACTAAAAGAACTGAGTTAAGGGAAGAAAGACCAAAAATTCTATCATTTTGAACTAACCCCAAGAGGAGGAAGATGCTTTGTGGAAGGAAGCGAGTTCTTGGTTCTCTTACAAATGCCTCATCTTTACAAAGAACTGTCTGGTACTTCAAGCCGCAAATTGTTAGGCCTGAAGTGCACCAGGAGTCATATGAACTCAAATGGGGTGATTTACACCTGAAATGGACCCTTTAAAAGGGAATATCCAGTTTATAACGAGCGAATTCAGAAAGCAAGAATTCCAGCACCACATTGATGTCAGTGTCTTGTCGAAATACAGATGGTAACACAACACATGTGCCACAATATGGACCGGACCAGAAAGGACGAACGGTGCCCAATTGTTCTATAAAGAATTTGCAAGCATCGACTCACTCTGACCTGTTTACCAGATTCCCCATTTTATCGGTAACCTTAAACGATGCCAGATGACCAAATCTTTTATAAGAATTGCAACCTTGGGAATTCCACAGCTTGAAAAAAAAAATGTTGAAAACTCATTCAACTTACCACAAATGCGAAGACCTCAAATTCTGCTGCAACAGTACAGATGCTTGTGAGCACATCAATATACCAAAAGATGTCGCAGAATTTGCAAGATTTCCTATCTCAAAATCTGTTAAGTTATCTTGTCTAAAATAGATTTTTTAAGTTGATTAGTTTTTCTGTTCAAGTTTTTGTAGCTGATTAAGTTTGATTTTAGTTTCATTATCCAAATAATTAGGAAGATTTTGAAAAATTGAAACAGTGTTTTTAATTTCTTTTTAGCCTGGGGTGGGGAGTTATTAACAAACTACAAATATATGCACCCTCCAGTGCAAGTATTTAATTTTAATGTAATAATTATTATTTAAAATGATAAAGGCTAATGAACGTAGAATAAGAATGAGATAAAAAGATTTGAAAAGAGGGCGGTATAATGAAAAATTCCATCACTCCCGATCTTTCTTTGCAAATTTTCCTAATTAACTATTTAGTTTTAAATTAGGAAGTAAAGAATAAAAATGAAATTATTCCTTTTTGTTAACTGAATTCTTATTTATTAAGTTAAAACCAAAAATTAGAAATCAAATCCCAAGCACATATTTATTAAAATCAAATTTTATATCAATTATGCAAATATGCCTTCTCATTCTACTGTTACTGCTATTTTATTATATATACATTGTGTTATTAACATTAGACTTTATTTTAAATCATTCTTTTTTAAATTTTAAATTTTTTTAAGATATCATAATCTATTTTCCATGTTTTTTTTTAAAGTGCATATTTTTTTAAAAGCCTTTTAATTATTATTTAGAATTTAAAATTGAAGAAATTAAATTTTTAATTCATTCAATCCAAATTAAGAATTATAATGGAGAATTTTTTTGGAGTGACGAAAAATTTTTTTTTTCAAAAGCTGTTTTGAACTATTTGTTTTTCTTCAGTAAATTTTATGATAAAGAATCTCATCTGACCATAAATTCTAAACAAAGTGTGTGGTGGTATGCATATATAGTTATACCTTTTTGGTGTGTGTATGAATGATATGTATGCTTGTTATGCTGTTTGTAGTAGGTGTGAATTTGTGCATGACTTGTTTCATGTGTGGGGTGTGTTTGATGTTATGTAGGTGTGTGCTATTATATATAATATATACTTATATATGTGTGTGTGGTTTACCCAGAACTCCCTCCACCACAGGCAAGATATGATAAATGTCAATTTTTACAAGAAGAATAACCAGTTTTTCCTTCTCCTAAATGAGTTGCCTACGTCAAGGCTAAAGAACACAGTCTATTCTAATATTCTCCGCATAACTAGCGAAAGAAGAGATGTTTCATGCCTTCCACGGGCATGTAGAGTGAAGTGAAACACAAACAGCTCATCCAGGATTTACTTTGATTGCTGAATCATTTCCAATTGATGGATTAACTGTTGCATAAGTGCATTCATATATATTATATGTCATCCACAACACCCGTGTCCACGCCTCCCGTTAGCTCATCAATGGCTAGACGAGGAACTCACCAACGACCAGGAGCAAAACCTGACTGATTTTCATCAGCCCAATTACAGATTAACCTCCGGCCATCGACAGTGCCATTAGGAACAGTGTTTAACTATAAATACTACATTTGTTATTATATATATATAATATATTATATATATTAATAATATATATATTTGTTTATGTATGTACATGGTTAATCATAAAAGTAAGGTTTCTAAAGTTCTGGGGACATGAGAATCTGTTTCTGTACGGCTATTAGCAAACACTGCTGCGTTTGTTGCACCGCCCGCTACCAACTCAATCTTGGGTTGGCAGTTTTCTGATGGAGTTCCGATAGTTCATGCAGATAATTTCAGTTTGAATACCAAAAGCATTAAACAATTGAATTTCATTGCTAATTAAGGAAGAGTGTATGGTAAGTTGTGCATAGATGTCAAAAACGCTACAAATGGTGTAGGGAGTTTCAAACAAATGAAGAATAAATAACAAAATCCTCAGTGACATGGACAGCAATTGAATAAGTCAACAAAGGTTGATATGCCATTAAGACAAAGAAACCCAAACCAAATCAGTTCTTTTCCTCACTCAGCCTACTAATTTTTTTTAGGCACTGAAACCGTATTTGTACTCTAAGAAGTAGTTAATTGCCTGTCTCGACCTGCAATATCTGGACAGAGAATCCTCATTTCTACAATTTGCATTGCACTAGCCATATCTTATTATAATGGAGATTTGTGTCTGTTGTCTGTAAACCGAAACAGTCATAAATACCTTAGGAATTGCATAAGTTATCAGATTGAGCATTCAATTTATAAGTCAAAATCATAATACATAGAATAAATTTATCGACTAACAAATGTCTCTGAAAAATCTGAGTTAGATATGGCCTCAAAACAGCCCATGTTCATTAGGCATTTAAAATCTTGCAATGTGTCTCATATATATCACTGAGAAATAAAACAGGCATAAAAATCCCCTATCTAGTGCTAGTTGAAAAAAGGAGTTAGGACTTCCCTGCTGATCGGCTGATACCACAATAGGACGCTCACCGACGTTACTACTTGCTATGATTATACACTTTATTTAGTTTAATATTTAGATCAAAATTAGCTAAGAATATTTCTCTTTTGAAGTTCTGTTTTTGTAATTCGCATTTTAATAAAGAAAATTTTATAAATTTGATGACGTCTAGTTGCCCTTATTCCTTTCCCATTTGTGTTCAACCGCATCGTCAAAAGCCTATTTTGGTTTAGTGTTTTGTATTTTTTGGGGCATTGTCACCCTTAAGAGGGGGGGGTTGGGAGTCATTTGAATGCTGACAGTTTTTAATAACTCATCTAATGGATACTCAATTATTTTTATAAACACATATTACTATTTACCATAGATGGAAACCCTAACAGGTACTACCTTTACAGAGTCAAGTGGACCTGGCAGCAATTGGTTGATGAAAGAGGTGCTCACATTCCTTCAGAGCTCCAGAACTGATCCTCACCTCAGATAGAGTTTAATTCATGACCCAGACATGAAGACTCTCAGCCACTACCTTCTAGCACCCATATCATAAAAAATCCTTTTTTATGACAGCAATAGCTACATTAAGAATGACTAAAACCCAAATGTATATCTAAAGTATGTGCAACAAGAGACTCATAACATGGCCATTTTCTTTTATTTTCTGTAGGCATCCAGAGAGTTGTTTTATGTATTTTGTTTTTATGTTTTTACATAATCTATTGTAATGAACAGTTTGTACTGTGTTCTTATTATGGTTTTGATATGTATCATAGTCACATTATGACCCTGACTAATTCATTACATGTCCAATAATATATATAGTATATATATATATAATATATTGATGATTTCTATATAAAATGATGAAGCTACCGGTGAAATCGGATCACCAATTGTTTTAGTTGATACGCAAGTTTCACAATGATAAGACGCGATATAACAAATATAAAAAGTGCTCAAATAACATAAGTAGAGCAAATTTATTATTATAATAGTATTACAGCAGAAAACCACTCAGTTTCACCTAAGGATATATATATATATCAATAAAAATATATATATATATATAATATATATAAAATAAGAAGGTTGGCAAAAATGGTTTGAGTTTGAATTTTCTTTTCAAAAAAACTTATTATTTTCATTTATATATATGCAAAACTGTTTCAAACCTTTTTAAATCTTCTTCGCATGACATGATGCCACCCATTTTATAAATCTATTGATCCACATATACAGAACTATTCTCTTAGATTATCAAACTTCTTTTGTTTTCCAAGATTTAGTTGTGTAAGAAAAATATTAACATAAAGTTAATTTGGATACACTATTCTCTGTAAGTTATTACTATTTTCTACACATTGCGGACTCTATACTCAATCTAGAGTGGAGTACAGCAGTCCACAATGTGTTAGAGAAATAATAACAACAACTAAACACCTTCATCTCTAGATATGCAGATGATCTAGGAGTATATATAATATATACTTACTATATATAATATATATATGCATATATAATATATATATATCTACTATATATAACAGTAGACAAAATTCGTGACCTGTTGGGTCACCCCATATGAGCTCTAGATAGATGATTGGAGATTAGGGAAAGTGAGATTGCCAAAGCAACATTAATTTATTTTATGTCTAATTAAAAAAAAATCATGGCCAGCAGAACTTAAAAAAAAAAGAAAAAAAGGAACTAAAATCAATGTTGTAGATTTCTCAGAAAGGGAACGTTCTTGACCTAATTGAAATTTTATCAAGCGCGCAAATGTTAGGCTGCGGCTAGCTGACGAAAAGAGGACTAATATACAAATACATTCTACGCTCCTCTAAACTCACTCTCTATTAACCATTACATAGAGATGCAAACAAGATACTTAAGAAAGAGGTTAGATCAAAAATTACATAAGACACGGCTGAAGACATGTGAGTTAGAGAAGGTTCAGCTTTATGGACTTAATTTCAAATTATGGACTAGATTAAACCAAATCAAAATGGATTTTTTTTTCTCTTCAAACATAACTCAATCCTTAGAAAAGGAATACTTTTGTATATGAATTTATGTATCTAGCATTAATAATTAGATAAAAAGCCTTAGACACAAATAATGATTCGCTTGCTTAGTTTATACTATGAATAATATATGTTATATATAATATATATATTAGGACTGCTATTATCTTTGCAGAAGAGCCATCTCCTTGATGCCTATAAGAGTACCCGATAGGGAGTTACATGTTTTAACCAATCCCTATCACTGTGTAACAAATAAACCCTTATATAACTCTCAAACCTGCATTAGACCAACTCACTTTATCCACAGAATTGGACCACAAGTATAACTGTGGGTTGCCTGCAGAGAGACTTTGTTAAAATATAGTACTTCAGTAGGTTCAGTGTCATAAATCTCCTGTGAGCCAGTAATCTCGCACTCGCTTGAACAAATAAAACATACATACATATCGGTTTCATCTGATATCTAGTATTTTTCAAATACATGAAATTTTAGTAAGGAAATCGAACCTGAGGAGTTATTTTACATTTTATCTGGTCCCTGGGCAACTTTGAGATTACTTGCTTGGATCTCTCTCC
>CM042154.1:50861217-50950430 GCA_023376005.1 Doryteuthis pealeii
ACGAACGTAATAATATTTATAAAAATATAATGTATATTAAAATAATAGAGTCACATGGTCCACACGCAGGTGCAATTTTAGTAAAAACTAAACAATAACAATGATCTAAAAAAATTAATTTTAAGCAGATGCAGAATAGAAAGACATTAGAATAAATCATCAATAACAGATTGTATTATTCGCTATTTTCCTCATCTTTATTGTATCGTGCCGAAACGTTTGTGCAGATTAACATATAAAGACGAGGACATATAGTCCGAATTAATTCAAAAATAGAATAAGACGAAGCCTCATCTAAAAAAAATCAGACCAATTAGCAAAACATTTTTTTTTAGAATAATCACGAAAATTCACTGATATGAGGCTAGGTAAAAAAAGAGAAAGAATGTGACTGATAAGAAAACAAACAAGCAAAGTAAGGAAACAAAAAATTCAAGATTGACTCATTTTAAACCTTGGTACGAATATTATACGTGGCCCGTGTGATAACGATTGACGTTGTGAATTGATAGTAGGGCCTTCCAGTCAAGCAAGACTATCCATCCTTAGACATTTCTCTAATCCTGTTTCGGTTTGGGAAAGGCAAAAAACGAACACCTCCTGCCAACTTTCTGGAAATGCGTGTCTGTATTATCAAGTGCCATAACACTAACGTTTTAACCATTTTAAAAAGATTATCAAGAGTCTATATTAATAATTAAAAAAGAGTCCCTTTTTAAAAAAAAAATATATATAAAATCAGGGAATGTTGAATTGATGGGTTTCAATATTTACAATCTTCGAAGCGGAAGTCATTCGATCGAACACAGTGTCTGTGTTTGTCGAGGTGTTGACACACAGACGAAGAATCAGAATCGTTGACGCCCCCACGACACGCTTTCTGATTGGCTGTTGTTGCACTCTACGGGGTCAAGATGATGAAGGATCCTGTGGTTCGATCAGACAGACTATGCCCGTTTTTTCAAGAATGTTCATTTCGACGCTTCACGAATAGACTTTTCACGCACCACAGCAGTCATTAAATAAAAGTATGATAAATAAGAAATTCTGCAGTTTGTAGCAAAAATGGAGAAAAATATTTATCAATTCGTATGATTAAAAAAATGCTAGTGAGATAATGAAAAGAACAGATTTTTATATATAATAAAAAATTATTGCAATCCAATCCACATGCAATGAAGATAACGGGGAGACAAGTTAGAAAGATTGATAGTCTTAATCGGCATGTCAACCTCGTCTCGGGGTATTTTGATGCCTAGAAGTTAGGGAAGTAATGTTCATTTATGTTCAATATTACATTTTTCGGTTGTCGTTTTTTTCTTAGATGAGTTTTTTTTTTTTTTTTTTTTTGTTTTTGGAGTTGTTATTTTTTGGGGTTTTTTTTTTTTTAGTTCTTTTTTTCACGGTCTTATACAAAATGGTTAGATTTTGAAAATGGCTTAATTCACGTCATAGTAGGACCCGTAACACGTAGCAAGACTGGCTTGTCGGTCAGAGTGGGCCCTGAGCGTAAATTACAATGTAAGCTGGTACTTCATCATTCACTAGAGCCTTGACCTGATCAGATACAGTTTAGTGGCCTAACGTCTCAGGACGTCTGGTGGAGGGTGTTGTTTTAAGGGTGTGGGGTCCTTACCATTCGTGTATGTGATATAGAATCTTAGGTTCAGTAGGACAGCGATGCGGAAGTGTTAGGAGGCTGACAAAGAAAAAAGAGCATCTATTATATGTATTATAAATATAATTTTTTTTGATTCGTGTGATATTAAGTGCGTTGCATAAAGTTTACGACGTTTTATTTTCAAAATATGATCACTAGCGAAGACATATCCCGGATCTACTTGTTAGTCATGAGTAGCGAAAGAGGTGGATGTGTATTATAGTGTAAATCTTACTGGCAAAGATATGTACATACTTAGAGATACAGGACGCGGACCTATTTCTCCTAAAAATGTAGTTCCGAAAAGATAAACGTAAAGAAAGAATTTCCCGGGTTTACGGTTCAAAGTTGAAAGTGGCACAGGATTGTTTACCCCGGGTGGATGCTTGCGGCAATTTGTCAGTGATTGTATCACTTATGGCTAAACTATATATCTGTAAGGAGGGGGGAGTATATTGCCACCAATAATACAGAATATCTTATATCACTCGGTTCGTAAGTCAACTTAATTTTAGAGACTTAAAAACATGCCAGAACAAAAAAAATTAGATAAATAAGTGAATTATCTCGCCGTTGTATATAATCTCAGTGCCTATAGAGATAATTAGCAGATTTTTCATTAATTTTTAACATTATATTTCATGAATACAATAAAATATACTTATCCTAGCCTAAATGACTGATTCCTTTCTCATGATCATCATGGAAGTCTGAGATTTTTTTGTTGTTTATATAACATTATCATTTTTTTTACAACTGTCAAAAGCGGCACAAAATAATTTAAGACTACAAATACTTTCAGTAATGAGACAAAATTACCTGTAATCAAAATAACTCATCCTGGAGACCAGCCTCTGTAGGTGGGGTTGATGAATATGCTGACTGTGATCGCGCCTGAGAGGAGTAAGACCTCACCCTCAAAGGAGTATCCTGGGCTAACACTAAACTCATCTGATAGGTGAGCTCAGTTTTGGAGCTCTGGGGAGTGTGGAGAGCCTCTTCATTTGTCCAAGTTACTAACCAGCGACTTGATCTTGAAAGCAATGGCATTTTGATCATAAAATAAAAAAGTTGGAATAAAAAGAATAAAAAGTTTTTGGGAGTTCCCGCTATTTGCATTCCGTGGGTATATGTTCGACACAAGGTGTGTTAAAAAAGAATTTATTTTTTAAGTTTGCTGATACTTAAAGAAAACGGGTTTTAGTACTAAGATTTAGAAGCTAATAAGGTTTTCTTTTTTCTTTTTTAATTTTAGGGTCCCAGGTATATCAAACAAGAGGCCCTTTCAAAGGGTATATCACAACAGATTAAAATTCTTAAGTAATGTGGCCTAATAGAGTTGGCATCTTGTCCTTAATCGCAATAAGGTATATTGCAATTTCAATTAGTATATAGCCATTCTAATCAATCAAGTATATAAACGCGCGAGGAGAGATGATGAATGAGAGGGCTCTTAAATTGTGTTAACTCCTTCTGCTTGCTACTTGCTGCTACCTTGTTGGCCGCCATATTCTCAGGGCTTCGGCTGTTTCTTGGGGTATCATCTTGTGGGCTTGGTTTCTTGTTCTTTAATAATTAACAGACTTTGTTATTTTCTTTTAAGTTTTTATTGAACCACCCCAAGCCACAAGAACACAGCAATAAGATGCGATCTGAGAGATCATCCTCTCTCGACGAATGACTGGTCACAACTAATCTAAGACTTCTCGAACCAGCCTACTGGCACAGCTTTCAAGGGGTCAGTGGAATGTCACTACTTGTCAAATATTGTTGAGGGTATTTTCTGCACAGAACCTGTATCTTGAATCTAACAAACTCTGATTCAAAATATTACCAACTACAGTACACGCAATAATTCATTGTCTATCCTATGAAGATTATGTAACAAATTTACTCTCTGCTAGTAAAAAGGGTTGAAAGGAGTTGCTCTACTGAGTTTAACATTGTGATATTTAGAAGAGTTTCATCTTTTCACTCGATGTCTGTCAAATTACGAAATTGATTTTCCCAAAAATCAAAAAGTAATTATTTTCCAATCTGCCAGCTAATTTTATTGATTATTATCAAGATATGATTTTTAAGTTCTTGAAGATTGACAGGTAAAATTATCCTGCTTCAGTTAATACATCAGCAATCAATCCCAATACAGTGAATATATCTGTTGTAACTCAGTCCTGATTAGAGTTGAAAAACTTACTATCTTATTTATTGTAAGTTGAATCTATACGACTGAGACAGACACTTAAACTGATGCAAGAATTCATTTTTGAAAAATACAACAGAAAAAAGAAAATATTGTTTGGTTGTATTGTAGAATGGTCTGTTGTCAAGTACTAAGTGGTGCAACAGCAACAGCCCACAGAAAATGTTAATGAATGTATTTTGTTTAAATAGCTAGCTGCTAAAGATTCCTCGAATTGCTAGAATTAATACATATAGTAAATTAATGTTAAAAATATGAGCTCTGTAACATTGAATTGACCCTAGGTGTCACTAACTGAGACACACATGACATCATTTGTTTTTTTTATACAAATACATTACTTATAGAACAATTATCATTGTAAAAATGATATCATTGAATGTTCAACCTGGAAGCTACAAAAACATTGTTTGACAACACACCACACATAGAACACACATACTACAGCACACACATTTAGAAGATCCGACCAGAAATGGACAGATCCCACAGCAAGCTAAAAGCTCCAGACTTAGCTTCCAAGAAATCTTCTGATGAAGAGATCTTTATCTCGAAATATTAAGAATATTAAAGTCAAAGTGTAAAATAAACAACATCATAGTTATCCACGAATTTTTTTACAGCTTGCGTTGTGATACGCCTTAGAAAACTCAACACGCCAAACGCGAATATAAACACAATGCTCAAGCAAAATTATAAAACTCTTTAATTTCAATTTGTTATACTACATACAAAGAGGTGCACTTGGGAAATCTAATTTTTCAGCTTTAATAACTTAGCTAGATTTTTTTAAAAATTAAAACTCTTTAAGGAAATCGAAAAATTAAAATTTTAATCTAATTTTAATAAAATAATTTCCCTAATCTCAAAAAATCAAGGAATCAGCCTCAGCAGTCAACAATAATAAGTATGTATAATTTTTTTAACCAATTTTCCTTCGAAGCACTATATATTTATTATTGTGCATATCTTAAATGGCTAGGTGGTTCCCTTATTTAGATGCTTAGTAGTAGGGAAGATATTTAGTCACGTCACCTAAAGACGCAATATTGAGCATTGTTGTATTCCTGATGATAGTACTAACACTCAAACCACAGATGAGAATGACCATAGACAAAAAGGTTGTAATTACATATAATGATAGCATACAAGTGTATTTAAAAGAAATAATGGTAGAAAACATGTGCCTATTGGTAGAATTAACACATGATTGTTCTATGAACAAGCATATGTGGAGGAGGGTACATGAAAAAGTAAAGAGGGTTTGACTTTCTGAGTGCAGTGAATTATTGGCCCATGTGCTTCTGATTCTCCGGTGGCAGAGGTGTGAGACAAGCCTCAAGCTACAATAGAGGTATAGATAAGATTTTGAGAATGGTTCGAGACTGACTAAATATCTAAGGCAGATAATTATTTATTGTATCCCTGCTAGGTGGGTGGCGTCCCACTCGTCAGAGCGCAGAAAGTATCTCCTTGTCTACTCACTAGCGAAAAGGGGATTGACTCTTCTCGCTGTCCGGTCTGAATACCATTAGTGATTCACCTATCCTTACAATTCTAATTCATGTACTTTTGTTTTGATGTTATAATTAGTGGAGTATAAATATTTGACATTCTTGCTTTTGTGGTATTATTTAAATCAGGTCTCAAAGCGATCAGTTAAGCGCTCACATAATTGTGAAGTGGAAGAAATGAATACAATATCTTGACCATGGAACGTTCCAAGAACTGGTTAAGTAGCTTTTTCAGTATGAAATGACTTTCCCCTTGATTAAAAGCCCAGAGAAGTCAACAGGGTAGAAGAGGAACTCAAATCCACGGCCGATTGAATAACTTTTAGAGAGAGCTAAGAACATCAAGGAATATAGACATATACATAAAGACTTAAAAAAAGGGGGGGAGAGAGAAACGTAGTTGATTGAAATAGCAAAAAATACCTTAGATATCACCCCTATATTATAAGATATGTATCATTAAGTATAGTGTATAGGCAACCCTCCAAACAAGGAGTTGCAACACAGAGGTCAGAGTTTCTTAAGTCGAGTTTAACTAGTTTATAATTCAGTTGCTGTCTAGATTTGGTGCCTAACGAATGTTTAAAGAGCCCAATCAGCTTCTATCTATTTGATCCCATAGCTGGATCTCATACCGTTTCAAGATTATTAGCACCATTTGTGATAACACACACATACACCCTATGTGTTAATCATCAGGATGTTTGAGCTGACGAGCAATGGGATTCTATACTTTCCCGTCACTGCACACATTGCCCTTAATGCATCACCTCCTGAGCTAAGTCCTTCGTCCTCACAGCATCCACTAGTCTGCATCCAAGATGGTCAGATGTACGTCTGTTGGTGGGTGGGTGAACCGACTCTAGTTGCCTGCAGTAGGATAGGTCACTAAGCGATTAGTCATTGAAAGACATTTTCATCTGCATGGGATTGGAATTAGAATAATCCACAACAGTTGAATATGAACCATGTTAAACAAAATAAGAAGCTTGTTCTGTTTACTGCTCACCTTTTTATCCTAAGACAATTCCATATGACGTCTTGCGGTTAGACTATAGCCCTGGAGGGCCCTCAATTTGGTGGTCAGGGTCATGAGCTTGTGATTGTTGGTCACATGTGCGGAGGATGAGAGTGTTTAATCATGTGCACGAATGTTATGCGACTCGTTGCGCGGTTGATGACGAAGTGGGTTTTTCACATCGCATGTCGGTTGACGGCAAGAACATGGGTCTGGGGTCTTTGGTTCGATGGGGTTACGAGTGCGAACGCCTAACGCAAAGAAAACCTTGAAAAAGTTCAGTTTTTTCCCTTCTCGCTTCTGGCTAGCACAGACTTCATATTTTCTAGACATGGTTTAAAAAGTCAATTCTAGACTCTTCCTATCCTGATAATTCCCTGTGAGAGATATAGAAGAAACAATAAAATTCCTTTTAATTCTAAAAGTAATGGCAGTTGGCAACAATTCAATAAGTGATAGTTTTTAAGTCTCGTTATCCCTTCACATGCTTACGGTGAGTAAAATTAATTTTATTTTAAGTCAAAAATACTAGAGTAGCACAAAATACTCAATAGAAACTTATGGTATTTAATTATTATAGTATATATGTAATTTGATGGAGTATGTATAAATATTGTGAATCACCCAACATTGATCTGAAACTGTTTATTTTTCACAGCGAGAAATTCTGTGGCACCTTTTCCCACCACTAACTTATGGTCAGATGTCGACACTGAACCCCGGTTCCCGCTAGCTCACCAAAGCCAGGGATAAGCCTGTTTCATACTTAGGATAAGCAACACAGAATCCTGAAAGCAACCGATTTCAAACGGCTTGGATTTCAGCAGTAATATGCCTAGAAAGTGTGATATGCCATCAAAGATAAAACATACAATTTCTCTTCAACAAAAGCTACCAAAAAGAGAGATGATGACGATACAAGTTGATAAATAGAGTTGGCAAATATTGAGCCACCCTGTAAATGTTATAAGAACATATAAATTCTTCAGTATAAGAAAAGATATGCATCAAGTATAGAAACTCAAGCTCTTATAGAGTTGTTTGTTTGTAAAATTTTTTCATTCACTTCTTTGTATCAAAATTCCTACAAATTCACAGTCCCCTCAAGTAGGTTTTAAAATAATTCTAAAATAATATCAGAAAAAAAACATAAATAACAACATCAACTTTTAGTATGTCAAGAAGAATTTTTCTAATTAAAAATTATCTTTTCTAATATGGAAAGGATTTGAGATTTATATCTTTCAGTTATTAAATCGTACAAGTCCTCAAGTAATTCAATACACAATATTGTTTTGAAAAAATAAGAAGCTTATTTTCAGCACCAACAAATTAACATTAGAAATAATGTGTGAATGTTTAATTTAAAAATTAGACAGAACAATGAAGATTTAGAGTAAAGAGCAAAAGTGTAATATATGTTCAAAACTTACAATTTTATCTAAACAAAAAAATTAAAAAACAAAATTTGAAAACTAAACAGATTAAAGGCCAACAACATAAGTTTAATTTTGATTTTTAAAACCTAATTTTAAATTATCAAAAAATTATCAAAAATTGAAGTGACAGAATTTTTCATAGTTTTGAAAAACTTAAAAAATGTTTTCCAAATATTACAATCTTTTAAAATTTAAAAAAACTGATCTAAACATAATTAAATTGCCAAAATATAAAGTTTATTCATTTTAAAAAATTAGGCAAGCTAATAATTTTAGTTTAAAGAAATAAAAGTAATTAAATGAAATTTTAAAGGAGGGTTTATTTAAAATTAAAAACACTAAAAGTTTTCCCCAAATATTACCGTTTTAAGGTTAAACAAACTAGTATAACAGAACATGTTGAGCTTGATTCTTCACTGGGGTCGATACCTTATTTTTAATTTTTCTCCATTATAGACGCCCAATTCATCTTTTTAAAAACCGACGAATACCTGTAGTTGTTTTATACACCCAGAAAATCAGAAATTAAACAAATAAATAAATAAATATTTCAATGAAATAAAACATCCTCAAATCCTGAAACTGACATTGAATAAGGCAAATTATTGCTTACGACATTTCAGGGACCCTAAGATCAAGGAAAGACCTAAGATTAAAATGAGCCATTATGCACCCCTCATACTTGCTCTTCAACATTATAAAGGAAATGCTCTTCCACGTCATGGGAAAAATACCTTTTACTCCTACTACAACTGCTACGCAACGGTTAACACTACCTCTGCCTGCTGCTCAAACTGACTTCCACTAAATGTGCTGTTTTTTGCGACTGTAATGAAACAAACAGGAATAAATGATATCTCTCGTGTAAGAATTCGCCCGACCCGACTCTCAACAATAGAAATATATTTATTGTGCTCACCCAGAAATACAGCAAAAAATAGCTCAGAGATAAAACTGATTTTTTCTTCTTCTTCGCTGATTTTTGATGTTATTATTATTATCCATAAATGAATTGTGCTCTTCCACTGCTTCGAGCTCCCACTCAACACAAAACGTCAACAACATCGTTTTGAGCTCTTTGTTGATTGGTGCGTTTCACTTCGAAAACAGTTATCCCCCTTTTTATAAACGCAAAATAGAAATTCACCAGTTAATATAGAAAGGTAGGTTGAAGAAATAAAAGGAAAAAAAAAAAAAAAAAAAAAAAAAAAAAAAATACAGGTGACCACAAAAAAAACAGAACCCCACAAATTTTGAAATAAAACTGTTAATTTTAATTTTATTTTGTTTCAAATTAAAGTCAACTTTTGGGTTTAAAAACATTGTAAAAAAATAATTTCCTCAATATGTCATGGCCAACCAAGGAAAAAACATTTTGAAATTTTATAGACGTTGATAAGATTAAAAAAATTTAGGTTAAATAAATAATTTATCAGTCAAGAGTGTTTCCTTTTGATTAGGTTAGACTTATAGGAAATAACCTAATTTATTTAGGTTGTTTTATGGGGTGGCGGGGTCACCCTGTATATATTTTGGTATGGATGAAATTTATTATATATCCATACCAACATTTTCCATTTTTATCTTTTCAATATATCTGTCGGATTCATTTCCACTTTTCTCACATATTATATAATTTTATTCATAGAAATATTATTCAAGTGTGGACAGATGAGAGGGCACCTAGATCTTGAAATAGGCCTTTATTTTTAGGTAGCTCTGGCATCTATCCTTGATTATTCTAATGTGATTCAAGACGATTTTTTCAATAATAATAATAATAATAATAATAATAATAATAATTCTCTGGGATCAGACAGATCACCTAATCCGCCAGGAGACCGGACCTAGTATTGATTGACAAGAAAAGAGAACCTGTCATCTCGTGGATTTTTCCGTCCCGGATGACCACCCGAGTGAAAATGAAAGAAAGCGAAAAGATAGACAAATACTTGGACTTTGCCTGAGAACTGAGCAAACTGTGGACCATGAAGGTGAAGGTTGTTACAATTGTAATTGGTGCCTTTGGAACGGTCTCCCAAAGGTCTGGAAAAAAAGAATTTAGGTGAATTGGAAACTCAGAGCAAGAATCAAGACCATCCAAACTACAGCACTGTTAAGATCGGCCAGGATACTCTGAGGAGTCCTGGAGACCTGAGGAGACTTGCTGAACTCAACCCCCAGTGAACCACCGGCTACGTCAGATGTGAAAACCTCAATAATAATATTTTATTTTATTTATTTATTTTGAGAAGCAGTGGTTGACACACACTCCGACACTGACCCAAAGCTTAAAAAAACTAAAAAAAATAACTAAGGTTTTGGGTTATTTCTATAACTCCAACATAAACAAAGGGAACCACTCTTGACTGATAATTATTTATTCATTTATTGATCTACTAGGAAAAAGGAAAACGGGGTTAGGTTAGTTGAATGCGGAAAATAAATAAAATAATTTATCATTTAGAGTGGTTCCCCTTGTTTAGTTGGAGTTATAGGAAATAACCGGTTTTTGAATTAATTTCTCTGGTAACTTAACACATTGAAAATGTTTAGAATCCCCCCCCCCCCCGACTTAAGATCAAAATAAATATAGTTTTGATTATTTGAAGAAATAACTTTATTCAGATGGTTTACAACAGCGGATATTCATTCACTGGAAACCATTTTCATAAATATGCGTGGATGTTATTCACTGGAATAATATACACGCATATTTAGGATTAAAATCTTTTAATTTTCTTTTTAATTATAAATAAACCATTGATAAAATTCCTTTACAACAAACATTATTTAATCACAAGGTTATGTTAGACATGTGGGTACGTATTCACCCAACCCTTCCACCATGGACAGGTGTAACACAAGGTCAATTCTTAAGCAGAAGTACAACCAAGGCTAACGAACCCAGTCTGTCCTACTATTTTACCCATAGCTGGAGTGAGATGAATTCATGCAAGGTCAGTGCTAGGATATAATGGGACCCATCCAAATTCATGACATGAGGCCCTCACTCTACTGCATTGTCATTCCAGGGCCCCCAAGCAGACTTGGTTTCTCTGTGGTCAGGGGGATGTAGTACACGCCGACCCTAAGTCCATGCATTTCTCAAAGTGCGAAGTGAAACGCAAATAGCCTAGTCCCGGATTTGAACTCAGGTTGCTGATTCCATTTCCTATGACGATAACCGTTATTTCAGTGTGCCTCCTCCATTGTCAGAAATGTGGGGAAAGCAAGGCGATTCTGAAACACTAAAATTGCCAGTACCAGCACCTTTATTCAATTGAAACACCCCAGGTATCGGTATTAGCCCCCACTGTGCCTAACAATTGAACGACCCCTCACCCTTGAAACTAGACAATTGCTATATATATTTTTTTGAATGTTGTTTTAGAACCTCTACAGAACATGTTGGCAAAATTTGTAGCGAATCTCTTTTTGGTGCATATCGTGACAGTTGTTTTTAATTAAAATAAAATTAAAATACCGAAAAAAAAAAAGGATATTTAAAAGAGGGGGGTATTTACATTTACTTGTCGATAAAAAAACTGAAGTGGCTTACTTTTAACGTCTTCAAACCACTAAAAAAAGTTATTTGTCGATAAAAACGCCTTCAAACCGCTAAAATATTTTAAAGATTGCTGGGGGGGGGGTAAAATATTTACATTTACTTGTCGATAAAACATTGGTGGGAAGGGGTAAATATCGCTATTATACTGCATTAACTTTTCGAGAAATACGCCCTCAAACAGCTAGGGGGTTCATAAGTAGCACTGGCGGATTTTCAGCAGACACCACTAAGCGTTTTTTAGGGTAGAAGGCCAGGATGCATTAATGCGATATGCACCCCCCCTCCAAGTAGTTTCTGTTGGCTTATAAAAACCCAAATGAAAGAATTAATGAAAATCGTATCAACTTTAGGGAGATATCGCCAATGTAAATGTAGAGATAACGTTTTTTATTTATTTTAAAAAAAATTTTTTTCGGCGTTATGCCATCACCTACAGAAATCTGACAAATAAAGTATCTTAATTTGAATTTAAAATACTTTGATTATTATGAATTTATTTAGCCCCTCTACATTTTTCTTTTAAATTTTTTAGTGAGGATGATAACAACGAAATCAGCGCTTCTTACCGGTGTTTGTTTTGACGGTGTTACTGTTTAAAATGCTACCGTTATTTCTTGTTCCATGTTTACTGTTATAATTGAATTTTAAAAATAGAAAAAATGAGGGGGTTCTAATTACATATATAAAGACGAAAGAACGGGATATATGATACACAAAGAGGCTCTCAAACTCTAATCAGAATTTTTTCTTTGTTTAAAAACTTTTTTGCTGTATATTTATGTTATAATCTCTCTCTCTCTCTCTCTCTCTCTCTCTCTCTCTCTCTCTCTCTCTCTCTCTCTCTCTCTCTCTCTCTCTCTCTCCTATTATAATGAATGCAAGTCCCTAAACATTTATTAGATAAATAAATGATCCCATCTATAGGTTAAATAGATCTTTTAAAAATATATAAGATAAAAAAAAAAAGTTAGGCCAAACCTGGAATGATACTAAGACATTGTTAGACAGAAGACATATACACACACACAGACTTACATATACACACACGCAGAGAATTTGGAAAATATCACCAGTCATACAACAGAATGGACAGATTCTAGCAACAACAAGCTAACAGCTCCAGAGTTTCAGAAATCTGACGAAGGGATCTTTATCCCGAAATATTAAGAATAAATCAAAGGTAAACGAACAACATCATAGTTACCTTATTTTCATTTTCACTTGCATTGTGATAGCCTTCAAAACCAACCACCAAACCAATATAAAAAACAATGCTTCAAGCAAATTGCAAAAACTCTTTTTAAATAGATCTGTCTAACAAATATTCATATTCGATAATAATACTTAAGAAATAACTACACAGAAAAATGAAAATATGAATATACAGAGTGGTCCGAAATCTTGTTACCCTTGCATATTGTTTTAACTTTCATTATTTTTGTTTTAATAATGTAAGTTATGGAATTATTTTTAATTCTTAAAAAAAATCGTTGAAAAAATAGATTATTTCTAGAATTTCGGATTGTATTATGTAATTATCTTTACTTCTATAAAAATATGTAGAGAGTGACAAGACTTTCGGATCACCCTGTACAATAAACGCGATTCCCTAACTTGTAAGCACAAAAAATATCCATGCCGTTAAAAATCATTCAATCGGTGAAACTTCTAACTCAAAAAGTCAATTGATAAAACGCATAAGAATGAAAACAATAACAATAAACAATTCTTACATTTGACATGGGTTGATATTGTTGTTGTTGGCTTCCTACTTTCATCTTGGCATACCATCTGGGCACAGGAACATTTCTATGAAATAACGTGGGCACCGCATCGGGTTTGAGTATAATACGAGGAGTATTCAAAGTACCGAAACATGTCTTTAGTTTTGTCTGTAAACAATCGGGTTCAAAGTGCAGCGTACAGATTCGAACCCGGCGCCTCACGTTTTGGTCGTCAGAGCAGGCCATGTCAAGGAAGCTCTCAATGCGATCCTCATCGATGCCCATGTTTTGGGCCACACTCGACACTGTTCCCGTTTCCTGGGGAAACAGTGCAGACGAACGTTGTTAAACGGCATGCGGCCATCGTGGCTAGAACAACCGAAAGCTTTGCAGTGAGGCATGGTCCACCTTTTTTTCTTTTCTTTTTTTTTTTAACTTAAAAACACAGTAACTTTCTTATTTCGAAGTTCAGGGGTCGGCTTTATCAACAATATTTTTCATCACTATTAATAGATAGTACACGAGTTGTCTCCCTTCCTGTTGCTTTCGTCAATGGATTCGTAAAAATAAATTTAGTGGGTGAATTGACTTTAGCAATATGAAATTTAGAAAAAAATAATCATTTTGCTGATTTAGGATTAAAAAAAAAATCTGTTAAAGTAATTCAAACGTATATGAACCAGTAGCTGTACACACATTCTAAATCTCGACCCACTGCAGTAGATTTTTTTTTTAAATGGGTGACCAACTACAAAGATGGAGTCAAAAATGGGTGAAGTATTCCACACTTTTGAAACAACGACCTGTTTTCGCTTATATATTAATCAAGAATACAAGCGTTATTTTGTGAAAAAGTTAAACATATTGATATCAAATCTGTGAGTGAAAGAAAAATAAAGAAAAGTCTCCAACAATGAACGAATAATCACCAACCAACGGTAGAAACGAAGCAGCTGTGGTGGGTGATTTTTTCTTTCCATGCGATCTGGCTGCTGCTGCTGCTATAGTGGGTGAGTCAAGTGATTATTTACCCTTACCAACATTAAAGATCTACATAAGTTGTTCCTTTTGGTTTCAGGATTAATTTCTCGGTCCTGGGTGAAAATGAAAATATCAGTAACTAAACCGATTTTTAAATTTTTTTAATAAATAAGTACCTGTTCTAAAAAACAGAAAAAAAGACATGACCTAGGTTCGTACTTGCATATTCCCCGACTTTTTAGTAGCAGTAGTAGTAATTGTTTATAAAAATGTAGGCGAAGAGCAACAACAGGTCATTTCAGATAAGTTATTCTTTAGTATCATTTTTATAGGTTACGATTATTTATCTTTTCGGCTTGTTGCCACTTGAATTAAACTGTTTAATCTTTTAAAAATTGAAATAGTTCACTAAGTAGGACTGAGCCTATTCTAGTAGTGACCACCCCAAGCGGATATTTAACAGGTTGTAATTCAGTTTTCCTTGTCCTACACTGGTTGCCTAACCAAGGTTAAAGAGCCTAGTATGCCCTACTATTTACCCATAGCTGGAGGGAGAGTACTTGGATTCATAACTTTCCCAAGAGTATTAGTGCTATGTGAATTGTAGCTTCGTTCAGGATTTGAACTCAGGTTGACGAGTCCATTTCCTACGACTCTAACCATTATACAACTAACCTCCCTGTTTAGTTTTTGTACAAAAAAAAAAATTACATAAGAAAAAATTCAAGGTAAATATCCTGTAAAAGGAAAAACCTAATTAAAACAGGTGGAGTAGCTTATTGATAGTGTCAACCGGACAGCGTGGGAATCTATCACCTTTTCACTAGCACTAGACCAGGGAGACTGTTTTTGTGTCTGAGGTGGAGTGCCACATCTACCAGCGACTTTCCAATTTACCACAAAGATCCAAGTTTTGCTACCCATGTGCAGTGTCAAAGAAACAGAAGAAATATCTAAAAGACATTGTTTTTTCTTAACTTTGAAAACATGTTACAAAGGTACAGTCGTTGGGGTACTTCTTCAGAATATCCCAATGTCTGCAGTAATATACAAAATAATTATATAGAAAAAGTTATTTACAAAGCTTAACTTAAATGTGACACAAGGCCGAAAGTATGAGACACCCAGTGAGAATTGAATTCACTAACAAGGGTCTGTTAACCTAGTTTGCTAACCATTACACAACGTGAAATTCAATACTTAGTCATCATCCAGATAAGACTAAGTTTCAATCATTTGCTTCATTAAAAAAAAAAAAAAAAAAAAAATGGGGGGGGGGGAAATAAATGTAGTGCGTTCAAAATGAGGATTTTAGATGTCAATGTTCAGTAAAAAACAGTTTTCTGAAATTCACTCAAATCTGGTTGGTGAATATATCATAAATTTGTTTTTATATATATATATATATATATATAATATATATACACTCGTGTGTCTGTGTGTGTGTGTGAGAGAGAGAGAGAGAGAGAGAGAGAGAGAGAAGATATTTTCTTAAACCAAGCAAGTACTCAAATATTGCCCAGGAGACCAGGATAAAATGTAAAATAAACTCCTCAGGTCGATTTCCTTACTAAAAGTTTCATGTATTTGAAAAATACAATTATCAGATGAAACACGATATGTATGTATGTTTTATTTGTTCAAAGGCGAACTTACTGGTCATAGGAGATCTTATGACACTAAACTACTGAAGACTCATTTTACAAAAGTCCTTCAGCAGCAACCCACAGTTAACTTGTGTCAATTCTGTGATAAAGTGAGTTGGTCTATGGCAGGTTTGAGAGGTTATATAAGGGTTTATTTGTTACACATGTGATAGGGATTGTAAAAATGTACTCCCATGGGTACTCTTAGTGAATCAAGGAGATGGCCTTCTGCAAAGAAATAGCAGTCACTAATATATATATATATATATATACATATATATTCATGTTATACTAAAGCTAAGCGAATCAATATTTGTGTCCTAAAGGCTTTTTACCTATTTAGTTTAATGACACAAAATTCATATAAAAATATTCCTTAGTTCTAGGATTGAGTTATGTTTGAAAAAAAAATCCATTTTGATTGGTTCTAATTAGTCATAATTTGCAATTAAGTCATAAACTGACCCTTCTCTAACTCACATTCAGCCTGTCTATGTATATTTTGATTACCTCTTCTTAGTATCTGTTTGCATCTCTATGAATGTAAAGAGAGTGATTTAGAGAGCGTAGAATGTATTTGTATATTAAGTCTCTTTTGCAGCTAGCCCAGCCAACATTTTGGCGCTTAATAAATTTCAATTAGGTCAAACGTTCCCTTTCTGAGAAATCTTACAAAATGATTTTAATGTTCTTTTTTTCTTTTTTTTTTAATTCTCTGGCCATATTTTTTTAATTAAAAAAAAAAATTAATTTGCTTTGCAAAACTCACTTTTCCCTAATCCCAATCATCTATCTAGAGCTCAATGGGTGACCCCAACAGGTCACAATTTGTCTACTGTATATATATATATATATATATATATATATATACATATATATATATATATATATATATATAATATATATACTCACTAGAATATCTGCTATATCTCAGAGATGAGGTGTTAGTGTTGTTATTATTCTCTACACATTGTGGACTGCTATACTCAACTAAGATGAGTATAGCAGTCCGCAATGTGTAGAAAATAGTAATAACTTACAAGAATAGTGTATCAAATAACTTTAGTTAAATTTTTCTTCACAACTAAATCTCTGGAAAACAAAAGAAGTTTGATAATCTAAGAGGAATATTCTTATATGTGGATCAATAGATTTTAAATGGTGGCATCAGTCATGAGAAGAAGATTTAAAAAGGTTTGAAACAAGTTTTGCAAATAAAATGAAATAAAAGTTTTTGAAAAGAAAATCAAACTCAAACCATTTTGCAGACCTTCTTTATTATATATATATATATATATATATATATATATATATATATCCTTAAGGTGAAACTCGAGTAGGTTATTCCTGTGTATACTATTATAATAATAAATTTGCTCTACTTATGTATTGAGCACTTTATATTTGTTATATCGCTGTCTTATCATTGTGAAACTTGTATCAACTAAACATTGTGACCGATTTCACCGGTAAGTCATCATTTTCATATAAAATCATATATATATATATATATATATATATATATATTGGACATGTAATGATTTAGTCAGGTCATAATGTGGTACTATGATACATATCAAAACCATAATAGAGAACAACACAAACTGTTCATACAATAGATTTATAGTAAAAACATAAAAACAAATACATAAAACAACCTCTCTGGATGCTAACAGGAAAATATGAAAGAAAATGGCATGTCATGATTCTTTTGCAATACTTAGATGATACATTGGGTTTTAGTCTATTTTAATGTAGCTATTCTGTCATAAAATGGATTTTTATGATATGGGTGCTAGAAGGTAGTGGCTGAGAGTCTTCATGTCCTGGGTATGACATTAAACTCTATCTGATGGTGAGGATCCAGTTCTGGAGCTCTGAGGAATGTGGAGCACCTCTTCATCACCATTGCTCCCAGGTCCACTCTGATCTGTAAAGGTAGTACCTGTTAGGGTTCCATCTATGGTTTAAATAGTAAAATGTGTTTATAAAAATAATTGAGTATCCATTAGGAATGAGTCTATTTAAAAACTGTCAGCATTAAATGACCCACCTAAGTTGATATGCCATAAAACAAAACAAACTAAACCAAAAAGGCTTTTGACGATGGGGTTGACACAAATGGGAAAGGATAGGGCAAGTAGAGTCAAATTTATAAATTTTCTTTATTAATAATGCAATTACAAAAACAGAAGCTTCAAAAGAGAAATCATTCTTACTATTTTGATCAAATATTAAACTAATAAAGTGTATAATCATACAAGTAGTAAAGTCGGTGGAGCGTCCTATTGTTGGTATCAGCCAGACAGCAGAGGAAGTCTATCCCTTTTTCACTAGCACTAGATTAGGGAGATTTTTTATGCCTGTATTTATTTCTCAGTGATATATATGACACATTGCAAGATTTTAAATGCACTAATAACATGGGCTGTTTTGAGGCAAATCTAACTCAGATTTTCAGAGACATTGTTAGTGAATAAAATTTATTCTATGTATTAATGATTTTGACTATAAATTGAATGCTCATTGATAAACTTATGCAATTCCTAAGGATATTATGACAGTTTCGGTTACAGACAGACAGACACCAAATCTCCATTATAATAAGATATTGCTAGGCAATAGCAATGTAGAAATGAGGATTCTCTGTCCAGAATTCAGGTCAGACAGGCATATAAACTACTTCTTAGAGGTACAAATACCGGTTGCTCAGTGCCTAAAAAAATAGTAGGCATAGTGAGAAAAGACCTGATAGGTTTGGTTTCTTTGTCTAATGGCATATCAACCTTTGTGACTTATTCAATGCTGCCATGTCACTGAGGAAGTATTGAATCTTCTCATTGTTTGAAACTCCCTACACCATTTGTAGACGTTTTTGACATCTATGCACAACTTACCATACACTTCCATTAATTAGCAATGAAATTCAATTGGTTTAATGCCTTTTGTATTCAAAAACCGAATATCTGCATGAACTATCAGGAACTCCATCAGAAAAACTGCCAACCCAAGATTGAGTGTGGTAGGGGCAGGTGCAACAAACACAGCAGTGTTGCTAATAGCCGCACAAACAGATTCTCTATGTCCCCAGAACTTTAGAAACCTTACTTTTAGATTAACCATGTACATACATAAACAAATATATATATATATATATATATATATATATATATATATAAACAAATGTAAGTATTTAATAGTTAAAACACTGCTCCTTAATGGCAGCTGTCGATGGCCGTGAGGTTAACTAATTGGGCTGATGAAAAGTCAGTCAGGTTTTGCTCCTGGTCGTTGGTAGTTCCTGCGTCTAGCCACATTGATGAGACGGGAGGCGTTGAGACACGGTGTGTGTGGATGACATATACATATATATGAGATGCACTTAGTGCAACAGTTATCATCATGGGAAATGAATTCAGCAATCAAAGTTCAAATCCTGGATGAGGCTGTTTGTGTTTCACTTCACTCTAATGCCCGTGGGAAAGGCATGAAACAATCTCTTCTTTCGCTAGTTATGGGAGAATATTAGAATAGACTGTGTTCTTTAGCCTTGAGTAGGCAACTCATTTAGGAGAAGGAAAACTGGTTTTATTCTTCTTAAAAATTGACATTTTATCATATCTTGCCTGTGGTGGAGGAGTTGGGTAAACACACACACACATATATATATATATATATATATATATACACACACATACATACACAAACACACCCACACATAAACAAGCATGCACAAATTCACACCTATACAAACACATAAACAAGCATACATATACATGTGCATACACACACAAAAAGGTATACATATATACATACACACACACACACTTTAGAATTTATTGTCAGATGAGATTCTTTATCATAAAATTTACTGAAGAAAAAAAAATTAGTTCAAAACAGCTTTTAGAAAAAAAAAATTTTTTCTCACTCCAAAAAATTCTCCATTATAAATTCTTAATTTGATTTGAAAGAATTAAAAATTTATTTCTTCAGATTTTAAAATTCTAAATAATAATTAAAAGGACTTTTAAGAAAAATATGCACTTTTAAAAAAAAAACATGAAAAAGACTTATGATATCTTTAAAAAAATTTTAAAAATTTAAAAAGAATGATTTAAAATAAATCTAATGTTATAACATGCAATTGTATATATATAATAAAATAGCAGTTTACAGTATGAATGAGAAGGCTAATTTGCATATTGATATTAAAATTTGATTTTAATAAATATGTGCTTGGGATTATTGATTTCTAATTTTTGGTTTTAACTTAATAAATAAGAAATTCATTAACAAAAAGGAATAATTGTCATTTTATTCTTTACTTCCTAATTTAAATAAATAGTTAAATTAGGAAAATTTAGCAAAGAAAGACGGGAGTGATGGAATTTTTCCATTATACCGCCCTCTGTTTCAAATCTTTTTATCTGCATTCTTATTTAGTTTCATTAGCCTTTATAATTTAACATAATAATCTATTACATTAAAACTTAAATACTTGCACCTGGAGGGTGCATATATTTGCTAGTTTTGTTAATACTCCCCCACCCCAGGCTAAAAAGAAATAAAAACACTGCTTTCCAATGTTTTTTTAAAATCTTCTAAATTATTTGGATAATGAAACTAAAATCAAACTTAATCAGCACAAAAACTTGAACGGAAAAACTAATCAACTTAAAAATCTATTTTTAGACAAGATAACTTACAGATTTTGAGATAGGAACATCTTGCAAATTCTGCGACATCTTTTGGTATTGGTGATGTTGCTCACAAGCATCTGTACTGTTGCTAGCAGAATTTGAGGTTCCTTCTGCATTTGTTGGTAAGTTGATGAGTTTCAACATTTTTTCAAGGCTGTGGATTCCCAGGTTGCAATTCTTATAAAAGATTTGGTCATCTGGCATCCGTTTAAGTTTTACCGATAAATAAAATGGGGAATCTGGTAAACAGGCAGAGTGAGGTCGATGCTTGGCAAATTCTTTATAGAAACGAATTGGGCACCGTTCTGTCCGTTTCTGGTCAGGCCATATTGTGCACATGTTGTTGTTGTTACCATCTGATTTCGGACAAGACACTGACATCAATGGTGGTGCTGATCTTGCTTTCTGAATTCGCTCGTTATAAACTAGGTATTCCCCTTTTAAAGGGTCCAATTTCAGGTGTAAATCACCCCATTTGAGTTCATATGACTCCTGGTTGCACTTCAGGCCTAACAATTTGCGGTTGAAGTACCAGACGGTTCTTTGTAAAGATGAGGCATTTGTAAGAGAACCAAGAACTCCTTCCTTCCACAAAGCATCTTCCTCCTCTTGGGTTAGTTCAAATGAAGAATTCGGTCTTTTCCCCTTACTCAGTTCTTTTAGTTCTTTTTTCTTTGCATTCAAAACGCTTCGGCTTAGCGCAAAGTCGACATCAGTCAGGGTGTTGTAAGGGTAGCTCTTATCACGCAAATAACGGTCAAGGGCACACTGAAAAGCGCTCAGGGACATCGGTTCAAACTCCCCACCATCCAATTTTTTGACCTCCCGAAAGAAAGAGCACAGCAACTTGTCTAATTCATTGGGGGGGATCTGTTCAACAGGTCGTTTCTCCCCTTTTTCAAAAAAGAAAGCTGTCATCCTTCGTACACAAGAAATAGTCTTACGTACAGTCAGGACGTTACGCATGTGCGGCTGGGACGAACTCTCGTAGACTTTCTCCAGGTTCTGCGGCACTTGGGCAGGAACTGTTATTGGTTCTGCTTCTGTTTCTTTGGGTTCTGCAACTGTTCTTTTAGGATCCTTAACATTGGTTTTTCTAATAGTGGCATCAGGCACCAATTCTTTTTGGTCGGACAAATTATCACAAAATTGTACACTACAATCAAGAATTTCTTGTTGGTCACCATTGACATGGACCGTCTTTCTTTCATTTTCTTTTTTTAGCTGCCGGCTTCGGAGTTCCTTCTTGCGTGCCATGAGAACCCCCCGAGACAAGGCAAATGTGTGATCTGAGAGGATGTCGCAGGGGTATTTATGCTGGCGGAGATACCGGTCCAAAGCACACTGAAATGCACCCAGCGACATTGGCTCGAATTCATCGCCATCCAATTTACGTGCTTCTTTGAAAAACAAGCAAAGCAGGGAATCCAGTCTGTCGGAAGGGATCTGTTCAAGAGGGCGGCTTTCACCTTTTGTCTTGAAGAATCCTGTTAATTTTCGAAGACAAGATTTGGTCTTTTTCACCGTGTTTTCATTGTACATCTGAGACACCAAATCACCACCCTGTTGGTGGATATCGCCCTTGCTGTTATTGTTCAGTTGAGTTTGGGGGGTTTTGCTGGTGACGTCTGCTGCATGTTTGGCTTTTAGATTCTTGTCTGAACTGTCAATGCTGTTATTGACATTGTCACTATTGACTACCATCTTCTCGTCCACGATGGAAGTTCCATACGTTTTTAAGTTCATTTTCCACTTTTTAAGGCTGTAGTTGTTGTTATTGTTGTGGTTTCTCACCCTAGAAAGATAGACACCATCTCTCACCTCCGCTACCACCTTCTCTTTCACATCGATTCCATCACCATCACCCCCGCCTCCGCCTTTATCACCGGCACCAAGGGTGGGATTGCCAACAACAGGAATAGTCTGTCTTTCACAAAACGACGATGACGACGAAGTGGGGTTTTCGGAGTTATTGTTACAAGAATTGGCCGTATTGCCAGACGAACCAATAACAGACCTCAACGCTCTCTCATGACAAGAGGTTGAATAACAACTGGCAGAAGTAGCCATATTTGTCGATAGAAGCAAAAATGAATATCTAGGACAGATAGACAAAGCGGACAAGCTTATATACAATTTAGCTCACACACATAATAAAATACCGCACGCACACATCTATATAGATAAATAAATATAGAAAGTACGCTTGCTCGCTCGCTCGCTCTTTCTCTCTATTTCTGGCACGCACACACAGATACAGTGGGCAAGTACTGGTAATCTCTCCTCCTGTGGTAGTAAGCTGAACTAGAGAATATCGACTAGCATCCGTCTATGGTTTATAGAGAAAGGAAGGGGGAAGCTGTGTAGCTAGACAGATAGAGAGAGAGGGAAGCATGAAAGAGAGAGTAACGTGCACTTTCTATCTATGTGCAATGAAGAAGAAAAGAGAGAAAAAAAGGTATTGACTGGGAAGGGGGACTTTAAAAACTTGCTTTAATATTTGCTTTTTATATATCTTTGTTTTTCTTTTCTTTTTGTTAGGGGGGGGGCAAAATATATATAAAGAGAGAAAAAATGAGTGGAGTAAAAACAATTTATTGAATAGGTTCTAATTAAGTTAAAAAATAGTTCTGAAATTATTGTGATTCTGATTAAATTTTACGGAAATCGTCTAAGAGTATTTTTAATTTTTTTTCTTCTAAAGGGTGTTGAATCTTGTTTTTAAAAAAATACTGTCACAACACAACAGAATTAAAACTTTAAAAATTAAATTATTTTCACCTCCTCATGTCAGTCTCATGACCAAGTTACAAGTTGTTTTGTTTTTTTGTTAATATTTAATCTTCAGATGAAACGTAGTTTTTAAAAATACATGAAACTTTATATCAGTCTTGAGACTGATATAAAGATGGTGAAAAACAATCTATATATTTTAGATTTTATCCTGCTCTGCTGGCCAATATTTGAGCACTTTTTTGATTTAAGAAAAAAAAAGTGTTTATATTTATTCTTTATGTAGGTGAAAAATTGAAATAAATACAGCCGAAAACAAAGATTAAAATTTAATTTAAACCGGAAGAGGCAAATTAAAATAATAATCACTATTAAATAATATCCTACTGATGTTTTCATAGATTGTAATTGGTTGGTTGCCTTAGCAACAAGGTCTACGCTTTTGACGAAGATGGAGCCATAAAATGTTTTTTTTTTAAATAAAACCTAAAACAGCAGCTGCCCTAAGGATATCGGATAGATTTATAGCCAACTCTTCTTACCCCCCCCCCTTCAGTCTGGTACGAGTGGAAAATTCTAGGCGTATTAGCAGGTTAGACACACACACACACACACACACACACACACGTTCATTTTTTTTTTCTTTGAAAGGTTAGGCACTTTAAAGGAACCCATATATATGACATATATCTGTGGATGACTTAAGTCATCCACAGACACCATGTTTCGGCGTTTCACGTCTCATCAGTGTGGCTAGACACAGCATACTATTGTGGATATTTGTCATATCTTCAATACATACAAGGTGCATTGGAAATTAATTCATTCCTTAAGTGTTCACTGTTCATTTGATAGTGTTACCCTTGCATATTTATGGAAAGAAAAGCAATAAAAACACAACGTTACTGTATTATTATTTTTATTATTTACAATTAACCCAATCGTCGAATGTACTAAGTGGAGGAAGATTGTGTTGCACCAATAAGTAAGAAAAGCTTGGATACTTCTAAAATTTAATAGACACGAAAATTGACCCCCAGGTACGCACAAGTTAAGACTAAATTATTGTAAACATTGTAAAATTAGAAGAAAAAATAGGTGTGTATAATTGCTTTTTGTTGTTGTTTTTTTTAATTTTAATCTAAGGGGCAAAATATGAAGAATATATATTAAGGTGCATTTACGAAAAAAATTTGAAAAGTTTTTTTTTTAATAACAATATCAAAGCCTCTTAAAATCTGGTTAACACCATAAAATTTAAACCAAAAATCTAAACTAGTACGTATTTTAAGGTAATAAATTAATTCATATATCCTTTAAAGTAAAGAACTAAACCAAAACGTAGACTATTCAGTGACTGTGTGAGTAGTACTACTAAAATATTTTCTCCAATGTTTGCCTTACAACAAAATTAGAATAAATTAAAATTATTTATTCGCCTTCATAATAAACACTGACATTACGTTCAATATTTAAAAAAAAAAAAAAAAAACTTTGTAAAAATAATTTTTTTTTTTTAGATTTTCGGGACATAATAAAATCGGCTGAGGAAGCATTTTTTTTTCTTTTCCTAAAATTAAAATCTTTAAACGGTGAATTAGCATTTTTATACGAAATTTATTGATAGAAAATAGTAAGCAAACCATTTAACCAACCATTTTTTATTTACGAAGTTATTTTCTTTTTTTGCCATTAAAATCTGTTTTTATATACTCGAATTAAATAATACAGTCAAGAATGAGTTTAAATTAGAAAAAAAGAATTCGTTCCTTTTAAAATCTTAGATAAATAGCAACAATCAGAAAAAGAAAGATTGAAAGAAAATTACTTCTTTTGTTGATTTATTTAAGGTTCCCGAAAAAGGGGAATACACTTTAAAAAAATAAAAAGGACCCTAAAATAATAGTTACGAAAAACCTTATTCTCCCATACAGAAGTGACTTTTTCACCCCAATGATTTTTGCCATGTTGAATTTGAGAAAAATAATTAAATAATACCAAAACGCTATTTCTTTCTAACCATTTCCCGGTTATTTTTTTATTTAGTGAAATTAACGGGGGGGGGGGATAAACAGGTGCGCTACACCTACTCGCACCGAGTGACAAAAAAAATAAAAAGAAAAAGAAATTACCAGAAAAAAACACTTTACAATAACGATTATTATTCAGTCTTCCTACTACAAGTCTGGGTGGATTGTACACCACAAAAACATTATCGTACGTCCAACGTCTTTCTTTTATCATCTGGACGGTGGTCGCCATCTTAAGGGCAACGTATCAAGAAATCGTTTACAAATTAAATTAACATATTTCGCTCCTGTCATTATTATTAATAATAATAATTCATTAAAATAGAATAAAAGTAACTGATACGCAAATGTCTCCTTTTTTTTTATACTTTAAATAGAATCAATTAAAAAAAAACAAAAAAACACTGCAACATTTTTCAATGTAGTAACTGTTGTGTATTTTGTAATAAACAACATTTTTCTTTTCCAAGAAATGAGAAATTTACATAATTGGAGTTTTGTACAATAAAAATGCATATGGTAATTAACCTAGTGAATCGTTTTCATTTTAAGTGGTTAAAATAAAACCTTATCCTTCCAATATAAAAGAAGCAAAAAAAAATATATTAGCATTCATAAAAATAAGCTAATAAAAATGTTATAGTTACAATACTATCCATAGAGAAAATAATAGAATATTTTTTAAATGCTTCGAATTAACCAGTTCGACAATCTGTCTTGATTCGACATTACTATAGATAATGCTAGACGGTTTTTGAGTGTCTTACTACTATAAATAAAGATATATATAGTCAGATTATTTCACCCAACAAATTACGACTTACACACACACATAATATAAGGAAATGTATATATTTCTCTTTTCCTTGCCCTATAAACACATGTAAACAATTCTATTGAATGTTCGTCTCATTCAGTGTGGGTGAAAAATTATTAGTAGGCTATTCTCATTCCGTTATAGTTTTCAAGTGATTTCTTTCTCTCAAGTTTATGAGAGCCTTGCATAGTGCAAGGAGCTAGACTAGCAGACGATAAAAAGCGAGTTCGATCCTCAATGGGTACTCCATATTTCTGGCCTTGTACCACAGAGGCTTTTAAGATGTCTTGCATCAAAATCCCATAATCAAAAATTTTCAAACCCACAAGTTTTAAATTAACCCCCATTTACATCACTTGTTTTGTTTTGTTTTGTTTTGTAGAATAAGGGTACAACAATTCGAGTTCTGGGGGTCCGTTAAGTTTTATGAAAACCATTTTGAGCGCGAAAATAGGGTAAATTTAATATGTTGACTTTCTTTAGTCGATCACAGAAATACATTCTCATTATTTCCATGCAATATATGACAGTAAGTCTAAATAAATTAAATAAAAACACTTCTAGAACAAATATGAGTTTATCTTCCTAATCTTGTAATATAAAAAGGATTTGTATTCATCCAGTGTCCACGATATCGGAGATATTTGTGTACTGTAGCGATGTCCAATCTACCGGGTCAAATTTACCTCCTCCTCCTATATTTAACACAATGAAACTTGAACAAAATGTTAATATCATCTTCAAAATTTTGGGACCATTCAAAAGAAAAAGAAAAAAAAAAAAAAAAAAAAAAACTCCCGATAATTTTTTTTTAAATTTGGAGATTGGACATCCCTAGTGTACTGTATGTGTGAAAAGGGCCGAGAAGCCGCATTTGGAACAGGACCACCGGAACCGGATAGTGCCAAAATAGTTCAGTCCCTTGAGAAATATTTTCTGATTTCAAATATTATATATTTAATTATCATTTATGTATCACAACAAAGAACAAATTTCCAAATAATAAAATTTACAATGTAATTATTATTAATGAAATAACTTTTGAAGACAGTAAATAGAAAGAGAAGGAAAAACTATCAAAATTAATTTCGTATACAGGGGCACATCTGAACAACCTGGGTCCAACCACAAAAAAAAAAACAAAAAAAAAAAACATTCTTTTAATAGAAATAAATACTAAACAACAAAAATTAGTTGCGATTTTTTTCCCAACCGGGTCCAGGTAGTCCAGGTGGGCCAAATTGTAAATTTAAAAAAAAAATGTATTTACTAAGCTTAGCTTAGCATGGTAAAAGGTCAAGAATTTAACTCTTTCATTCATGGTCTGCACAAGTAGCCCGTATCACTCTACATCAGGCACTACATGAAGGTATCAAGTTTAGCTTGGTCTAGCACAAAGCCACAAGAGGTATGGGGCATCCAGTGCGAATCAAATTCAATTACGGTCTGAACAATAAGCTTGTTAGCCATCACCACATTACAGGCAGGTGAAAATAATAAGCTCATCTTTATTAAAATGAAGAGCAAATGAAATGAGTGACCAGACTGCTAACGCGGCAAAAAAAAAAAGAAAAAAAAAGCGACACGTGCTTGATCCTGGGGATTCCGATCTCGATGCAGCACCTCCCCATTGCACCACTTTTCTTTTTCTTTTTTTTTTTTTCATGATACTGGTGGCCCCCACCCGTACGCACGTGGAGTCCCGTGGATGACTGCTAGTACTTGCTGTAAATAGCGAGCAAGCGAGCGCGCACGAAGTAGGGGTCGACAGAATGGAATTTTAATTTAAAGAAAAATACCAGAGGCTTGTGGGAGAGGTAGGAGGAGAAAAACAAAGATAAGATAAATGCAGATATATTTTTCATACTTACATCTACTGTCTTAACTATATAATTATATTGTTGCCTAGAGATTTCTGTTACTGCGTTAAGACGTGCCTGGTCGGCCGACGGTATTTTCCGCCTGTGTTTTTCGGATTTTTCATGATTCGAAAGATTACTAATTCTTGGTAGAATGGTAGAATGGCAGAGTTTACAATAAGCCGATTCGGATCCATCGGTAGATTTTTTGACCCAGACAAACGTTTCTTCCCATTTATTGTTGTACTTACGATTTCGATCGTAAGAAGCCTTCCATTTCTTTAAAGGTTTGCCCATGGGTGAAGACGATGAAAAAGAGAGACGAGATTGAAATCGGCGTCACAGTTTCCCCGTCGCATAAACCTAAGTTCACTTCACGGTCGAATTTTGGATGATTATATAAAAATCACATCTATACACTTCGGAGATCCGAATCAAAATGATGTTGACGCTTTAGGTTCCTGGTAGCAGTAATGTTGCCACATGTAAGTGACCTAAAAATATTTTTCAAAAAAAGGCTGGTAGGTGTGTTAATTTTCTGTACAAATAAGCCAGGAAAAAGCCAAACGAATTTTCATTGGCTGACGCCAACCGGGTTGGAAAAATACCAGCGTTTCGTGAAATTTGGCATAAAAAAAGCCAATCTGGCAATACTATCTACAAGAGGCTATAAAACGATGTTTTTGTTTACTGATTGATTTTGACGGCATGTCAACCCGTCGAAGGTTATTTTATACCTTGAGGTTAGGAAAGTGCATTCATTATACATGTATATCTACGTTGTGTAGTTGTTTCTTAAGAGGTTTTTTTTTTTTTTTTAGTTTAATTTTTCGATTTTTAAAATTTTTTTTCTTCGCTTTCCTCTCAATTAAAAAAAATATTTTTCATTCCCTTCATATCTTCATTTTTTTTTCTTTTTATTTATACAAACAGCAGCCTTAAATATCCAATATATATGTTGCACCCCAAAAGATAGGGGTGGTGTCAAAGTTAACTGACTTGAAAAAATGTGAAAGTTTTAAAATAAAATAACTTTCATCCATTAATATATCAACACTGAAAATTTCATTAAATTCAGTTAATTCCCTGATTTTTTTTTCTTTCAAGGGGGTGAATCTATTACTGTCAAATTTGACTTTAACGCTTGAATTGGTGGTACCTACAATATACATATCAAGTATTCCTATCAAATACAAATAATTTGTACATTATTGTATGGTTTTCAAGTAACTAATAATAATAATACTTGATAAACAATTATAGTGTCAAGTAACTATGGACCATATGATCTTTAGGCACCCCTTTTTGATCTCGATTCAGAAGGACATGTTTTTCATTTACACAGTCAATATCCGATTGTTTGTTAACAGACGATTTTTAGAATTTTTTTTTTAATTATAAAACTAACCCCTAAACCTAACCCCTAACAAACAACCGGATATTGACGGTGTAAATGAAAAACATGTCCTTCTGAATAGAGATCAAAAAGGGGTGCCTAAAAGTCATATGGTCTGTAACTATTATTAATATAAATAATTCAAAATTAGACCTATAATATAAATAATTCCCACATATTTGTATTCTTTTAAGTACTGCTATCTGATATGAATAATTATATGGTTTCAAGCAATTATTTCTATTTAATAATAATTTGTTTTTATAGTTAAATGGTTTCAATTAACTGATAATAATAATTCTTTGTAAATAATCATAACTTCAAGTAACAATTCTTAATACAAATAATTTGCAGTTATATGATATCAAGTATTCTTATATAATACTAATAATTTATGGTTTCAAATGATTATTTTTATTTAATAATAATCATTTATTTGCACCCAGCTATATAGTGTCAGTAACTATTTTTAATAGAAATAATTTACAGTTATTAGGTTTCCTTGTGCTCATTATCAGAAATTCAAAATTACTATTTGAGTTGGTTTAACAAGGATGTAAAGTAAAGGGATAAATTTTATTTGACACTAATATAACTATAAGCAAATTCTTGGAAAGCTTAGTAAATAATTTAAGCAATGATGAGTCTGGTCAGTACTTAAATGGGTAATCACTTAGGAATAGCAGGTACTGTAAGCAACCTGAGGCCTATGTGCAAATTTTAGTAAATAAAAGGTTAAGTAATGATGATTTTGGTCAGTACTTAGATGGGTGACCACTAAGGCTAAGCAAATTTTATTAGTAATAGGTTAAGCAATGATGAGTCTGGTCAGTACTTAGATGGGTAACCACTTAGGAATAGTAGGTACTGTAAGCAATCCAGTGAGCCAGACAGACAAAGCAAATCTTAATAAACAACAACAACACTGGCAAATTCTTTGTTTTAGATAATTACCCAGTGTTGCTCTGATGCCAAATATTAATCTTTCCAAAAAACAAATAATTTTGGCTTGTGTTTCAAGGGAGCAGGGTGGGGGAAACAAAGATAAAAATAAACAAATTCAATATTTTAGATTTCTGTAGAGATTTTACTCATATACTCATCTAAAAAGAAAAGAAAAAAGTTTATATCAAGTAAAGGTAAATATTTGAAAATTTTAAGTTTCTTATATAAAGTTGGAATAAATCTAGAACCCAGGATTATTGATATAATCCCAACAGATTACAAAACTCAGTAGAATGAAAACATTCCACACAGCTTCAAGCTGTGCTAATCCTGTGCAGTGTTAGCAAGGGCTGGTATAGAAACTTGGTACCTTGTGGTTCCTAGGTAGATGCACTACTGAGCTAAACAGGTCCCAAATATTTTTGATACAATTAGAAAGTGTTTTAAAGATTCAAAAGCAAAGATTGTGTTGATTTTAACAAAAATAAGAGCATCCAGTTGACTGGGGCTGTAGAATATGCTGACTGTACCTCTGCAGAAGGATAAAACCCCACCATTAGGCAACCTTTTGGCTGAGGATAGGATTGTGGTGGCTGAGCAATCTCTGAGTCGGGTACCAAGTGTTACCGTGACATGCAAAACTCCACTTCAGTGCTTACTAAGGCTAGATGGGCAGTCAGAGAGGACCCATGTGATCAATTGGTTGGTCACATCAAGACCTAGCAATATAATTGTCTCAATTGTATTCTTTAAATTGTTATTACCATCATGAGAAGGCAGTGGCTGAGGGTCAACTACCAGTATTTATTAATACACATAAAATTTTATATATATATATATATATATATATATATATATATTGGTTTGCTGGTTGGTTCTGAAGGCTATTGTAATGCAAGTGTAAAGAAAAAAAGAAGGTAACTTACCTTCTTTTTTCTTTACACTTGCATTGTGATAGCCTTCAAAACCAACCAGCAAACCAATATAAACACAATGCTTCAAGCAAATTACAAAACCCTTATATATATATATATAAAAATCATCCACAGACACTGTGTTTCGACGTTTCATGTCTCATCAGTGTTGCTAGACACAGCAACTAACTCCAACCAGGAGCGAAACCCAACTGACTTTATGTCAGCTTGATTTGTTAACCTCTAGGCCATTGCCAGCTGCCATTAAGGAGCAGTGTTTTAACGGTTTTAAATACATACATCTGTGTATATACTTTACAATCACCAGAGAAATCAAATCTCTCTATCTATATCTATCTATATATATATATATATATATATAGGGTGCTATATTATCATATATAATGCATTCATATCTAAGGATAGCATGGAGATGAAGTCAATAGTACTTGGTTACAGAGTTTCTCTCCTATGCAATCTTTGGACCAAGTCTAAAGATTGCATAGGCGAGAAACTGTCAGTAACCAGGCACGGTTGACTCCATGTCCGCACTATCTTAACTATATATATATATATATATATATATATATATATATATACACACACAAGATATGGCATTAAATAACCCAGAGGATTTGATATACTGTTAAACACCAATGAACATCAAAAATAAGATATTAAACACACAAAAATAATTAACTTACCACAATGCTACAATCATCAGACACCTCCATTCTATCATTTTGTTCTTTGTTCTGATTGGAGTTTATATCACCTATCACAATGCTGGCTTCTTGGCTTGCCGACTTGAGCATACGTTCCAAGCTGTGAATTCCCAGATTACAATTTTTATAGAACTGCTGGTCTCCAGAGAGACGATTTTGTTTTATGGACAAGAAAAACGGCGAGGTCGGCAGACAAGTACCTTTAGGACGCCGCCGAGCAAACTCCTTGTAGTAATAAATGGGGCAACGTTGTGGATCATCAGGGTTTGGCCAGATTCTTGGCATTGTTTTCTGACTTTTCTCTGCATTTCTTATATAATTTTTTTTCTTGCAGACTCTTTCATTAAATATCAAACACTCAACTTGCTGGCTCTCTTGCACTAGCTGTATATCACCCCAGCAGAGCTGGTAAGCCTCCTGATTGCATTTGATTCCAAAGTATTTCCAATTAAAAAACCATACAGTCCTCTGCAGGGAAGCAGGGTCATTGACATTGCCCAGAGCACCACAAGACCACAAGGCCTCCTCTTCTTCGGCAGTCAGCTTAGGAGCAGCGTTTGGTTTATTACCTTTGCCCAATTTTTTCAGTTCTTTCTTTCTTTCCAAAAGAGCCGACCTGCAGCCGCTAAAAACCGAGTCGAGGAGAATGTTGTGCCTGTAGCCCTTGTCACGCAGATAGCGTTCCACTGAGTGTTGGAACGACTTCAGACTCTGCGGTTCGAATTCCGTTCCGTCAAATTTTTTTGCAGTTCGAAAAAACAGTCCAAGAAGCCGATCCAGAGCAACCGGGGGGATTTTTTCCAGGGGCCTCGTGTCCCCCAGCTTGTTGAAAAACAGCCGGATTCTCTTGATGCTAGACATGGTCTTTCGGATTGTGTGTTCATTTTTGCTCATGAATTTATAGGGTTTCGTTCTGGGCCGCTCCATCTTTGTGAGATTATCTGAGAGTATTGAAAGACAGATAACTAGTGCGGACCAAGTGGATCAGAACTGGTTTAAAATTGGGTTCATTATCAAAAACTCAGAATTACTATTTGAGCTAAGAGGGGGAGGTGTTGAAGAAAGATTTAAGTAAAGGGATAAATTCACTTATAGAAAAGAAATCAGTGATATTCCCAATGTTTCTTTTTCAAAGGTCTATTAATTCTCTTAATCTAAGCTCTTAAAACTTAAATATTATGGGTGAATCCTTTGTTTATAAAAGAAAAAAAATTCAAATTCTTGTTTCTGTGTAGAAGAGATGATAAAACAAGTTAGTTTTAAGCACATTTATTCCTATATATATATATATATATATATATATAATATATATATATATATATATACACAAAGAAATTAAAAATTCAAAGAAAAAAAACTAAAAACCAAAAACTCTGGACTTCAGTAGGAACGACTAAGTTTTTTACTTTTACAACCTTGTTATATGTACTTAGTTTTGTTTCTTACTTTTTTCTTTTTTTTCTAATATCTAAAGCCAAGTTATTTTGAATAAAAACTAGTGATCTTCCATCAAACTAAAATTTACAAATCCGGGGGAATGTAAAATAAAAATTACTGCCAGTTTAAAATTATAATATAATTTACAGCAGTTATTTGGGCGTTTGGTTTAAGATCATTGTACTTCCAGTTAACATTTAGTAAATAACTGTATTTATAGGCATTTAAAATAAAAATAAAACCGCTTTTTTAGAACGAGAAACAGAGCTCAACGGGCTACGTTGTTATTCTACTTGACGTTTTCACAACACTCCACATAATTTCATCATAATTCCGGATAGACTGGCTACTAGCTTCAGTTGCTTCTCCACACTTAAATATCAACCTCTGTCTTTTTTTTTCTTTTCTTTATCTTCTATTAACAGCAAACCGTACGCGCCAACAAGAAAGAGGTGGGGGACAAGGGGGCGTAAATCCGTTGTTGGTACCAACAACTCGTTGTTTCCCCCACCCAGAACCGAATCACGCCAATTTGATACTACTACTACAAAAAAAAAAAATTGCCAATACATCCAGGTTTCTTTATCATACTACTACTATAATCATGGCGTTCGTTTTTAAAAACAATAGGTAGTAGTTTTATGAATTATATTATCATGGTATATACGCACTGGTTAATAGTGTACATAACCACTACCACCACCTATCAGATATACTGGTACACACGTACATAGACAGACAGACACATTGGCAAGTAGTTAGGAAACAAGAAGGATTTGTGGGTAGTCGTTATCATACAGCTAAGTTATTCCACTACTGGCTTAGCAACTTGGAAGAAGGGGAGTTAGACAAAGAGGTACAAGGAGACAGAGAGCGGGGGGGGGGGGGTATTGGAGTGACACTTCCCAACAGCAAGGGTAGGAGTAAGCCAACCTGCTGGTCTCCATAGCAACCTGACCTGCATTCGCAATAGCTACCCCACTGCCACGTCTGCCTTTTTTTTATATTATATATATAATAACGTAATGGGTATATTATACACACACACAATAATCAAAGGTACGTAATGGCTATATATATATATATATATATATTATATATATATATATATATATACACACACACACACACATATATACAATAATCAAACGTACGTAATGGCTATTAAGAATAAAGTATCATATATAAAACGCACTTGCGGGTGAATATTGATAATATATCAAAGTGTGTGTGTGTGTGTGTGTGTGTGTGTGTGTGTTTAATATGGGGTGAGGGTGAGATATGAAATACATCAGCTGTGTTTGATCAATATTTCATCGCAATCAGTGAACACTTCACCACTAGAATTTTTAGTTCATTTTATGGTTTTACTAACAGTTCACAGTGAATCTATATATTAATACTCGTGTTCCTTAATTGCACGACCGTTATCATCTTGCAACACCCTCTGGCTTGAAATGAGACCGCCCAAATTATCGAAAATGAAATGCAAAAATGTAAATCCTGATTAGCTGGCATTACTTATCCGCAGAATTCTTATTTTTAATGAGTATCATCACCTCAGCTAAATAATGGACCATTCAATTTTATTATTAAGAAGAAAGGGAAGTAAAAGGGTATGCTAAACAGAAAAAAATATAATAAGAGAGTTGGGGAAAGTAGAGAGAGGGGGTGAGTGCACGATAATGCTAATATGTATCAATCGAACATAATGAAAAGATAAAAGGAAAGAAAAAAAAAGTAAGAGAGAGTTAATTCAAGATTATTATACTTTTTACATATTGAACTATTTCGCAATAACTCTTAAGTAAACATATCAAACGTTGTAACAATAATTGAATTATCATACTGTTGTATATCCACAGGTCTTGAAGCCATACAACTGCTTGCAAATTATTTGCATTTGGATAGGAATACTTGATATCACATAACCGCATGCCAAAAATATACCATTCTGTTTTTATTATTAAGAAAGGACATGCTACACAAAAAATATAAGAATGAAAGGAAGGAAGAAAGAGAGTAAAAGAAAGATAGAGAGAGGGGGTGAGAACGCAAAAACAATAACGGTAATCTGTTTCAATCGATGATGAAAAGAAGGAAAGAAAGAAGTGTGAGAGAGTTAAATCAAGATTATTATACTTTTTACATATTGAACTATTTTTCCATTAGCTCTTAAGTAAACATATCAAACGTAATAATTAAATTATCATACTGTGGTATATCCTCAGGTCCTGCTAGTAAATATATAATTTCAATACTATATTTGGTAACATTCTATAAGGTATAGATACCTCCTGTAGTGTAATGGCTAACAAACCACTGTTAGGGAGTTTGATTCTCACTGGGTGCTCAGTATTTCTGGCCTTGTGCCAAACTAAGCAAAGCTTAAGAAATAATAGCTTATAAGACATATTGATTTACAAAGGCATTTTTGGACAACTGCAACAATGTCAATATGACCTTTTTGCTGAACAGCTTGATCGTCCTATACATAATACCAGTATATTAAATGTGGTATATTTGGAGCATAGGTTTTCTCTTTTAAACAGTACTAGCAAAAATAAAAAATAAAATAAAAAATGCACCTTCCAGGCACAAGTTTTAATACTCAATCGAATTAGAAAGACTAATGAAATTAAATACGAACACAAAACAAGATTACATTTATTTTTACTTTATTCTAATTGATCTCAATATAAAATTATACATAGGTTTGCTTTGAACACGTTTGAGAATAAAACAATATTAGAAATCAATAACACCAAGTAATTATTTATCAAACACAGTTTTATTAAAACTGGTACACAAATCTTTCGATATATAACACACATCGAAAGATTTTAAACACATCAATAATATGGGCTGCTTTGAGGAAAATCCATCTCCGCTAGAGACATTGTTATTAATAAGATGCTAATTAAGATCAAACAATGATTATTTAATAACCATTGAGAATATAATGTAAAAAATTGAGATATTGGTGGTGACGTAGTTTTGGTTACAGACAGACAAATACACTATCACCATTAATATAAGATGCTAATTAAGATTAAATAATGATTATTTAATAACCATTGAGAATATAACGTAAATAACTAAAGGAATTAAGACATCGGTGGTGACGTAGTTTCAGTTAGACAGACAGACAAACACATAATCTCCATTATAATATGATATAAGCAGCTAAATATGGCAAATAAAAGCAGCCTTTTTTCTTTCCTCTTTTTTAGTTAACAATCATATAAATCAGATTTTTCCATGTGACTGTAACACTAGAAGAATCAACTGGGTTCATATTTCACAAAATTTAATATGTAAGCTTGGTGAGACATTTTGTTAGAAAGATCTTTTTGTTTCATTTTAAAGTTTTAAATTACAATTTCAAGGTTATTTTATTTTGAATTATATTAAAAGCAGGATGCAACACAAGGTTAATTTTTTAAGTAGAGTTTACCAGGTTTGAATTCAGAGTTTTCCTCCTCCTAGACTGGTTACCTAGCCATGGTTAAAGAGCTCAGTCTGCCCTGCTATTTACTCAGAGGGAGAGTAGTTGGATTCATACCTTTCCCAAGGGTATTAGCGCCATGTGAAATGCAAACAGCTTTGTCCAGGAATTGAATTTGGGCCAACGTGTCCATTTCCCATGACTCACCATTAGACCACATGTTTCCATAAGGTTACATATAAAACCAGAGAGAAAAAGCCTCCTTACTGACATTTACCAACATATTAAGGCGTATCAAATGTATCATCAATTTTTATAGAACTTTACCTTTAAGTTTAATTTTTGTACACTACTAAGTGCCACTGATTTGCAGAAGCCCAACTTTTAAACACATCCTTTACTCTAGTCTCACTCTCTTGGAACTATATTTGATCCAGGACTAAAAAAAATACTTTGTCTTCAGGTCCCATTCATTGCAAGCAACGTCATTTAGATTGACATAGACAACCGGTTTTTCCCAGCTGAAAATAGTAATTGCCCCTCTGAGAGAAACTGTCTCAACTTTTATGCCTCCTCACCAGCCGAACCACTCCAACCAACAGGAGTGACAGGACACTTACCAATAGTCACCACTCACAACGTTGAATTTGTGAGTTCAATTTCTGTAGACTTGCGAAGTAATTCACTTTATCCTTCGATAGTTGGGTTTTTTTTTTTGGGGGGGGGGGTATAAAAAATTTGAACAGCTGGTGCATTTAACCAAGCTTCTTTGAAGCATAGGGGACAGGGGTTACTGAAAGGTTATTATTTATTATTTTTGATCCAAATTGTTTGTTGTTGTAGATTGGTGGCCTGAGTGGGTTTGAATAATAATAACTAGCACAACCTGTGGATATACCACAATATGATAATTTAATTATTACAACGTTTGATATGTTTACTTAAGAGCTATTGCTAATATAGTTCAATATGTAAAAAATGTAATAATGATTCAACTCTCTCTCTCACTCTTTCTTAAAAGGAGGGTTGTAAAATATTTACAATGATTTGCTGATAAAATAAATCTGTGGGAAGGCATTTAAGATATCTACATTAACTGCTGACAAAAAGTGACAAAAACTCGACTCTGAAAATTTGTCCAGAAATTCGCCTGACGCTGGCTCGTTAAAATATAGCCTTGATTAAGGCAGGAGGCTGGGACAACATAAGATCAAAATTACCAAAATATATGCCAGAATTCACAATTTCAATATTACAAATAAAACAAACATATAACTTCCTTTTTTTTTTCAATTCGTTTTAATTTGGGCATTTAAGCGACACAACACCATGTGGAATGTTTCATTTTTAAGATTAGGTGAAATAAAATGGGACAAATAAGAAATCTGCGATTAAGCGATACCAGATAATCTGGATTTACATTTTTGCATTGCATCTTGAACAGTCTCATTTTCAACCAGGGGTTGTTGCAGTATGATAATGGACAGAAGATTTAGGAACAAGCATATTAATATCTTATTATAATGGAGATGAGGTGTTTGTCTGTCTGTAACCAAAACTATATCACTCACTCAAGTCACAATTCCCTTTGTTATTAACGTCCCATTCTCCATGATTTTAGTTTCATTTAAACCTCAATTATTAATAAAATTGTTTTACATTATTAATATTGTTAGCCATATCTATATACTAATTACATGTAAATATATTTATATATACAACAAAATAGCGATTTACAGAGTGAACGGGAAGGCTAATTTGCACATTGATATTAAAAATTTGATTTTAATAAATATGTGCTTTGTATTATTGATTTCTAATTGTTTGGTTTTATCTTAATGAATATGAGCAAAAGATCTCGGGGATAAATCTTAAAAAGAAATCCATTAACAAGAAGAAATAACTGTAATTTTATTCTTTACTTCCTGTTTTAACTAAATAGTTAAATTAGGAAAATTTAGCAATGAAAGATGGGAGTGATGGAAGAGTAAGTTTCAAAGATGTTATATTTTTCGATTATACCCCACTCTGTTTCAGATCTTTTTATCTGCATTCTTATTTAGTTTCATTAGCCTCTCTAATCTAATATATTTTATTACATTAAAAACTTAAATACTTGCACCTGGAGAGTGCATGTATTTGTTAGTATAGATAAAAAGCAACTAAAAATTAAAATGAAAGAAAATACAATTAATGTTTAATTATGCTTCGTCTAAAACTAAAATATTACCAATAATTACTGTTCAAATTCAACTGAACTACAAAAAAGATTTTGATTCGCAGAAACCTAAATGAAACCTTTTAAACTCATCCTTTACTATATTCTCAATCTCTCTCAGCACCACATTTGTTGATACAGTGTTTCCTTGAAAATAAGACAGAGCTTATATCAATTTTCATTCTGAAATTTAACACTAGGGCTTATTTTCGGGGGATGTTGAGTGTTTGCATCACATAATGTGATTGTGAAGAATGCTTATTTCTTTTGTCTAACTGCCGCTCTCAACTAGGGCTTATTTTAAAGGGAGGGATTATATTAAAATCACTGTGAAAAATCATGCTAGGTCTTATTTTGAGGGAAATACAGTATCAACTTTTTTTCTTCTTAAAACTATTAGTATTCGTGGCATATTTAAAAATTCTTTTTAGATGGAACATCTTATACATCATCATCATCATCATTGTTGGTTTTCTTATATCAGTGAAATTCTAATCTATATTCAAGTGATGTACTAAATGCAGAATATATTTTCAGTGAAAAAGATTAAAGAAAATTTTAAAAGCTTATTCAACCTACACAATACAAACCAAACTTGCAAGTCTGCAATATCATTCAGCAACAACCAATATTAATATACCATTCAGATGAAACAATGATATTAAAGGGGGAGGGGGCTCCCTTACAGATATTCCTTTTTTTCACTCCTATACACACACACACAATATATATATATATATATATATATATATATATATATATATATATATAATCCACATGCATTATGATAATCAAAATTGTAACAGATCTAGTATATTGATTCTAAACAAATTGCAAAAAGATCAAGTCAAAAATAACATTAAGAATTGTCTATCATCCTGACAATTCAATAGAAAATATTCCTGGCTTTCCATTTTTAAATAAAGGAATGAAAAGAAAGAAAAAAAAAAGAAAAAAGGCGTCTTGTTGAGATGATGAGTGAATTTCTCAAAGCCATAAGCAGCCGTGCTATGAAAAGAAGACTGGCGGATGATTTCATTGAATTTCTCTTCATTTTTTGCATATAATCTTCACTAACATGACAATACAAGTGAAACGCCTCAATAAACGGGTATAATTAGTAGTACTAGTAGTAGTAGCAGCCTCCTCATCCTCAGTTAAAAGCTGGTTGCCATCTATTTGCCTTTCAGCTTTTTAGGTCTTTTGAAGTTGGTACCTGAAGCATTGTCAATTATCATTTTTTTTTTGTTTTTTTTTTACTCATATTTCTTTCATCTTATTTCTCTTGCTTTTATATTAAAAAGTAATATTCTTGAGTTGGGTGAATTTCTTAGATGAAGCATTATCAATTAGTATCACATTTTAACTAGTATTTCTTTCATCTTATTTCTCTTGCTTTTTATACCTAAAAATGGGTGAATTTCTTAGATGAAACACTGTCGATTATTATTAACAGTCCATGACACCATTGGGGTCATTTTTTGTGGTTTAACACTTAAGAACAATCTACCCTAGTGGATTTAAAAAAGGGTCCAGTTCTTCTCTTACTAATATTAAATGCAAAGAACAAGAAAAACATAAAATTCTGGATTTAAAAATCAACTGTGAAGAGTAACCTATTTGTACAATTTTTGAGATGAGGTTTCATAATTTGTATTATTTGGATTTTTCGGACTGTTGTCCTCATCTTTGTCATATTTGTTTCAGCTGATGTGCCCTCTGGCTTTCTTCAAGAGTTTCTTGTTGAACTTCGGAGCCTTCTCTTGTTGGATACATGGTGCAATGGATATAGGGGTTGATTTAATACAGTTCAAAGTAACAGTCATCTGTAGGTTGTAGATTCAATTCTGACCACAGACATAGAACACTTAACATGGCTTAACACTTGAGAACAATCTACCCCGGTGGATTGATTAAAGGGTCTGGTTCAAAGTTCTATGAAGACTCCTGAGTTCAACAAGAAACAACAGAAAAAGGTCAGAGGTCACAGCCTTATTTGCCTTAGGTACATCTCTTCAAATTCCATCCCCAGTTTGTTATTCATTTACCCAATTCCTTTGCCACAAATGGGATGTGGCACAAGATCAATTTTTAAGTAGAGTAAAGCAAGTTTGAATTCAAAGTTTTCCTTCTCCTAAACTGGTTACTACATCAAGGCTTTCCTGCCACCTGGTACTTGTGTTGGGAGCTCAGAGTGCTTTGGCCTCTGGACCAGATAAGTAAAGTTAACAGCATTGATCCCAGGGGGCTATCCACCCAGGCAATACCTGCCCCCTTGATTTAAAGAGGCAGGGCTGAGGCACCTCTTTTGAGGGGGAATGCCGACGGGATCAACACATTTTTTGCACCTACCACCCATGAGCTTTGGCTTATGGGTGGGCCCATATGAAAATGTCCTTGTGTCAAGCCTGCATGGCAAATACCTACTACATCAAGGCTAAAGAACCGAACCTGCCCTACTATTTTATAGAGTTGGATTTAAGATTGCATGCTGTTCACATTTAAAAAGAACTTCAATGATACAAAAGAACATGAAAACAAGTAGAAAATAAAATAAAAAAAGTAATTCAAAGGAAAGAAAGCAGAAATCAGTGTCTTTTAATGGTGTCAATTCAAAAGTAGAGAGAATACAAAAATGGAGAGGGAATCAGCAAAACATTATCTTTCAAAAAAATCAAAAAAATTATGGCAATCAGAAAGTGAAGGTCTCAGGACAGAATTTGGTTGAATCGAACTTAACGGACCTAAATTCCACCATCGTATGTCACTTCGCCAAAAGAAAAAAAAAAATGACCAAAAAATCAGGGTATTAACTGAATTTAATGAAATTTTTAGTGTTGATATATTAATGAAAAAAAGATATAATGCACCAGTTATTTTATCTAAAAACTTTTACATTTTTTCAGGTCAGTTAACTTGTAACCACATATCTTTGAGCGTAATACAGATTTTCAAAGATACATGGTTCAAAGTTAACTTACCTGAAAAAATGTAAAATTTTTTAAATACAATAACTAGTGCTTTATATCTTTTATTCATTGATATATCAACACTGAAAATTTCATTAAATTTGGTTAATTCCATGATTTTTGGTATTTTTTTTCATTCGTCAGGTTGGAATTTAGGTCCCTTAAGTTCGATTTAACCCAAAATTTACTTAAGTCACTTTGATTTCAAAATAGCAATTTCACTCAAACAATTTTTAGAATTGTCATCCAATGAAGGAAAAACAAACAAATGCAAATTATTCAACTATTTCCCAATAGTAAATTTGACATTGACTCAGAAGCCCCCCCCCCCCCCCCGAGAAATAGCATAATCTTGAAATTGGTAGACATATTTAAATATTTGGTTTCGGTTTCTTTGTTTAATGGCATATCAACTTTTGTTGGTTATTTAATGCCAAAGCCATACTTTTAGAAAAACAGTAGTGTTACTATTTAACCCAAAGCAGGGGGGATGAGGACGTTCATATCTTTCCCAAGGGTATTAGTCTAAAAGTGAACGTAATAGTACGACAGGAGTTCGAACTTGTTTACTATAATGTCGCAGTCCGGCATGTTAGCCACTATGCCATGGAGACTCCCCCTTTAAATATTTTCTTAATATGGTTTTTCTATATAATTCAAATTAAAAGCTCAGTAAGGGTAACCGAAACCAAACTTTTTTAGATCTTATTTTTCCGATGCAGGTATCATTGGGGCACAAGAAAAGTGTTGGTAAACAGGCTAAAGCTTAGCACATTTACGAAAACTTTTCTTGTTCCCCAATGATACCTGCATCAGAAAAATAAGGTTACCTTGCTTTTAACCTGGACTAATAGATAAATAAATGTAGGTTTATAAATTGAAACAAATCAAACCAACTTTTTTATTTATTCTTTCTCTGAATTTTTTAGATGAAGCTTAATAATTAGTATTATTTGGATTATTCAGACTATTGTCTTTATCTTTATTGCAATCTGTATAACGATTAGGCCGATGTGCCCCTTAGCCTTCTTTAGGTATTTTGAATTCGAGAAGACTCCCGAGTCCAACAAGAAATACCTGAAGAAGGCCGGGGGTTACATCAGCTGAAACGTTGTACAGATAACAATAAAGATGAGGACAATAGTACAAATAATCCAAATAATACTTTTTTTACTCTGTTTAAAAACTAATTTCTAAATATTAATTGGTAGACATATTTAGATATTTTGTTAATATCTTTTTTGCCTGTTGTTTTTTTTAAATTGTCATGTGACCTCATTCTATTCAAGAAATAAGCGGGTTGACAAATAACCTGTGTGAACAGAGTTTATTTTAACTTTTTATTCATCAATTTATTTGCTTTTTTCAAAGAGGACTGTAAAGAAAAACAAAATTTCTTTTTTGTTTTTCAATTCTAGATTAAAGTTATTTGAAGCATTTTATTCCAAACTTCATATTTTTTAAAATCATAATATGACTTAAGAAATTTTTGTGCTGGGATCTTCATTAAGATAAACAACTTTTAAAGACTTGCAGAAATTGCAGATATATATATAAATATATATATATATATATATATATATATATATATATAAATAAATATGTTAAAAAATTTAAACAAACAAGATCAAAGATATCACTTTTATAGAAATCATTTAAAAAAAAAAAAAAAGGATTTGTTCCCTTGTTTATAAATTGTATAAAGAAAATTTAAACAATAAAAAAAGGGTATGAATTAACATTGCATTGTCGTAATAATAATAATAATAATAATAATAATAATAATAATAATAATAAAACTTGAAACCTTTTTTATTGTTAAATTACCGTTGTTGTTAAACTCTTTGGCATCATTCTTAACAGAATTCTTCGATGTTCTGGCATTCGTGTATCTAACAGAATAAATAGTTCATTTCTATATGAGAAATTAACTCTCTTCTCTTCTTTCCACAATTTGTAATCTCTATGAGGTGCTAAGCAAAAAAAAAAAAAAAAAAAAAAAAATTTCAAATCCCTACCCATCCCACCGAAAAAAAAAAAAAAAAAAAAAATAAAATATGCTACCAAAGAGTTTAACAATAAAATATCACATTATATTTTTTTCTTATTTTTTTTTCACTCAATAAAGTTTAGTTTTTCCAAAATTATGTATCATTTATTGAATGTACAAAATGTGGAATCCACCATAAACATCAACTAAATTACTATAAAATATCCATTGAGAATAAAGAAAACACGCACGCACATACACACAATATACTCGTTCAATCCAAAAGATTGCATGTTTTCTTTTAAAAATATTTACACCTGTAAAGACTGGTTCAAAATGAGCATCTTTATAAGAGTTTTTACTTTTATTTATTAAAAAAAAAAAAAAAATTAAATAAGTTAAAACAATCCAAGCCAATTTTATCCTAAAATATTATTATAAGTTTAACTGCATCAGACATTGACATTTAAACAAAGATTTGCAAAAAAGTCCCCTCAAATAGAAGGAAGTCACCTCACCCCAAATATAAAAGCTATATAAATAGTAGTTAACCTACCGCATTTCTATTGATATTATAGCAATAACAAATTTCATAGTGTTGAACCAAAGCACCACCCCATCCCAAAACCTCTAACTATGCCCTTCAGTCAATGAAAGAAGAAGAAGAAAAGAAAAGAAAAAAACAATGAAAATTCACCCCCTGCCATCTGAATACACAACCATATATAGTTTATATACTTTAGAATTTAAAATATATATTTTTTCAAAAATTTGATTTACCTGTATTTTTTGTTCTTTAAATGAGATATTACATTACTTATCTTTATGAATTTTATAAAAGAAATTTTTTCTTAAATTTAAAAAATACAGGTGATTTTATTTTTTTAAAAATTCCACTGGTTTGTTGTGAAAGCTCTTGAATAAGTCACATGACCAAATGCAATAAGAGAAAGTTACATTTTATTTATGAATAATATGAAGTTTTATTATCACAAAATAATTTGGATAATGACTTTCAGTTTTGGTGAAAGAAGTACTTTAAAATTTTATTAAACTGATAAATTCTAACAATTAAAAAATAAAAAAAAAATATCAGAAAAAAATCTCAAAATTACTTCAAAATTTGACTTGGATTGTTTGTAGTGTTTAAGCTACAATTTATGATATATATATATATATATATATATATATATATATATATATATATATATATATATAAAGTCTATGTAGGATAGTTGATGGAGTCTATTCCCTTTTCAATAGCACTAGACTGAGGAGATAGTTTACTTAGCGTCTGAGGTGGGACACCACACCTACCATCTCTTCCTCATTTTACTGCACAGATCCCTGTGCAACTCATATGCTGAGTTAGCGAGAGGGCCAGTATCATACCAGGAACCTTGCGATTCCTAGACAAGTGCTCTACCGACTGATATATATATATATATATTACTTTTTATTTATTTTTTTTTATATTAAAAAAAATTCCTCTGTCTTCCAAAAACTAGAGATGCTAAAAATGCTCCATTTTGTTGTTTGTTTGTTTTTTTTTGTTTTTTGCTGTAGACAAAAAAAAAAAACGAACCCAGCATCAATGAAATTGAGTGAAGTTAAGAGAAACACAGGATGCCAATTACATAAATATTTTCCCTCGAAAAGATAGGGAAGAAACAAAAACATTTTGTCTACATAGGAAGCATATTGGAACTATTCTATATAATTGTTGATAAAACAAGACCTGCGGTGGCGTCAAAATACCGAATCTCAAATGAACTCTTCACAAATATTTTCTTAGACGAGCCTGGCTTTTTGCCACAGACAAAATCTGGAGTATTTTTGGCAACGCTCTGCTTGAAAAGAATCGGCTAAATGATCAGTCAAAACAAAAACAAAACGTTTCAGATTAATCAATATTGTAAGAAAATAGCTCGATTGCCAGAAGGAAAAAAAATTGCTATTTAGATTTGTGACAATTATAAATAATATTAACACTGAATATTAATTTAATTATAGCATGTTAAAATACATGCAAAGACTTTACAAAAACTTGGTATTTCATATTGGACATGTCTTTTTCCCCATGTTAATACAAGTTTTATTTAAAACTTTTAAAAGCATTTGATGGTCTTTTTTGAAATCATAGAAAATAAGAATCCATATTGGTTGGTTGATTTTAACAGCATGTCAATCCGTCTGGGGTTATTTTATGCCTAGAGGTTATGAAATCATGTACATTGTATATGTCTATTTACAGCAACCGTGAGCACCTTTTTGATCTCCATATTTCTAACACACGTGGGCATGCCTACAAAGTCAGAAAACAGCATAGCTCACATGGCTTTTGGAAACATTTTTATACACTCAGAGTTGTTGAGGCATGGAATAAACTGCCTGCATCTGTTGTAGGCTGCCGAAACAATGGGTAATTGAGATATAGTGACTTGTTCTGTCCTGGACTTTCTGAAAGCTTTCAGTCTCCTAGCATGGGTTTTATCAGGAGTTTATCGTCTATATTGTTATTTCAGCGTTGTTGCCATCTTGTATGGGAGAATTTATTGATTTTGGCTTTCAAATCAGTGTATGGAATTTTGACTTTGTTCAGGGCCATATCTAAAGCCAACCTGTGTCAGTTAGTAAAGCTGTGTGTCTGTCTGTAAAAACAGTGGAGACCTGGTCACATGACTAAATGCATCAATAATATCAAGAGCAATTTTCCGTAGAGTAGAAAATAGACTTGTATTCTTGTTGTAACTTAACAAAGGCTACTAAATGAGAAAGAACCAAACATAGGTTGGAAATGAAATGGAATCTTTATAACATTAACAAAATACAATACTCGCCAGCGGCGTGAAGCAAGGTAATCCACTGCTGGTAGTATAAGACTACTCAGTTAGCATAATACTCTCGTATTTATGAGGTAAGGTTTATGAGGATTGGGACATACCCATTAATGTTCATAGGTAGGGTATATGAGGATTGGGACATACCCATTAATGTTCATAGGTAGGGTATATAACAATTCTAAATCTTGGCGGCAACTTGCATGGCATAAACTAGTCTAGCTGACTAATTACAACCGAGTAATGAGTTTGATTCTCACCATATTCAGCCTTTTACCAAATTTAAGCCATACTTAGTTTTTTGACCTTGTGTTGCATCTGACCCCAGCAGGGAGAGGGGTGGGGGGATCTGTAAATTACAATCCTTTTCAAAATTTGCCCTTTTACTTTCTATTTTTTCTGATTTCAACAGACCCATCAACTGTAAATTTTAAATAACAATTATTCCCAATATAATACATGGTGAAAAAGACCAATTTTGAAAAACAGGGGAGAGAAAAAAAAGATTTTTTTTTTTTTAAACAACATCTTTGGAATGCAAAGGAGACTATCTAACAGAGAATAAATAAGTATATCATATTTTTTTTTAATTAGTAAAGAAATTTTCAAACCTTCATCTATACTCATTTCATTTTTCAGAAAAAAGTGACCACATAATACGAACAATGTCCTATACAACTCCTCCAAGACTTAGGTCACTTTGAAGATATATATATACACATACACACACATATATAATGAAATAGTACTGCATTGAATTTAAAATTGAATTTCCTGGTAGATGTTTATATCACTTGGATCTTGCAAATTTTAACAGTACACAAATAAACTGACCCCACCCCCAGGTCATAAGGCATGAAAGACATGCCCAAGATCCAAATGGCCATGCCTTAGCCCAAACAAGAGAGTTTGTCATGTAAAAGAATCAAAATCTTTACCATATGAGCCACAGCACCTGCCCCTAGCAAACATTTTTATAACTCGGGGCCATCAAGAATTTTTTTTACAATTAAATAAGCAAACTGGTCATCAAATGGAAAAAAGACGTGAAAGACTTGCCCAAGCTACTCATGAAGACTGACCACATTATCAAAAGCGTCAATATCTTAAAAATGATATAAGCCATAGCACCCACCCCAAAAGATAATCCAGTTCTTTGGGATCTGAAGGATTTTAGAAGTATACAGAAAAACTTGCCTAAGGTTTACATGGATGCTCCTAAGTTTAGCTGTTTTCACTATGGCAAGACTGAATCAACATCTTCAATAAACAAGAGTCAGTTATACGCAAACGATTCGGACATTAAGTGCTTTAACCCTTACAATTCCCAACTGGTTACATTGGTGTGTGCCAGTTTGAACTTCATTTTCATTTTATCACTTAAACATACTCAAAAGCATAATTTTGTATATTCAAAACTTACGAGGAAAAAAAAAACAACAGCAACAAAAAAAAACAAAAACTTAGTCATGAAAGGGTTAAAAGTGAGAGTTTGTGTTTCATGATAAGTTTTAAATGTTTTTTCTTGTTCGTCAAAGGAATCCGCAAAGATTAGAGGTAGAAAGGGGGATCTAGAAAATTCTTGAGAGGAAAAACAAATTTTACTTGGCAGTATTAAATCATAAAAAAAATTTTTTTTAAATCTTAAATTAACATAGAGAAAAAAAAAAAAAAAAAAAAAAAAAAAATCAAAATTTTAAAAAGTCTTAAATTAAAAAAAAAGTCTTAAATTAAAAATGTTTTTCTTTTTTTTGAATTAAAAAGAAATAAAAATGCTCTGTGTAAACCTCCCCCCCCCCAAAAATAAAAACCTTACCAAGATAGGCAAGAAAATGCAGCCACTAAAAATGATTTCCCTATGTAGACAATCAATATTCTATATTAAAAAGTTCCTCTTGGTTTTGTTCAATAAAGAAGTTTGTACAATAAATAATCTTTGTTTTTGGCTAGAGAAAACAAAATCAATAAATATAAGGAAAGAGCAAAGAATATAACATCAATAAATGATCACTTCTGAACAAAATGGATTCCACAAGAAGATTAATAATAAAAAAGACAACAAAAAACAGTAATAATAATAATAATAACAAGAAATAACAATATTTAAGTGTTTTGACAGCTGAATGGAAAAGTTTTGTTAAAAAAAGAAAAAAAATATGAAAAAAAAAACCCAATTTATTATGAGATATTTTTTTTTAATTTTAAATGAAAAAAAAAAAAAAAAAAAAAATTCAGAGATGAGGAATTGGTAATCTGCCAGAATTATCTTTGAACAACAACAGGTCAATTCATCATCTTTGTCTTTATGAAGGATGACATTTGCAATCTGTATCACGTGAAAATATTTTGCATTTTATTCTTAATGGATGATGAACAAAAGAAAAACGAAAAATGATTTTATGAAGAAAGATAAATTGAATATTTGAAAAAAAAAAAAGAAATAAAATTATATCTAATCTACTTACAAACATGAATTCCTGAACACACTGACTGTCTCTCTTAACAAAGAACACACAAAGATGGAACTTGCAAATTATGAATATTAAATAAAAATTTTTAAAAAGTAATAATAGTAAAATCTTTATAACAACGCATCATCTCAGAAATGAAGGCAAATATTTCTTTTTTTCTTCTTTTTTTAAAAATAAAATTGGGAAAACTTAATTTCTCATCAAACGAGCAAAGGTGAAAGAATAAACTGCGAACACATTATCAAAGCAAGTGAAAACATCTTAATAATATAAACCATAGCACCCACCCCAAAAGATAATCCAGTTCTTTGGGATCTGAAGGATTTTTAGAAGTATACAGAAAAACTTGCCTACGGTTTACATGGATGCTCCTAAGTTTAGCTGTTTAATTTTCACATCTTTATTGTATTCATCATAATGTTTTATCTCTTGTACTCTCTGGATTTTCCCAGCATTTAGCATTTCTTGCATTTGTTAACTTTTTAGAATTATTGTATATAAAGTAATGAATTTTATTAGCCACAAAAATGTTTTTATCATATATTGCATGTAAGGAATGACCTCTAACTTTTACCTATTCTAGTCTAATAACTAACAAAACTGAATGATGACATTTAGTTAGAAAAAAAACTATTTTAAATTCATCCAAAGGTGAATAAGTATCAAAATTTTGTGAAAATTTGACAATTAATTGATTTTTCATATAATTTTAATATATTAATGTAGTAATGATACTGACTATAAATTAAATACTCATTGATAAACTTACTTAATTCCTAAAATGACTGTGACGTAAGAAGTGATATAGTTTTGGTTACAGAGAAATAGAGACTGACTCTCTGTTATTAATAATAGATTTGATAAATAGTCCAAGATGGCGGTTTTACTTAGCCTATCAACATGGAAGTGAAAATAGTAATGTAATATTATTTGTATAATCAATGGAAAGTCAAAGATAAATTATCATTACTATTTTTGATTTGTATTTTCATACTTGCCTAGTACTAAACTAAATGCTTATTAAGTAAACAAGTTCATATGACTTTTTTATTTGTAAATAATTTTCTCGTGAAAACAATTTTTAATAAGTCCATGCCAAGTATTATTGATTTATATACAGTTAGATAACTTTAAATATATATTAAAATAAAACAAATATTGTTTATTGACTTTATGAGTGTGTGTGTGTATATATATATATATATATATATATATATGTATATATATATGAGGCTTGTTGTACATTTTATGGATGAATTGTCTGGACTATAAATTAAAGACCCACTGATAAACTTACTTAAATCCAGAAATTACTGTGAGATAAGCAGTGACGTAGTTTTGGTTACAGACAAATAGATACCTAATCTCCATTATATATAGATATTCACCACATCCTTCAAAACCTCCGTGCTTCCTCTAATTCACCAACACTATACTTGATATTCTCCATCCATACACATGCACGCATATATATATTATGACTAGTATATTGTTCATTTTCTTGACATTTGTACATTATTCTATTTGATGAGTTGTAGTGCATCTGAGCACTGTATGCAATAACTTCATAATTATCATTACTTTATATGATACTAGAAGCAGCTACCCAGCATTGCTTGGGTAGAGGTGGGGAACCTGGTGTATTGATTTGTTTATTTTTGAAAGTTACAAATGCTGGACATTTTAAAGTAGAATTTCAATGCTATTTCTATGTATATTTTGATTTTTAAATATCTCCGAATATAAATCATATATTCATAATTTCTGCGCAAAAAGCAAGAACCAGTGATATTTAATGTGTATATATATTTACTTTGTTGTTAATTGTTTTATTTTCGTAGTTTCATCTGGACATACATACATACATACATAGGCACCAACTGCCATTTTATATATGTATAGATTTGATAAATAGTCAAAGAAGGTGGTTTTATTTAGCTTATCAACAAGCTACACATGGAAGTGAAAATAGTAATGTAATATTATTTGTATAATCAATGGAAAGTCTAAAGTCGGATAAATTATCATTACTATTTTTGGTTGGTATTTTCATTTGTCTTAATTTCAAGTGGCTTTTTAGCACAATTCATTTGAGTCATGACAACAAGGAACAGGATAGATTGGAAATAAAAAGTTTAAAAAAGTAAAGTCGATAGAGTAGCCTATTGTCAGTATCAGCCGGGAGTCTATCCCCTTTTGACTAGTGCTAGACCAGGGAGACTATTTTTGCATCTGAGGTGGAACACCAAACCTACCATCAGCTCCCCACTTTACCGCACAGATCCCGGTGCTACTCATACAGAGTTAGCGAGGGCCAGTATTGAACCTGGAACCTTGTGGTTCTGATCCAGATGCTCTACCGACTGAGCTAAACTGTCCCGAACTTGGATTAGAAATGAGTAAGTTGGCGGAGTGGTCTATTGTTGGTATCAGCCGGACAGCGAGGGAGTCTATCCCCTTTCGCTAGCACTAGACCAGAGGGAGTATTTTTGCTGAGGTGGAGCATCACACCTACTGCCAGCTCCCCACTTTACAGCACAGATCAGATTATACAATCTGTGCTACTCATATGTCGAGTTGGCAGGAACCGATATCAAACTCAGAACCTTGGGATTCCGAGGCGAGTACTCTACCGACTGAGCTAAACCGGTATGATTAGAAATAATAGAGGATAATCCACAAGAGAATCCTTCATTCTCTGATCTGCCCTGATCTTTTATCATTTCCAACTCGTCTTAGTTTTTTCCCATTGTCGTAGATTGATAACCTGAGTGAATTGCAGAGAAAATAAAGATGCATAAAAAATAAATAAATAAAAAGATGACAGAATATATTTTTTGGTCTTTAAATCATTTTTTTCTGAGATGAAGAATTATCATAAACTGTACTCATCATAGTCTGTATTTATATAGTCACAATCAAGATGAGGATGCTAGTCCAATTTGGACTGTATAAGAAGGACATAAAATAAGTCATAAATTTTAATTTTAAAAAAAAAAAGTTGAAAAATTAAAGCAATAATAATAATAATAATAATATCAGAATAGTCCTGGAGACCTGAGGAGACTTGCGGTCACTCAGCTTCCAGTGAACCACCGGCTACGGCAGGCGTGAAAACCTTATAATAATAATAATAATAATAATAATAATAATAATAGAAGAATAGCAAGTGTAGTGGAAACAGAGATTAAAAAGTTAATCACATAAGCAAATGCAGCAAACTGGCACAAAAAAAATACAAGAGTAGGCACAACTGGGTAGGAAAGGTGATCCACTGGAGACTATCCAAGAGATGAAAATTTGACCATGCTGACAAATGGTAAATGTGCAAACCAGAATCTGAGAAAATGAGATACATCAAATTTTCTGTGACTTTCAAAACAAACAGATCACCCAATCCTGACCAGACAACCAGCCTTAGTATTAATCAAGAAGAAGAAAAGAACTTGTCAATTAGTGGATTTTGCCATTCCATCATAAAGGGGGTACATAAAGTGAAATAAAAGCAAGTGAAAAGATAGACAAATACTTGGATCTTGCTAAAGAGCTGAAAAAACTGTGGAACATGAAAGGGATAGGGATACCAATTGTAGCTGGTGCGCTTGGAATGGTCTCCAAAGACCTGGGAAAGAAACTGGGTAAACTGGAGATCATAGGAAGAATTGAGACCATCCAGACCATATCATTGTTAAGATCAGCTAGAATACTTAGAAGAGTCCTGGAGACCTGAGGTGACTTGCTGTTATTCAAACTTCAGTGAAAACACACAAGTTAAAAAGGTGTGCAAAACTACCAAGGAGTAAAATGATAATACAAATTTAAAAACTGGGGTATGATGTTTAAGGAAATGGAGAAAAAAAAAAGAGTAAATCTCTATGGATACTGCATATTATGGTAGTATTAAATAATCTTAAAATATCAACAATTGAGACAGTATTAAATCACATTTTTAAACCTGGTAATGTTTTAACAAAGACATTACACTATCTAGTTAAGAAATATTACTCTAAGACAGGGGTGCCCATACTTTTTTCTTTTTGGCTTGCAAACTACTTTTAATATGACCAGGTCAAAATGATCTACTTGTATTAAAAATTGCTAAATACATTTTTTTATATATGTGCTGAGTATACATTATATGTTTGCATACCTTGCATCATTGCATGAACCCCTATGGCACAATCGAATACATTTATGGTCACTGCCTAATTTTGATGACTTGCACTAAATAGGTTCAGCTAGGGTTGCATAGTCAGGACAATAACTGCTGGTAGCCAGCATCAAGCAGGCTCACAGATGATCATCAGTGATGGTGTAATGGTAAGTAAGTAAAGTAGGCGGAGTGACCTACTGTCAGTATCAACTAGACAGCGAGGGAGTCAATCTCGTTTTTGCTAGCACTAGACCAGAGTGATTGTTTTTTTTCCTTTTGTGTCTGAAGTAGAGCACCACACCTACCATCAGCTCCTGACTTTACTGCACAGAAGCTGTGTTACTCCTGCACTGATATGGTAAGGGGCGGTATCAAACCCGGACGAGAGGCGGATGTTCTACAGACTGAGCTAAACCAGCCCCACTTGGACATAATAATCTTCATATGAGAAAAAGCTGACTCGGATAGATAAGGAGAGCAGATGATAGGTAGATAAAAAAAAAATTTTTTTTAATGGCATGCGATCTTCCTGTCAATCACGATTGATGTATGGGGGGCACCCCTTGCCCTAAGACAATTAACAAAACAAAAAACAAAAAATTTTCAAGTTTTCAACATGATTGCCAACAGATGCAAAGTGAGAGAAAATGTATCGCGAACGAAAACATTTTTTTTTTTGTTTCATTGGCCTTCTGGCAAATGGAAGACTATGGGACATTTTTTTTTCTTCTTTTTAAAATTTAAAATTCTCCCATGAAAAAAAAAAAAAAATGTAAAATTGCAAGCATAAATTGAAAGACTTTATTTAAAATTGAAAAAAAAAAAAAAAAAAAAAAAAAAAAATTATTGAACGGTCATTTATTGTATTTTTAAGGAGGGAACCAGCAAGTGGACTGAATATAAAACTATTTTCCAACAACCCCTCCCCGCCAAAAATCCTTATAATTCTGGAATTCATTCAGCCCTAAATTGTAGATTGTTTGATAATATTAACACAACAACTAAACATTTACATAACTTTAAAATCTTATACCCTTAATCACTAATATATATCTATTTTTCATAAAATCATTAAATTTTCATAAAATCTTAAATATATAATAAAAAAACAAAACAAACCTTGCTTCAATGTTAAGAGTTGACATACATTTTTCTGGCAAACAGGTTAGGTTTTGGTCCATTTACCAGAACTTTCCTTGTTCCCCAATAATACTTGCATCGGAAAATATGGTGTAAAAATGTTCAGCTTAGGGTTATTCTTACCATGCATTTAACCTGAATTAATTAGATACCAATTCATTTATAAATCTTATAAAGTGGAGATATTAATCATTTATCAGAGAAACTAAAACAAGGGTGGAAAGAATTTATTTTTTCTTATTCAAGGAGATATTTTATGTTCTGTATGTGTGTGTGCGCAGACAGACTCCCCCGTAAAATACTTTATCGTGAACTTACAGATGGCACACAGAGGACAGGAGGCCCCCCAAAAGCAGTTTGTAGAGCATATTAAGACAACGCTGAAGAAATGCACCATCACACCTTCAAGAGAGGAAGATCTGGTCTCCAACAGATAGGGTTGGTGAGACTCCTGCTGCACCAGGAGCTAAGCGGCTCAATATCGAGATAAACAGGGATGCAGAGCGGTGATGTCTTTGTCGTCATGAACCACCAAATGCAGATGGGAATTTCCCTTGCAATGTGTGTGACTGCATTTGCAAGTCCAGAATTGGACTAACTAGCCACCAGAGGGTCCACAACTGTTGAAGACATGGAGTGACGTCGACGTCTGCAATGGACTTCTAAAAGGAAAAGGAAGGTGTGTGTGTGTGTGTGTGTGTGAGAGAGAGAAAAGATAAGAGTCATGCCTGTGTTTAGAAACAAAAAGTCATTAGGTGAAGGTTCAAGCTCTGTTCTGAACAGAAACATTTTGTCATCTTTTTCTTTTTTGTTTCAATTCACAAGTTTTTTTTCCCCTTTTTTTAAAGGTTTTTTTTCTTTCTTTTTTGTTGAAAAATAATTGTGAAGCAAATTTTGATTTTTAAATATCTCCGAATATAAATCATATATTCATAATTTTGCGCAAAAAGCAAGAACCAGTGAATTTAATGTGTATTATATTTACTTTGTTGTTAATTGTTTTATTTTCGTAGTTTCATCTGGACATACATACATACATACATAGGCACCAACTGCCATTTTATATATGTATAGATTTGATAAATAGTCAAAGAAGGTGGTTTTATTTAGCTTATCAACAAGCTACAACATGGAAGTGAAAATAGTAATGTAATATTATTTGTATAATCAATGGAAAGTCTAAAGTCGGATAAATTATCATTACTATTTTTTGGTTGGTATTTTCATTTGTCTTAATTTCAAGTGGCTTTTTAGCACAATTCATTTGAGTCATGACAACAAGGAACAGGATAGATTGGAAATAAAAAGTTTAAAAAAGTAAAGTCGATAGAGTAGCCTATTGTCAGTATCAGCCGCCGGGAGTCTATCCTTTTGACTAGTGCTAGACCAGGGAGACTATTTTTGCATCTGAGGTGGAACACCAAACCTACCATCAGCTCCCACTTTACCGCACAGATCCCGGTGCTACTCATACAGAGTTAGCGAGGCCAGTATTGAACCTGGAACCTTGTGGTTCTGATCCAGATCGTCTACCCGACTGAGCTAACTGTCCCGAACTTGGATTAGAAATGAGTAAGTTGGCGGATGGTCTATTGTTGGTATCAGCCGGACAGCGAGGGAGTCTATCCCCTTTCGCTAGCACTAGACCAGAGGTATTTTTGCTGAGGTGAGCATCAACACTACTGCCAGCTCCCCACTTTACAGCACAGATCAGATTATACAATCTGTGCTACTCATATGTCGAGTTGGCAGGAACCGATATCAAACTCAGAACCTTGGGATTCCGAGGCGAGTACTCTACCGACTGAGCTAAACCGGTATGATTTAGAAATAATAGAGGATAATCCACAAGAGAATCCTTCATTCTCTGATCTGCCCTGATCTTTTATCATTTCCAACTCGTCTTAGTTTTTTCCCATTGTCGTAGATTGATAACCTGAGTGAATTGCAGAGAAAATAAAGATGCATAAAAATAAATAAATAAAAAGATGACAGAATATATTTTGGTCTTTAAATCATTTTTTTTCTGAGATGAAGAATTATCATAACTGTACTCATCATAGTCTGTATTTATATAGTCACAATCAAGATGAGGATGCTAGTCCAATTTGGACTGTATAAGAAGGACATAAATAAAGTCATTAAATTTTAATTTTAAAAAAAAAAAGTTGAAAAATTAAAGCAATAATAATAATAATAATAATATCAGAATAGTCCTGGAGACCTGAGGAGACTTGCGGTCACTCAGCTTCCAGTGAACCACCGGCTACGGCAGGCGTGAAAACCTTATAATAATAATAATAATAATAATAATAATAATAATAGAAGAATAGCAAGTGTAGTGGAAACAGAGATTAAAAAGTTAATCACATAAGCAAATGCAGCAAACTGGCACAAAAAAAATACAAGAGTAGGCACAACTGGGTAGGAAAGGTGATCCACTGGAGACTATCCAAGAGATGAAAATTTGACCATGCTGACAAATGGTAAATGTGCAAACCAGAATCTGAGAAAATGAGATACATCAAATTTTCTGTGACTTTCAAAACAAACAGATCACCCAATCCTGACCAGACAACCAGCCTTAGTATTAATCAAGAAGAAGAAAAGAACTTGTCAATTAGTGGATTTTGCCATTCCATCATAAAGGGGGTACATAAAGTGAAAATAAAAGCAAGTGAAAAGATAGACAAATACTTGGATCTTGCTAAAGAGCTGAAAAAACTGTGGAACATGAAAGGGATAGGGATACCAATTGTAGCTGGTGCGCTTGGAATGGTCTCCAAAGACCTGGGAAAGAAACTGGGTAAACTGGAGATCATAGGAAGAATTGAGACCATCCAGACCATATCATTGTTAAGATCAGCTAGAATACTTAGAAGAGTCCTGGAGACCTGAGGTGACTTGCTGTTATTCAAACTTCAGTGAAAACACACAAGTTAAAAAGGTGTGCAAAACTACCAAGGAGTAAAATGATAATACAAATTTAAAAACTGGGGTATGATGTTTAAGGAAATGGAGAAAAAAAAAGAGTAAATCTCTATGGATACTGCATATTATGGTAGTATTAAATAATCTTAAAATATCAACAATTGAGACAGTATTAAATCACATTTTTAAACCTGGTAATGTTTTAACAAAGACATTACACTATCTAGTTAAGAAATATTACTCTAAGACAGGGGTGCCCATACTTTTTTCTTTTTGGCTTGCAAACTACTTTTAATATGACCAGGTCAAAATGATCTACTTGTATTAAAAATTGCTAAATACATTTTTTATATATGTGCTGAGTATACATTATATGTTTGCATACCTTGCACATTGCATTGCATGAACCCCTATGGCACAATCGAATACATTTATGGTCACTGCCTAATTTTGATGACTTGCACTAAATAGGTTCAGCTAGGGTTGCATAGTCAGGACAATAACTGCTGGTAGCCAGCATCAAGCAGGCTCACAGATGATCATCAGTGATGGTGTAATGGTAAGTAAGTAAAGTAGGCGGAGTGACCTACTGTCAGTATCAACTAGACAGCGAGGGAGTCAATCTCGTTTTTGCTAGCACTAGACCAGAGTGATTGTTTTTTTCCTTTTGTGTCTGAAGTAGAGCACCACACCTACCATCAGCTCCTGACTTTACTGCACAGAAGCTGTGTTACTCCTGCACTGATATGGTAAGGGGCGGTATCAAACCGGACGAGAGGCGGATGTTCTACAGACTGAGCTAAACCAGCCCCACTTGGACATAATAATCTTCATATGAGAAAAAGCTGACTCGGATAGATAAGGAGAGCAGATGATAGGTAGATAAAAAAAAAATTTTTTTAATGGCATGCGATCTTCCTGTCAATCACGATTGATGTATGGGGGGCACCCCTTGCCCTAAGACAATTAACAAAACAAAAAACAAAAAATTTTCAAGTTTTCAACATGATTGCCAACAGATGCAAAGTGAGAGAAAATGTATCGCGAACGAAAACATTTTTTTTTTTGTTTCATGTGCCTTCTGGCAAATGGAAGACTATGGGACATTTTTTTTTCTTCTTTTAAAATTTAAAAATTCTCCCATGAAAAAAAAAAAAATGTAAAATTGCAAGCATAAATTGAAAGACTTTATTTAAAATTGAAAAAAAAAAAAAAAAAAAAAAAAAAAATTATTGAACGGTCATTTATTGTATTTTAAGGAGGGAACCAGCAAGTGGACTGAATATAAAACTATTTTCCAACAACCCCTCCCCGCCAAAAATCCTTATAATTCTGGAATTCATTCAGCCTAAATTGTAGATTGTTTGATAATATTAACACAACAACTAAACATTTACATAACTTTAAAATCTTATACCCTTAATCACTAATATATATCTATTTTCATAAAATATTAAATTTTCATAAAATCTTAAATATATAATAAAAAAAAAAAACAAACCTTGCTTCAATGTTAAGAGTTGACATACATTTTTCTGGCAAACAGGTTAGGTTTTGGTCCATTTACCAGAACTTTCCTTGTTCCCCAATAATACTTGCATCGGAAAATATGGTGTAAAAATGTTCAGCTTAGGGTTATTCTTACCATGCATTTAACCTGAATTAATTAGATACCAATTCATTTATAAATCTTATAAAGTGGAGATATTAATCATTTATCAGAGAAACTAAAACAAGGGTGGAAAGAATTTATTTTTCTTATTCAAGGAGATATTTTATGTTCTGTATGTGTGTGTGCGCAGACAGACTCCCCCGTAAAATACTTTATCGTGAACTTACAGATGGCACACAGAGGACAGGAGGCCCCCCCAAAAGCAGTTTGTAGAGCATATTAAGACAACGCTGAAGAAATGCACCATCACACCTTCAAGAGAGGAAGATCTGGTCTCCAACAGATAGGGTTGGTGAGACTCCTGCTGCACAGGAGCTAAGCGGCTCAATATCGAGATAAACAGGGATGCAGAGCGGTGATGTCTTTGTCGTCATGAACCACCAAATGCAGATGGGAATTCCTTGCAATGTGTGTGACTGCATTTGCAAGTCCAGAATTGGACTAACTAGCCACCAGAGGGTCCACAACTGTTGAAGACATGGAGTGACGTCGACGTCTGCAATGGACTTCTAAAAGGAAAAGGAAGGTGTGTGTGTGTGTGTGTGTGTGAGAGAGAGAAAAGATAAGAGTCATGCCTGTGTTTAGAAACAAAAAGTCATTAGGTGAAGGTTCAAGCTCTGTTCTGAACAGAAACATTTTGTCATCTTTTTCTTTTTTGTTTCAATTCACAAGTTTTTTTCCCCTTTTTTTAAAGGTTTTTTTTTTTCTTTTTGTTGAAAAATAATTGTGAAGCAAAGATTGGATAAAACTGCTAGATTAATTCGAATAAGTCTTTAAAAAAGAATTTTTTTTTAAGTTACTAGGCTCAGATGAATTAAAAATTTTTTATTTTTTTTTTATTTTTTAGTCAAAAGGAACTGATTAAGGACTAAGAGGTGAAAGTGTTGTTATGGTTATCATTAACAAAAATGGAATCAGCAATCCAGGTTCAAGTTCTAGCTGAGGTTGTTTGCATTTCATTTTGTGCTAATGTCCTTTAGGAAAACAATCACCTACTCTTCCCAGCTGTGAGTAAATAGTAGGGCAGACAGGTTTTCTAATGTTGGTAGGGTAACCCATCTAGGAGATGGAAAATTCTGAATATGGGCTGCCATAGCAGGGTAAGGTCTATTACTCCCCATCTCTTAGAGATTTTGGGGAAAACTTGAGCCCCAGTGGACTGAGAAAAAATTAAATAAAGCTGACTTTTTTCTTTAAATAGCCGTTTAGGACAGTTTGAACACTGTAAAAAAAAGCCTCATATTTTTAGTCATTTTTTTTTTAAATCTCTTTGGTAGCCAGCTATTTACAACTTGGTGTATATCTGCATATTGAAATTTATAACTACATAATATTAAAAAATGGATTTTTTTATATTTTTAAAATATATAATCTTTGCTAGTGAAGAAAGAGATTATATACAATATTTAAAAATTCATATATATATATATATATATATATATATATATGAGCTTCTGCCAGTGCCTTTAAAAAATAAATCTACGGCAATTTGCCTTCAACTTGGAGGGGGGGGGATTAAAATCATTTACTAATCTTAGCTGTGGAACAAGGCCAGAAGTATGGGGCAACCATAACAACTAACATTAGTCTTCTAATCTAACTTGCTAACCACTACACCCCATGAGATGCCAAAAGAATATGAGAAGATTAATTAATTCTATTATCACAAAACTTTTCTTGAAATTCAAATAATGTTGTAAAGCTTGATTCTTTTTTTGAAAATATTCCACTGCAATTTATCATTGTTAATAATTCTAATTATCCTAGTCAGAAAACAGCATAACTCACATAACTTTCGGAAACATTTTTTCACAGAGTTGCCAAGGCATAGAATAAACTGCCAGTATCTATTGTAGGCTACCAAAACACTGCATCTTTCAAAGTCTCCATGCTTCCTGTAATCCACCAACACTATACCTGATACCCCACGTGCACACATACATGTATATTATTACTGTACACTATTCATGTTTCTGGCACTAATACATTATTCTATGTACTAGACATGAGACTTTGATGAGTTGTGGTTCACCTGGACACTGTATACAATAAATTTCATTATTAAAAGGTTTTATGATAATATTACTTTTTACAAATAAAAACAAACTTTGCAAATTCTAAAATAAATTGCCAGGGTGCCCTTATTTTTAATGGATCCACTAAAGCAATTATTGTCTGACCCTCTCTTAGATTAAACTCATCCTATATATATATATTTGTATGTACAAGAATGAATTTGTAAATGTATAAATCCTTTTGTAGTAAAAAGCACATATGTATCATTATGAATGACAATACTCTATTTCAAAGAGTTAATCCAAACAATATTAAAAAAGAATTGACATTAATTTATAGTGATATGTAAGTATGTAAAAAGTCAATTTTATATAAAGTTTTAATAAATAAGTTTAATATAGTCTTTTCATGACCCTTGAAAAAAGAAACTGTGTATGTATGTTTTTTTAATGGCTAAAAATGCCAAATCACACATGCATCTTTCAAATACCAAACATTTAATTTTTTTTTCTTTCAATAATAATTGGTGGGTGGGTGGTCATTAGGGATAAATATATCTATTTAAATGTCTTAGTAAAAAAAGAAATCTATATTCACCTAACTCTGAAAGTTCTACATGTTTTTTTTTTAAATTTTTATTTTTATTTTACTATAAGTGCTTTGTGGAGTCTAGAGAAAAATTAAATGAATGAATAAATAAAAAAGTTCTGAAACATTTCATAATTTCAATGATTGTTATAAGAAAATAGTCGGCGGAGTGGCCTATTGTCAGTATCAGCCGGACAGCGAGGGAATGCTAGACCAGGGAGATTGTTTTAGCGGCTGAGATGGAGCAACACATTTACCGTCAGCTCCCCACTTTACCGCCCAGAAGCTGTGCTACTCATGTATTGAGTAGGCGAGGGCCACTATCGAACCTGGAACCTCGTGGTACCGAGGTGGACACTCTACCGACTGAGCTAAACTGGCTCTTTAGATGTTTGTCATACCAAATACTAAATATTATTTTTTCATTTAGAGAATGAATGGGAATAGATTTAAAATGTGTTTTGTGAAAAATAGTGTGTCAAATTAACTGTAAACAGTTATTGTCAGATCATTGTATAATATACAAATATACAAATTTGAATTCAATGCAAGTGGATATTAAGCAAATATATGTTTTTTTTAAATTTTTTTTTAAACCAGAAATCTTTTAAATATATGTGAGAATACATGTAAACATATTCATGTCTATGGACATTAGATAGGTAAAAAGATTTTGTAAAATAATAATTTCTATATTGTTAAAATGGTACAAGAGAAAGTTTGTTTTTGTGCTAGTTGACTAACTAAAGAGATGAATAAATTCAGAGAGAAAAATTAATCCATATGTCATAAAATTGAAACAGTTAAATGCTAGCATGTATGGGGATATGTAAATAATTGGAAAATTTGATTGTGTATTTTATATTCGTCAAAAGAACGGGAATTTTATAAATATCAAAGTTTAAATTTTTTTCTTTTCTTTTTTTTCCAGATAAATGATAAATACTAAATGAATCTGACAATCGAGAAGAAGGAGATTCACATTTTTGATTCCTAAAAAAGTACATTGTGCAAAAAGTCAATTTAAATAATATATATATATATATATATATATATATATATATATATATATATATATATATATGTGTGTGTCTGTGTGTGGATATCTGTTATGTCCCCAATCAATCTTTTATAAAAAAATAAAAAAAGAAAGAAAAAAAGAAAAAAGTCAGTTATATTCTATCAGTTGAATTTATGTTTAAACACTAAACACTTATTGTGCATGGTTTCAAAAATTAAATATTGCATATACAGGAGGGGGGGGTAGAGGGTAATTAGGTATACAGTCGTACACAAGAAAACCACACCCTGTTGATGATACGATTCATAAAAGAAAATCAAGACGTAGATGACAATAAAGACATTTATGTCAAACTGTTCTTGAGTGTAGAAACTAAACTATTGGTATGTACAGATAATGAAGGTATTGTAATTTAAACACCCAACACATTGCACAGTGTTTAATTATTGTTAGTTCATCATGCTTATTGTGATTTAATAAATACTATTGTAATAATAGATAACTTTGTAATCATATGTGGTTTCTTTTTGTTGTAATAACAATTGTATACCTATCTCTCCCCCTACACACGTGTATGAGACTTCTTAAGAAATTCAAGAATATTTTTTTTTGAAAAAGCAAAAAAAAAAAAAAAAAAAAAGCAAAGGAAAACATCCTATGTATTTAACGTTTTAAAATAGGTGAGATTAATTTAAATGGTACATATCTCTGTGGAGTCATATAGTATCTCAAAGAGAGTAAGATCCTAGGGTCAGCCACCCCTTAAAAAATAATAAGGGTTTTTTTTTTTAAATAGTTATAATACAGACTAGTATCAAAAATCCATTCAATAAGAGTTTAATTTTCTCAACAAAAAAAAAAAAAAAATTCTGGATTCATACATATGAAAAAGATGCTTATATAAATATACAGATAAAATGTTTCTAAAAAGCATATAAAGAGTCTGTATGTATAATGTCTAAAAATATATACCTACTTTTTAAAATAAAACTGGAAATTATATCTTATGAATTCATTCATAACTTATATTTCATTAAAAACATTATTTATATAAACGAACCTAAGCATTTTACATAATTTTTTAAATGAATAACTATTTGTATTTTTATGTATTACTAATACCTTTAATTCTGTTTCTCTCCTGTTTCAGAAGAAAATAGTTGGACTCTGATGAGAAAAATTTATATAATTATACAAAAAATTTATTCTTATTCTTCATTTCTAAAAAGTTGACCATGATTCTTTTAAAGATTTGACATTGTTAACAAGGAAAATACTTTAAATCAAAATATCATTTTATTTTAGATTAAAATAATATTCTTAAATATTTCAATTGATAAATTCCTCAGGTGTATTCATATCTTTTTTCATTTTTAAATTTTCTTTTTTTTTAATAATTATATTTCAAGGTAAGTAGGGTCTTTAGAATTTCACACAATAAAAACCTTATTTCTTTCTCAGGTTATTTCTTAGATACATTTAAAAAGGTTGGTTGGTCGTTTATGGCATATCAACCCTTTTCGGGTCATTTAATACCAATATCAAGTAATTTTGATATTCGGTTTCTTACAGTAAATGGTCACCCATCTAAGTATTTAGTAGGTTCCTCGTTGCTTAATTTCGGTGATCTAGCGGGAACTGGTGCTTTCAGCATAACTTGACTGGAAGCATTTAAAAAGGATATCATTTCTTTTTTTTAAGATACTAATTGTAAAACTTTTTTTATCAGAATAATTTTATTACCCTCTGCATAAATTTGTCAAATATTTATGGGTTTTTTTTAAATTACTTAATGATACAAGAGGTGAAACATTTAAAAAAGAAAAAATTGAGACATCCTATTGTATAGTATTGTAATATGAGATAATGGGACAGGTGATTAGAAATAGGTATTAAAAATGAATATTAGTAAACAATATTAAAAATTAATAAATAGTCATATTAGTAAACGATATTAAGAAATATGAAGTTAGTATCTTTTTCCTCAAATATAATTCAGTCAATTTCACTGTATAGATTTATAAGGTATCCAATTTTAGTATACAAAACATGTTAAAAAAACAAAAAAAAAAACAAAACAACTATAGCTGCAATATCAAAAAAAAAATCTAAGACTGCAATATGAAATAGATTTTAAGGGTATTTTTAGTATACTGAAATAAATAATATAAATAAAATACACCATAAGAAGAATGTTTTTTTTTAACCCTTTGATCAGCTACAGGTAAATATTGACAAATCGTTAATTCAGAATAAGTCTGAGGAGGTGGGGTATAAAGATATTCTTTTTAACTGAATTTTAAAGCTTAGTACATATATCTCCAACTTCTCATCACCCCTACTAAATCTATAATTTTTCTCACCCCTTGACACCTACACATTTCTTTTATTTCCAATATCACACAGCTGTTTCCAGAAGTGGATACTTTATACAATAAAGATTGAAGGATTCCATTTGTGATTTTTTAATATCTAGTTTTTTGTTTGTTTTGTTTCTTTCTACATCTTAATTCAAATTAAAATATGAAAATTAAAAAAATTAGGAAAAAAAGCTGATAGATAGGTATCAACACTGTATTTATTTATTTTTTAATTTATGTGTGAAGTGGGGTTAAAGATACGATTACACGCAATAGGAAAATGAATAAAATTCTGCTAATCTATATTCCTCAGAATAAATATATGTAACTATGAAAAACCAGATATTCAGAAGATGATTTTATTATAGCTAGGAGTATTAGCCAATATTAAGACGTTTCAGTTTGTATATTAAACCATCATCAGGGCATCATTAATATGTGATGTAACTTATATATATATATATATATACACATAACATACATACATATATATATATATATATATATATATATATATATATATATATATATATATATATATATATATATATGAAAGAGATAGATATCACAATTGTAATTTTTTTATTTGTGTATGATTTAAACACAATAAATAAATAAAATTCTGCTAATCTATATTTCTCAGAATAAAAAAAGAAAAATAAATTTTAAAAAGAAAAGAAAAGAAAAAACTTTCTTTCAAATTAAAAATAATAAAACAATATCTGCCTAATTGTAAGTACCTTAATTTTTTTTTTTATTCTTAGTCTTGGGGGGGGGGGTGATATGAGAAGTTTCAATAAATTTTAATGAATTCTATCAGAGATATTTGTAATAATAATTGCAAAACACAATAACTAAAAAAAATGAATAGATAACAAAACAAGTCTGGTGTAGAGACAATTTGAAATCTTTAAAAAAAACTACTCAACCTAAGATAGATAAACGGACAAATGCTTTTTGGTAACAGATGGCAGAGGAAGAATCATAATACCCAGCTGCCTTAAACGTACAATTTTTTGTTCACAAGCTCCTTACAGACAGGAATTTAAAATTAGAATGCAAAATTTTCAATAGCAGTTGAAATAAGAGCCATATGCTAGAATCTTTTGCTTCTAACAGAAAGAATAACAACCATATTTAGGAATAAAAAAATTCCTTAAAGACAATGACATTTAGAGAATTTCAAAAACTAAAAAATATGTGAACCCAATGAAGTAAGATTTATAATATAAACAATATCTTTAAAAAATGAAAATTTTTAATTATGTAATTTTAAATGGGAGTATTTTTTTAAAATTATCATCTATCACAATTGCATGAAATAATTTGTTTTAATAAAAAGAAAAAATTCTTTGTTTTTTTTTTTATAAGGAAAACAGAAAACTCATATTTCATATACAGAATTTAAATAAAAATCTATCCGTGAGATAACAAAAAATTAAAAATTTAACATTTACTCAATAGTAAAATCATGTTAAAAAATAACAATTTGTGAATTTTTTTTTTTTTTATAAAATCTCCTGAAAATGAGATAACAAAAACATGAATTAAAGATATGTAGAATATAAAAAAAAATTGTTATAATAATCACTCATGCTAAAAACAAAACTTATAATAAAAAAAAAATCAATTCCATTTGCACAGATTTCTCTATAAACAATCTTTTAAAAAAAAGCAGTATAAAATGGGCATTTCGATTTGTAGAACAAATTTTAAATTAAAATTGAAATTAAATTTTTTTAAAAATCAGGACGTGTTATTTTCAAAAAGACTGTGTTGACTAAAACTCCTTCAAAATTCTTTTTCTTTTTCAAACGTATGCAATGTGCAAAATGTATGTGATCAAAATATATCACTTATTTTGTGGGTGGGGATAGTCCCAGTTCAACAACTAGATTCCCAAACATTCTCTCAAGAAGAGGGAAAAAAAAAAAATTTATACAGATGTTTCTTTGAAAGTTCTTCTCCGCATCACCCTTTTCCAGTCCCTACGGGGTAATGTCCTCCAGGCCGCTCTGGGTAGCTTCTAAACTGGTTAGCCGGATTCTTCTTGGCTTCTCGTTCGAGTAGGGACACACTACTATGGCGTCGGTGCCATTGGTCAACTTCCTTCTCCAGCAGGGACATGCTATGGCGTCTTTTGTCCACCCAATCATCAATCTCCTTTCAAGAAATAGGGTCTTCTTTCGATGGAGTGTCACCCATTTCTCTAGGTCGGACTCCCGGGTCAAGGCACTCTGCTGACACTCCCCACCCATTTTTCAAGATCCCCGTTCCAGACTGGCAGCATTTTCACGTTGTTGGATTTCCCACTTCTCTAAATCTCGATCCAAACTCATTGACATGACATTGTGGCGGTGAGGGCCATTTCTCCGGGGGTCAGCGACAACACGGGTTTGTCACGTCTACGCTTCCATTTCTCCAAGTTCTTATCCAAACTCGGAAAAGTGGTCGGTTGGACATTAGCCCATTTTTCCAGATCTTTATCTAGACTCACAGCCGTCGATTGTTGCAGGTTGGCCCATTTATCCAAATTTGAAGAGGCCGAGTAACGAAGGGTCTCCCACTTCTCTAAATCCCGATCCAGACTGGACGCGACGTCATGAAGCTGATTGTCGTCCATCTGTGCAGCCCTCCTCCGAGTCTTGTCGGGGTACTGTGTCGGCTTGCCCACCTCTCAAGATCTTTTTCTAGGCTGGACGTGCTCTGTTGCTGGGCAGTGCTCAGCTGTTCAATGTCCGTTTCAAGCAACGAGGCACTGTTCTGCTGTTGAAGAGACCAGTTCTGAATCTCCTCACCGAGGGCAGAGATAGCGACCCGCTGTTGTTCTGCCCAAAGTTCAGCATCATCCAGGGCAGATGCTGTGTCCTGAAGATCATCCTCGTCATCGTCTAAGGCACTAGGGGTGCACTGCTGTGCCCACTTTTTGTATTTCTTGATCCAGTTTAGCACACACACACACACGGGCTCAAATTAAAATCCACATTCAGTACCTGATGGCACCTGTATTTGCATATTCCAAAAAATGGCAATTGGTTTATAATATTTAAAAGGCGGACACTGTTATTGTTGCATTTGACAAAAAAAATTGGAATGATTTTCGTTTACCTTTCAGATAATAAAAACTAATTTTTTCTCTTTTTTCTTTCTTTTTTTAAATAAAAGTTAAGATATAATGGTTACTAAACACAAAAGTCTCATCAATTTCTTTTAGAAAAAATGAAAAATAAATCAAAGACCGAGAAAGAAAATTTAGTTTATAATTGTCAGCCATATTTTTCATTTTATTTTTTTTTTTTTTTTTTTTTTTTTTTTCTTTCCTATATTTTTTTCCTTTTGATAGTTTCCTTGTAGAAAAAAATAATCATATGTAGTAATCCAACACAGAAAAAACAAACTTAGACGTCAAGGGAGGTAATCCAAAAGTTCCAAAGCAAATAAAAATTCATTCATTAAATTATACGATTTTTTTGTCAACAGTTTTTTGTTTGTTTTTGTTTTTGTTTGTTCTTTTTGGTGTTTTTTAAAATAATTTTTCTTAAGCAAGAATGTCCCTGTAAAAGGACACCGTGCTGTTTGAAATAATATTCCAGCCAATAGGAAGAATTTAATATTTTCTAAATGATAATATTTGTCATCTAGAAGAACCCAAGAAGAATGTCCAACGTAGCAGGTCAATTTAATCGCATCGTAGTCATTGCCAATAAATAGGCTTGTTTCCGAAAGCATTTAGTAAGACAATAATAGTAAAAGAAAAAATCTATATGTATATATTTATTTTATTACTTGTCTTCGGAATAAAGTTCGTAATTTATTTAAAGAAACAAAGATTTTTTAAGAGTAAAAGTTAACATAATAAAGGCGTTTTTTCACATGCTTTTAAAGCGTGAAATATTTATTAATATATTTCGTGAAATATGATTTACTTTTTCTTTTTGAATTATTCGCGCAATCATTGTACAAATTTTTTCCAACAGGAAAATCCAGGAAAAAATGACTATTTTCGTTAATGAAGTAATTTAAAAACAAAAAAAAAAAAACTTCAAGTAAATTTTATGAATGAAATAGAATAGAACATAAGAGGAATTGTAGCAAGAATGAGTCTCAAATATTACAGGTATCTTTTTTCTTCCACTTGTTATGAAATTCCGACGGACAAATACATTTTTGGAGAGCACGAAATTGAGCTGCTTTTAAACACACACACGCACACACACGCGCAGCTTCTTGTAATAAATGAATATTGAAACCACTATTTATGAAGATAGACGAGAAATTTCTGGATGGATAGCTCTTCTTTTTTTTTTTTTTTTTTTTTTTAATTACATATAACAATTTTTTTTTCTTTCTTTTTTTCCTCTGTTTTTGTCTTCCTGGTTCGTAAAAGACCGGTTCTCGGTATTCCTCGTTCTTTTTGTCGGCACGCGAATAATGTTAGTAATAAAAAAAATTAAATTCAAAAATCAAAAATTAAAAAATAAATTAATAAAATAATAAAATTTGCCGCTACTAAAAAACAGAAATAGTCATCAGTCAGTGGTCTCGTATAAGATTCCTTGAATGTAGCGACATTATTTCACTGGATCGTACTAACATTTTAACAAAGCGACTTTTTAAACGTCTTTGACAAATTTCATGCCAAATTCCTTTTAGGTTTCTTTCTTTCTTTCTTTTTCTCTCTTCTACTGTTGCTTACATCTCTATATTTCTCTCTATCTCTCTTTCCTTTTCTTCTTCTTTTTCTCCTCCCTCTCCTTGTGTTTTTAAAGGAGGGAGTCAAGCAGGTGGTTAATATTCCACTCAATGCTTTTGTGTGATGTCTTCACAATTAAATTTGTTTTATCATTTTACTAGCGGCGCGACATCTAACGTTTGATCACACACACACACACATATATGTATGTATCTATATCTATATATACGTAAAGTTCATATTTGTGTAGGTTTTATTACGTTCATAATTGTAATTATATATGTGTTATGTATATAACTATATGAAAATTGCGTTTCTCTTGGTTAATCTGTTCGATAGGTCGGGACCGTGTTGCGCGCGCGCGCTGAGACAGACAGACAGGCGGATGGGGGGGGAAGCAACACACACTCACACATACACACACCTCCCACGAGCAAATTGAGTTAAAGTGATGGAGGGTCCATCCAACTCGCAATTATTGCGCTCAAGCACCACACCACCCACGGTTCAGTGAGCTAGAAGAAAGATAAAGAAAACAAATTGGAAGACTTAACGAAGCAAAAAGAGTGCAGAGAGAGACAGAGAGAGAGAGACAGAGAGAGAAAGAGAGAGAGTGTGTGTGTGTGAGAGAGAGAGGGAGAAGGAGAAAAAGAAGAAATGCGCGTGAGGCTCCAGCTAATCAGTTACTAATGTGTTGTGTGCGCGCGTAATAAGACGAGCACTCGACAACGAAGAGAAGCAAGCGAAGGTGTGGTAACTTAAAACAAGTATTTCTTTCGGTTATCCTCTCCTCCTCCTCTTCTTCCTCCTCCTTTAACTGTTCCTTCCATAAACCGTGCAGACACGCACACATGCAAGCTGCAACCTAGCAGCAGCAGCAGCACTAAAAGAGATGACCAATTGTCACAGAGCACAAATAGTAGTTCAACGTTTTAAAACCACAAAACCAGAGATGCAAAAAACTCCGGCCACTACAAATCTTTCTTCCTTTCTAACCACATATTTCTGTCATTCAAAACTACTGGGACCGTAAATTTAGACAGCATCATCCTTTTTTTTTTTCTTTTTTTTTTTAATATCACCACCCCCTAATTTTCACTACAAGGGACAATCACCTCAAATCTTAGAAAAAATAAATATCACACCTTAGTGTCTTCATAGAAAAAGAATGTCACTGGACGAATTCTGTCTTTTAAATATGAAAAAAGGTGGTGGTGGTGGTAGGGAGTGAGACAATACGTAGAACCGTGCGGTTTCTAAATATTAATTCGTTTGTTAGTATTTCAACTTAAAAATATTAGTAAGACTGACTATTTAAAAAAATCATTTTAAACAATACCTATCACATGTATAGATATTCATAATCAACATAACAGAACTTCATTATAGCCACATCCTCTCCCTCTCTCCCGTTGAAAAAGGAGGAAATCTTTCAAGCAGCAGCTATAGACAGTTCCTGAAATCCATTATAAAATGGCTAAAAGCAAAATGATGGAAGATGAGGAGGACAAGACAAATTTAAACTGACAGACAAGCAAATATAGAAACTGTAGATATCATATGTGGGTGGGTGCAAAGTAGGGGGGAATAAGGAAAAAAAAAAGAATTTTTAGACACACTCACACATACATAAAAATGGGATGTCTTTACAATGCCCCGGGTCACAAAGTACAGGTGCATTGTCGATGCATACATTATGACATCCTTGAAAATACCTGTCTCCGAAGATAAAGCAATAATTATTATTCAGGAAAAGTTTTTAATACAGAATATAAGTAAAGAAATTATCAACGGGGGGGGGGGTAAATTCAGTTTCAATACCTGTAAAGTTGATTTTTTTTTTTTTTAAATAGATGTATGGAGATATTTAATCAGATGGAAATGGGAAGCCGCTACTAAACCCCACCCTTCACCAGAGACACATGACCTGAACGATTTGGTTCTCCCACGAATAAAAATGACGCCGGATAAATAGATTTTTGAGAGAGAGAGAGAGAGAGAGAGAGAGAGAGAGAGAGAAGAGAGAGAAGAGAGAGAAGAGAAGAGATTGTTTAATTGCAATTAGTTTTGTATTATTAATTTTAATTATTTCCAGGTTTTGTTTTTGTTTAACGAGATATTTCAACTCCTTGTGAGTTACTTAAAACTCTTTCACTGTTTTGAGAGCCAAATGTGGTTTTACAGCATTTCTGTCATACATTTGATGGACATATGTGGCTCTCAAACTGTATTTAAATAAAATCTTTGACAACATGTGAGTAGAACAACTAATTTGCCATGAACTGTGAATGAGATGATGTTGAATTTTGATTCAGAGAGAAAAGAGAAAGAGGAGAGAAAGAGAGAGAGAAAGAAAAAAGATGAAAAGAAGAGAGGAGAAAGAAAGAGAAGATGGAAAAAAGGGGAGAGAGAAAAGAAAGCGAAGGAAAGAAAGAGAGAAGAGAGAGAAAAAGGAGAGAGAGAAAGGAGAGAGGAGACAAGGAGAGAGAGAGAAGAGAGACAAGGAATAGAGAGAAGAGACAAGGAAAGTGAGAGAGAAAGAGACAGGAAAGTCAGAGAGAAGAGACAAGGAAAGTCAGAGAGAAAGACAAGGAAGTAGGAGAGAAAAGAGAAAAAAAAATTGGAGAAGAGAGTGAGAGAAGAGAAAGAGAGAGAAGGAGAGAGAAAGAGAAAGAAAAGTTTGGTTTATATTTTAATGCATATCAATCTCTTATGGATTATGTAATGCTGAAATTTGATTCATGCGACATATTTTCAATGTTCTACTGCATTTAAAAAAAAAAATTGCTTTTATTTGTTTATTAAACCTCTGTTTGCACACATTTCACATGGTTTCAAGTATTCCTATCTAAAACCAATAATTTGCAAACAATTATATGGTATCAAATAAAATAATCCTTAGTAAACAATTAATAGCTATAAGTAACTATTCTTAATAGAAAATTTTGCACGAAATTATATGATATCAAAGTAGTCCATCTAATACAACTAATTATACGGTTTCAAATAATTATTTCTATTTATTAATAGTCATGTTGCTTACAAACAGTTATATGGTTTCAAATAATACATGTTAGTAAACAATCATTGCTTCAAGTAACTATAAATTGTACAAATAATTTCCAGTATATGGATCAAGTATTCGCTATCAAATGAAATTATTTTTAAGCAGATATACTGTCTCATACATTAGGTTTCAAGTATTCTAATCTAATACGAATAATTTATACACAATTGTAGGATTTCAAGCAACTAAACTGCCACTCTCAAACAGGTATGTATCGTCTGTCTGGTGAGGAGGATGAGTAAATACCAAGCATCGCAAAAAAAAAAAAAAAAAAAGCCAGAGGACTGGAAAAGAGCGGACTGAGCTCAAGGGGAGCCAACAATCACCCACATATGAAAGTAGTAAGATTGGCGTATTTACTAACACATAAACCCCCAAAATTAGCCCTGGTCGTCAACACCATCTAGGACCGAAGAAAAGTCTGTGTAAAACCATCACGCTGAGAGGCTTTATTATCCCGAGGAAAGGCAGGGGAGTAAACCCAGATAACAAATCCGGACCGAGTCCCTAAGGTGGAGTACGCTGAATTTCAGTGCTACACAGCAACTCTTGCGACACTGCCATGCCAAACTGCAATTGGTTTCTTAGCCTTTCTTTTGATACAGGCGCAGTCCTGGAGAGAGGGACCTTACTGATTGTGTGACAGCTTATCCTCCATATCAACTTGACCCAACTACGTTTGTTTCCCAGTTTTTTTTTAGACTATCGCTATCATCTCTAGAATGACGGGAGAAGCCACGATATTACATTATGATCAACCTGGGCAACAGCACATCCTCGCAAACCACCTGGCACAGGCTATCGTAGTTAAGGAAAAAACCAAATTGGACATCCCTACACCCATCGTTCTTTCACAGACAGAAGAATGCACAAATACAAGTAATTATTTCTATTGATATAAATCATTGGATTGCACACATCTATATTGATTCAATTATTCCTATCCAATACTACATTTTCAAAAAGATTCTATTTAACCCATAATTGAACTAACAGGTGCTACCCTCCAGATTCAGAATGAACCTGGAGTAATGCATGAAGGATTACTCCACACTTACCAGATCTCCAGACCTGCAAGCTCCACTATCTAGATACAGTTTGGTGTCATACCAGGACACCCAGTGGGGTGGGGTGGGGACTTAGAAGAGATACAGTCATAATATTCTAACCTCAACCACAGGCAAGCCTATGAAATCATCCAAATGATAGACATTTTGCTTGGCAATTTTTTTGTTTTTGTACAAGGCGCCAAAATAACAAAAATTCTTTGCAATATAAACTCAAACAAGAAGAGTCCCTACGAGAACAGTGGATAAAGTGCTGGACGTGTGACATGTAGTAAAGCGAGTTTCAAACTCCAGATATCGTTGTTATTACATTCATTTGGACTTAATACCCCTTGGAAAGGTATGAACACACCTCACCCTCCCAGCTCTGGGCTAAATAGTCCGACTACTGGTGATGAGGTTGGATTTACAGCATGTCAACCCTGATTATTTTATGCAAAGATGTTCTGTTTTATTTATTATGTGTTGAGTATTCAATTTTTTTTATTAAGACTCTTTTTTTAACACTAAGATGGGACTCTAACAGGTACTATCCCTCCGGGGCAGATTTGACCAAGAGATAATGGCATAAAGAGGTACTTCCACACTCTCTCAGAACTGAGACCTTACCAGCTAGATTGCAAGTTTAGCATCATAATACAGGACACAGTACTACTACAGTTCTTCTACACAGGATGTACTTGCCATTCAAATAACTGAAAAGGTTGAATATGCCATTAAATCAAATGAAATCAACTCTCTGTGGAGATACCTTCATGTATTCATGGCCGCAGATCCACCCTGACCTGCGGAGTAGTAAGTTCTGTTAGGGTCCCTATCTATGAGTTAAATAGAAAAATGAGTTGATAAAAAATATTGAAATACTGATCAGAATGATAAAAAACAACCCAGAGTTTTCAACCGGTGTCCACGGCACACTAAGTGACCATGAAGCTTCTAGGGGTCTGTGAGTGTTGAGGGACGATTGATCATACCTCTTATATTCGTTATTCTATACTTAATATTTTTTGGTTTTAATTCATGTAAAAATATACCTTTGAAATAAATTATGTTGTTTTCTTTTACACTTGTAGCATACAACTTTCACTAATTTCTTTTCTTTTAAAAATTTAAATGATAAAAAATTATATGTTTATATACTGATGGTGTCCCCGATTAAATTTATTACCCAGCTCATGAAAAAGATGAAAAGGTAAAAAAAAACTGCTGAAATAACGCCAACAAGGGTTGACATGCTGTAAAATTCCAACCAACAAACTAAACATTGACTTAAATACCAGAGGACCTCCATCCAGCAGCAGGTCGTCTATTCTTTACAACAAGGAAATAACAAAAATATTGATTGATAAACATCTAACATTAACTCTCAAGTAAAAAAAGATATTCAATCTGCTCCTTTGTGCGGCTTTATTTTTTTCTTTTTTAATGGTTGCTTGCCTTTATTTCCCAGCCAGTTGGGAGAGCTGGTGGCTTTCCCAACTCATTTTCTTCACGTGGGGGAGAGTTTTAGTAAATTCTTGATATCTTTACTTGATAGCTTAGTATTGGCACAAGCAATGGTTAAAGTTGATTTAACGCAGACCAAATCCACCATCGTAATGTCACCTCCGCCGCCCGAAAGAAAAAAAATACCAAAAATCAGGGAATTAACAAAATTTAATGAAAATTTTCAGTTTCATTATATTAATGATAAAAGATATAATGCTGCTAGATTAGTTATCAATTTTAAAACTACTTTTACATTTTTCAGGTCAGTTAACTTGAACCAACATATCTTTGAGGCATAACACATATGCCTCAAAGATACATGGTTCAAGTTAATTGACCCGAAAAAATGTTAATAGTTTTTAATAAAGATAAATGTCATTATATCTTTTATTCATTAATGATATCAACACTGAAAATTTTTCATTAATTTGGTTAATTCCCTGATTTAGTATTTTTTTCCTTTTGGCGGGTGACATACGATGGTGGAAATTGATTTTATAGATATAAGCTAATACTTAAAAACCAAATTAGAATGACTTAACTAACTTTTTAATAATCTATCATTAATATCTCTCACACCATGTGACCTCCTATATCCACTCAAAAGCATGCATGGTTTCAAATTTTGGTTACCGACAGCATATTGAACTATGACCCTGTCCTTTGTCATATCACACCCCCACAAATGTCCAAGCCACATCCACTATAGACCAGGGTGCTGAGGGGGTTGGTAGGGGCTTTTACATAACATTAATTTGAATCATTGTTAGTTTCGACTTTAGGTATATTTATTTTAAGAGTATTTGTTGTAAATAATTTTGTGTAGTCATTCTAAGCTTTCCTTATTTGACACAGAGCCAGAATTAAGGGGCACCTCCAGTGAGAAACAACCCACTAACATGTCTGTTATGCCCTAGTTTATTATTAATGACTAAGCAGGGTGAATATATCGAGAGTGCATGTATTGTAAATGAAGGACTTGCTGGTTTTTTGTAAGGAATTTTCTTCTTTCTCTCTTTTAAGAAGCTAATGAAGAAAAGAAGGAGTAAAACACATGATTTCATTTTGGTTTACGCTAGTTATTACAGACAAACTTGGTCAGGTCCAATGTTTAATGGCTCAAATTTTTTTTGGCTCGTTTCACAACTGGGATAATTTTAGATTTAATTCTACTTATTTGGACCAAAAAATGTAACCTCAAAGAATAAAAATTTATATTCAGTTTTAGATAAAATTATTCTAATTTTAACATCAGCACATTACAAACATATGATTTCCAAGCTTTTTCCTTTATCTTACGTTGAGAACCCTCCATATTTATGAAATATAATAGTTAAATACGTTGAGTAATGATCAGTGAAGCCAGAAGAGTGACTGGAGTAATGTGCAAGAAGTGGTACTGCTTCAGAGCTCATGACAGGGACTTACCTGACTAGATTGCAGTTTATCAGTATCCAGGACATTCCCTTTTTTGGAGGGAGTGCTACACCCTGAAAGAATGCACTTGGAATATTCTAAATCCTCACTTACAGGACGTTTAATTAATTGAGAATTTTAAAGTCATCAATCACACACATTGTCCGGGGTAGTGGTGTTAAACTGCGATCTAGTGGTGAGGTTCCAATTCTGGAGCTCGGGGGTGAAGAGTACCCTTCATGTGCTACTCCGGTCCGCCCAGCTGACCTGGAGTAGTTAGTACCTGTGTTAGGATCCTGTCTAGTATTCACCAACTCTCACAGCAGCAGGATGTGACACAATTTCATTTATTGGAGCAAGAGTTTAACAGGTTAGAATTCCGAGTTTCCTTCCCTTAGGCTGGTTTACCTACCAAAGTTAAAGAGCCAGTCTGCTCTACTAATTTACCAAGTGAGGGAAGGAATAGGTTGAAATCTGCACACTTTCCCAAGGATATTAGCGCTAATGTGAATCTAGAGAGCCTATTCAGAATTGAACTCTGTATCAGTTCCATTTCTTACGCCTCTAACCATTTAACCACAATGCCTCATAGGTCATCTTGGGTTAAATAGAATAAAAATGACTTGAAGAAGAGGTTCGCGCAAGTCGATCATAGAAACTTGAAGAAAGGCCGAGGGCACATCGCAAACGTGTAAATATACAAAAGAGTGATGACAATTGTTTAAGATAATAAATTATCAAAGCCCTACTATGCAAGAATTCAGAAGAATAATATCAAAAAGAGTTTTGAATAAAATGTGTAAAAAGTTTTAAAAATGAAATTTGAATACCCAATGAGGAAGGAATAACAAAAAACATCTTCAGCATGAATATAGACGCTCACAAGGGTTGAGATGCATATAATCCAACCAATCATACAACACAAAATATGTGCTTTAACTAAACCGGGTCGTGACCTTGGCTTACTAATCACTACAGGCAACAGAATAGTTTTGGTAGAGGATTTGTGGTCAATGATTTTCTTTACTCCTAAGTTTTTGTAGCAACTCTTTCCAATTCCCTCTTTTTCAATGTGATCCGATAATTCTGGGAATGAGAAGTTCCAGACAAACAAAAATTAAAATAATGAAACAACATAAGCCCCAAGTATGATAAACACAGTGATTCACAGAAGAGAAACAGAGAGAGAGAGAGAGAAACAGAGGAGTAAGAGAGATGAGAACAGAGAGGTATGAGAAACAGAGAGAGAGAGAGAGAACAGAGAGAGAATGAGAACAAGAGAGAGAGAGAGAAAAGAGAGAGAATGAGAAACAGAGAGAGAGAGAGAGGAGAGAAGAGAGAGAGAGAATGAGAGACAGAAGAGAAGAGAAGAATGAGAACAGAGAGAGAGAGCGAGAATGAGAGAGGAAGATAGAGAATGAAAACATAAGGAGTGAGAGGAGATGTTACCCAAATCTGTATCAATATAACATTAATATGCAGATTCCCGACGCAGATGCACACAAAGGAATTCAGTCCATATGTTTGGCACAGCTGAATTATCAAATCAGTTGTTTATAATCAGAAAGTTCAAAGTTGACGTCTGAACAGATGCGATGGTTTGGCACTACCTCCGCCCCCCCCATGCGGCTGCTGGCGCCACAACGGGATATTGGCTGAACCAGAGTCGAAACTCAGCAGAATGCGCCATAGGGGAAAGATGAAATAAATTTTAGAAACAATGTTACTTTACTGGCAGGGATTCATGAAACAATCGCAGACTGTAAGTAAGCTTGGGAGATTACTATAAAATGTATGATATTTTGTATACAAGGCTCCTCAGGGCGGAGAAAAAGAAAAATGGATGATCAAGTGAGAATGAACTGGAGAATTCAGCCTAGTATAGCGCAAAAGTATTCACATGAACTTGTTTTTTAAATAAGAGTATGCAAAGTCTTACGAGAAATATATATAGTATACTATATATGTATATAATATTATATATAGTGTCATGCCGACAGGACACGTGTTTTCACTATTCAAGTCTCTTTCAATGTGTAGACATTTGTGACTACCTACATGCCACGATATGGAAACCGATCGATGCAGCATCAGGCACACCACAAAGTGCATAGGGGATTTTTAACTGTTTGAATATCAGCATATTTGTTATGTAGGTAACGGCCGCATAGAGGTTCATCCTAAACGAGATTTTTGCGTGACAACTTAATTATATAGAGCTTAAACAATATTCATACTTATTTCAATCTAATTAAACTATTACGAAAGATGTTAAAAGAGACAAAAGAAAGTCGAGAAACTTAAGGGCCCTTTGACCGGTGCATTTTCAAAGTTAGTTTTACAACCGATCAGATTGTTTTAATAAGTCAAAGGTTGTATATATTGATTTAAAGGAGATAAGACAATATCAATGTGTGGAGGCAACAGGAAGAAGAGATATAAAAAATTTTTTATCCCTTTCACGTTAGTTCCAATCTCAGCAACAACAGTCCCCAGCGAGTAATGCCAGAATGTTTGAACAACATGCCTACACAAGACTGGGAAGTGCAAAAAAATTGCAACTGCGCTCAGGAGATGAAGATAGTGGTTGACCTAGCCTTGTGTAGTAAGGAAAATTGCCTGCATGCTTACTGTAGTTGATTTCTGCATGCTTTAAGACTGCATCAGTATGTTGACTGTGGAATACTCTTATTCCTTTTAGGACATGCTGGTTATTCTTACACTCAACCTTCTGTATTGTCCTACCTATATAAATGGATCAGCATCAGCAGTAGGAAATTTTTTTTCGCACTGCCCAGGTCTTGTGTAGGCAGATGTGTTTTCAACATTCGCCTTGGCTATTTATTCGCTGGGGATGTTGCTGGAGATTGGATCTAACGTGAAAGATAAAAATTTTTTTAGTCTCTCTCTGTGCTCCAACAGTTGGATATTGTCTTATTCTCCTTTAAAATCAATTTATATTCACGTGTGACTTTAAAACCAATCTGCTGGTTGTAAAACCTTGAAAATGCTCGGTCATGAAAGGCCCTTAATTTTTCTCGATTTTCTTTTGTCTCTTTTAAAATTTTGCTTTTAATAGTTTATTAAATTGTAAGTAAATGTATGATATTGTTTTAAGCTTTATATAATTAATTGTGCAAAAATTCTGTTAGGGATGGAACACTCTATGGCGGCCTTTTTACATACATACTAGATTGTGTATTAAAACAGTAATAATCCTTTGCATTTTGTGGGTGGTGCCTGATGCTGAATCGATTGGTTTTCTAATCCTGGCTGTAGTAGTTCCAAAGTGCTAGACAACATGAAGAGCTTGATAAGTTTGAAACACGTGTCGTGGATGACACATACTATTATATGTATGTATGATATATATATATATTATGATTTCTTCTTAAGACTTTGTTTTACTCGTATTAAAAAAACAAGTTCATGTGAATATTTTGGATACCTACGGGATTGTCTCACGTTCTCTCATTGCATCCATTTTTCTTTTTCTCCCTGAGGGAGCCTTTGTATACTTAATACATTTTATATATAGATCTCCAGCTACTTAAATTCTGCATTGTCTTTCTGAAATCCTGCCAGTTAAGTAAAATTGTTTCTAAATTTATCTTCATCTTTCCCTATGGCGCATTCCTTGGATTTTGACTCTGGTTTCTAGGCCAAATACCTTGTGGGCTAGCAAGAGCATGGGGGGGGGTATGCTCAAAACCATCGCATCGTGTTAGTACAAGCTTGAAACTGTATCTGATTAACACTGATTGAATATTCAGTGTGGCCAACAATATGGACTGAATTCCTTTGTGTGCATCTGCGTGGAACTGCATATTTATTGTTTTATATGTGAAATCAGGATTGTGTACTCTCTCTGCACTCTCTCTGTTTCTCATTCTCTCTCTGTTCGTCTCTCTCATTCTCTCTCTCTCTCTCTGTTCTCATTCTCGTCATCTCTCTCTCTGTTTCTCATCTCTCTCTTCTCCTCTCTCTCTCTTCTCTGTTTCTCGAGTGTCCTTCTCTGTTTCTCTCTCTCTCTCTCTTTTCTCATTCTCTCTTGTTTCTCTTGCTCTCTCTCTGTTTCATTTCTCTCTCTGTTTCTCTCTCTGCTCTCTCTGTTTTCTCTCTCTCTCGTTTTCTCTCCTGTGGAATCACTGTTTTATCAATACTGGGTTTGTTGTTCTTATTTTTAATTTTGTTTGTGCCTGGAATGTCTCGATTCCAAATTATTCGATTCACTTGGAAGAGCAGTGAATTGGGAAAGAGTTGCACAAAATTAGAAGGTAAGAAAATCATGTTACACACAAATCCTCCTACAAACTTTCTGTGCCTGTATATATTAGTAAGCCAATGGTCATGACGTTCGTTAAAGACTATTTGTTGTGTTGTTGATTGTTGATTTTATGGCATCTCAACCTTGTTGGTTATTCATGCTGAAATGTTTTTTGTTTTTTCCTTCTCATGGGTATGTCAAATTTCATTTAACGCTTTAAGACATTTTCTTCAAACTCTTTTTTGATATTATTTCTCTGAATTTTTGTTTAGTAGAGGCTTGATAATTTGTATTATTTAAACAGATTGTCATCAATCTTTTGTTATTTACACGGTTTTGGCCGATGTGCCCTCCGGCCTTCTTCAGGTATTTCTGTCGGACTTGGAACCTTTTCTTCAAGTCATTTTTTATCTATTTAACCCATAGATAACCCTAACTGAAGGCATGTGGTGTAATGGTTAGAGCGTAAGAAATGGACTTGTGACCAGAGTTCAATTCTGCCATGGGCTGTTAGCATTTCACCATTGCGCTAATATCCTTGGAAAAGTGTGATTCCCAACTATTTCTCGCCTCGCAGCTATGGGTAAATATAGAGCAGAACTGGGCTTTTAACTTGGTAGGTACCAGTCTAAAGGGAAGGAAAACTGCGGAATTCTAACCTGTTAAACTCTGCTCAATAAATTGAACTTGTGTCACATCCTGTTGTGTGGAGGAGTTGTGATACCTAGACAGACTCTAACAGGTACTGACTACTCCAGGTCAGTGGGGCCTGAAGTAATGCAATGAATGGGGTACTCTTCACTCCCCAGAGCTCAGAATTGAACCTCACACTAAAGATGCAGTTAACAGTCATACCCCAGAACATGTGTTTGTGTTGATGACTTAAATTTCTCGAATTATTAAAACAGCCTGTAGTTGGGTTTAGAAATATCCAAGTGCATTCATTGCAGGGGTGTAAGACCCCTCCAAAGAAAAAGGGATGTCCTGGATATGCTAAACTGAATCTAGTGTAGTCCTCCTGTCAGTGAGCTCTGAAAGAGTACATCTTCTTTTGCCAATACTCCCAGGTCCACTCTTTTTGGCTTCAACGCACAGTACTCAAAGTATTTAAAATTATTATGTTTCAATAAATAATGAGGGTTCTTCAACCGTAAGATATAAGAAAAAATTAGGAATGCTTATGTTTGTAATTGAGTAAAAATTAAGAATAATTTTATTAAACGATTAATTTGTTTATTCTTTTTATGTTTACATTTTGCCAAATAAGTAGAAATAAATCGTAAATATTCCATCCCAGTTTTTGTGAAGAGCAAAAAAATTTGCTTAAACATTCGGGACTGACCCAAAGTTTTGTTGTATAACTTGCGTACCAAAATGAATTCATTGGTTTTTAGTCTCTCTGTTCTTGCTAGCTTAAAGGAGAGATGAAAGGAAAATGCCGTTAAAACAAACAGCAGTCCTTTTTCAATAGACAGCACCTGTATATCACCCTGCTATGTATCATAATTAACTGAGGCTAACAGATCCATTGTAGTGGAGTTGTTTCTCACTGGTGCCCCTTAATTCTGGCTTTGTGTCAAACTAAGTGAAGCTAGTATAATGGACTACAACAATTATTTACAACAAAAATAACTCTTAATAATAATATACCTAAAGTGAAAACTGATGATTCAAAATTTAATTGTTATGTAATGACCCCTACCAACCCCCTCAGCACCTGGTTATAGTGGATGTGTTTGGACTTTGTGGGGTGTGATCGACAAGGACAGTCATAGTGTGCAATTCTGTGGTAACAAAATTCGCAAATACATGCAGCTGTTGAGTGGATATAGGAGGTCTACATGTGTTTTGAGAGATTTAAATGTAAGATTTTAAAAGTAGTTAAGTCATTTAATTTGGTTTTAAAGTGAATTTAGCTTATCTATAAAAATCAATTCCACCATCGTGTTATGTCACCAGCGCCACCCCGCAAAAGGAAAAAATACTAAAAATCAGGGAATAACGCAATTTAATGAAATTTTCGTGTTGATATATTGAATGAATAGAAAGATTAGATGCACCATGGTTTTTTATTTTAAAAACTTTAACTTTTTTCAGGTCGAATTAACTTGAACCATGTATCTTTTGAGGATATGTGTTATGCCTCAAGAATATGTGGGTTCAAAGTTTTAACTGACCTGAAAATGTAAAAGTTTATAATGAAATAACTAGTGCATTATATCTTGTTATCATTAATATATGAAAAACTGAAATGTGTCATTAAATTTTGTTAATTCCTGATTTTTGGTAGTTTTTTCTTTCGGCGGGTGTGGAATATCCGATGTGAATTTTAGGTCTGTAATTCGATTAACCATTGACTTGTGCCAGTACTAAGCTAATCGCAAGTAAAAAAGTATCAGAATTTACTCTAAAATCTCCTCCCGACCGTGAAAAAATGAGTTGGAATGCCACCCGCTCTCCATACTGGCTGTGTAAATAAAGGCAAAGCAACCATTATTAAAAAAGAAAAAATTAAGGCGCACCAACGGGAGCAGATTGAAATATGTCTTTTTTACTTTGAGAGTAATTAGATGTGTTTCATCAATATTTTTGTATTCGCTTGTTGTAGAAGAATAGACGACTCTTCTGTGTAGGTTGAGTGTCCTTTTCATGGTATTTAAGTTCAATGTTTTTAGTTTGTTGTTGGAATTTTACAGCATGTCAACCCTTGTTGGGTATTCAGAGTTTTTTTTACCTTTTCAGTCTTTTTCAGTGAGCTGGGTATAAATTATCGAGGACACCATCAGTATATAAACATGATATAATATGATTTATCAACGTTTAATTTTAAAAGAAAAGTGAAGATAGAAGTGTGCTACAAGTAAGAAGAAAACAACATATATTTTTTTCTAAAGGTATATTTTAATGAAATTATAAACCAAAATATTAAAGGTAATAGAATAAGGAAATAAGAGGATGATGCAATCGTCCTCAACACTCAGCACCCCATAGAGAGCTCTGGTACACTAGGTGCCGTGGCACACGTTGAAAAACTCGGGTTGTTTTGGTTTTTATTCATTCTTGATCAGTTATTCAATATTTTTTTCAACTCATTTTTTTTTTCTATTTAACTCAATAGATAGGACCGCCTAAACAGGACTACTACTCTGGGTCAGGGTGATCTGGGAGTAATGCGATGACGGGTTACTCCAACCAGAGTTTTGATTTCTTTTGTTAATGGCATATCAATCCTTTTGTCAGTTATTAATGCCAAAGAACATCCTTTGTAGAAGAACGAGTATGAGTACTGGTCCTGTTTATGATGGCGTAAACTGCATCTAGTGGTAAGTTTTCCAGTTCTGAGAGTTGTGGAGGCTACCTCGTTTATTGCATGTACTCTCCTCGTGTTGGTCAATCTGCCCTGGAGTGGTAGTACTTGTTAAGTCCCATCTATAGTGTTTAAAAAGAGTTTAATAAAAATTGAATCTCAACAATAATAAAGTAAAACAGACATGCTTTGCAAAATAACTCAGGGTTGACATGCTGTAGAAGATCAACCCTATCAACTCAGTAGTGGTAAGCTATTTATGCCCAGACTGGAGGGGTGGAGGGTTTCATACCGTTTCCCAAGGTAATTAGTCCAAAATGAATGTAAAACAAGATTGGAGTTTTGAAACTCGCTTATGACAATTCACAGTCCAGCACGTATCCACTGTGTCTCAGGACTCTTCTGTGTTTGAGTGTTATTGGCAAAGAGAAATTTTTGTTATTTTTGGCGGCTTGATACAAAACAAAAAAATTGCCAAGCAAATGGTTCTAATCATTTGGATGATTTCATAGCTGCCCTGTGGTGAGGTTTAGAATATATGACTGTATTCTTCTAATCCCCACCCACCCACTGGGTTCCTGAGTATGACACCAAACTGTATCTGATATGTGCAGCTGCAGGTCTGGAGATCTGGGAAGTGTGGAGTAACCTTCATTGTCATTCTCCAGGTTGCATTGCTGATCTGGAGTGGTAGCACCTGTTAGGTTCAATTTTATGGGTTAAATAGATCTTTTTAAAATGTTAGTATTGGATAGGGGAATTAATTGAAAATCATATAGATGGTGTGCAATCCAATGATTTATTATCAATAGAAATAGATTACTTGATTTATTGCTGTTGGCTATTGTCTTCTTCTGTGAGACGTATGGTGTAGGGGTCGCAAGTTTTTTTTCCTTCTACGTAACTGTGCGGTTGTTTTGGCATGGATGTGCTGTTGCCAGGTTGATCATTAATGGAATTACGTTGGCTTCCCGTCTTTCTAGAGATGATGGCGTAGTCTAAAAAAGAACTGGGAAACAACGTAGTCTGGGCAAGTTATATGGAGGATAAGCGTCACACAAGAAGTAGTCCCTCCCTCTTTCCCCCCCCAGACCTCTTGCGCTGTGAATCCAAAGGAAAGGTACAAAACCAATGCATTTGGCAATGGCAGTGGTCGCAAGAGTGCTGTGTAGCCTGAAATTCAGCGTTACTCCACCTTAGGACTCGGGCTCCCGGACCTTTGTTATCTGGGTTTACTCCCTCTGCCTTTCCTCGGATCATAAAGCCTCTCAGCGGTGGGTGTTTAGTAACAGGACATTTCTCTGTGTCCGTAGATGGGTTGAACGACCAGGCAATTTGGGGTTTATGTGTGTAGTAAATACGCCAATCTTACTACTTTCAGTGGTGGTGATTGTGCTCCCTTGAGCTCGGTCGTTCTTTTCCGAGCTCCTGTTTTTTTTTGTTTTTTTCTTTTTGCGATGCTGTATGTTACTCATCTCCTCACCAGACAGACGATACGATACTGTTTGAGAGTGGCAGTTCTAGTTTGCGTGTGAAATGCCAGACAATTGTGTATAAATTATTCGTATTAGATTAGAATACTGAAACCTAAGTATGAGACAAGTATATCTTCTTAAATATATTTTTCCATTTGATTAGGAATACTGTCCCTTCTGTAAATTATTTTGTACAATTATAGTTTGACTTGAAGCAATGATTGTTTACTAACATGTTATTATTCTGAAACAATATAACTGTGTGAAGCCAATGCTACTTAATAAATAGGAAATAATAATTTGAAACGTATAATTAGTTGTATAGATCAGACTACTTGATATCATGATAATCGGCAATATTTCTATTAAGATATAGTTACTGTAGATGCTAAGATTGGTGTTGACTAAGGCTATTTTATTTGATTACCATATAATTGTTTGCAAATTATTGGTTTAGATAGAATACTTGAAACATGTGAAGATGTGTGCAAACGAGGTTATAACAATAAAAGGCATTTTTTTTTTTAAATGCAGTAAGAACATTGAAAATATGGTCATAGGATCAAGGATTTCAGCATACATAATCCATAAGGAAGTTGATATCCATTAAAGATATAACGCAACTTTCATTTGTCTCTTCTCTCTCACTTTCTCTCTCTCTTCTCTTCTCTCGACTCCTTTCTCTCAATTTCCTTTTTTCTCTCTTTCCTCTACTTTCCTTGTTCTTTCTCTCTGACTTTCCTTGTCTCTTTCTCTATGACTTTCCTTGTCTCTTTCCTCTTCTAGTTTCCTGTCTCTTCTCTCTCGACCTTGTCCTTTGTGCTCTCTCTGCTCTCTCTCCTTGTCTCCTCTCTCCTTTTGTCTCTCTCTGCGCTTGTGTCTCTCTGCTCCTTTTGCTCGTGCTCTCTTTCTTCTCTTCTCTCTTCTTTCTCTCTCTCCCCTTTTTCCATCTTTCTGTCCTGTTCTTCTCTTCTCCTTTTCCATCTTTCTCTTTCTCTCTCTCTTTCTCTCTCTCTTCTCTTTTCTCTCTGAATCAATATTTCAACATCATCTCATTCCAGTTCATGGCAAATTAGTTGGTGCTACTCAATTCTGTCATAAGGATTTTATTTAAATACAGTTTGAGAGCCACATATGTCCATCAAAATTAGACAGGAAATGCTGTGAAACCACATGTGCTCTGCAAACAGTGAAAGAAGGTTTAGTAACTCAAAGGAGTTGATATCTCGTTGAAACAAAAACAAAACCTGGAAAAATAAGTAATTAATAAAATCAGCGAAACTAATATCTTGCAAGTGAATACCAGTCGTCTCTCTCCTCGTTTCTCTCTCTCTCGTCTCTCTCTCTCTCTCGTCTCTCTCTCTCTGCTCTCTCTCTCAAAAAATCTATTTATTCCGGCGTCATTTTTATTCTGTGGGAGGAACCAAATCGTTATCAGGTTCATGTGACGTCGTGGTGAAGGGTGGGTTTAGTAGTCGGCTTCCCATTTCATCTGATTAAATATCTCCATATCATGCTATTAAAATAAGAAAATAAAATCGACGTTTAGCAGGTATTGAACTGAAATTACCCCCGCCCCTGATAATTTTCTTTATTATATTCTGTATTAAGAAAAACTTTCCTCGAATAATAATTTTGCTAACTCTTGGAGACAGGTATTTTCAGGTGTGATAATGTATGCATCGAAAATGCACCTGGTACTTTGTGGCCCGGCATTGTAAAACATCCATTTTTATTATGTGTAGTGTGTCTAAAAATTCTTTTTTTTTTTCCCTTTATTCCCCCCTACTTTGCACCCACCCAATATGTATGCTACAGTTCTATATTTGCTTGTCTGTCAGTTTAAATTTGTCTTGTCCTCCTCATCTTCACATCATTTTGCTTTTAGCCATTGTTATATGGATGTTCAGGAACTGTCCTATAGTCTGCTGCTTGAAAGATCTTTCCTCCTTTCACGTGGAGAGAGGGGAATGATGTGGGCTATATGAAGTTCTTATTGATTATGAATATCTAGTACATGTGATAGGAGTTAAAATATTTTTTTTAAATAGTCAGTCTTACAATATTGTTTAAGTTGAAATACTACAAAACGACATTAATATTTGAACCGCACGGTTCTGACGGTATTGTCTCACTCCCTACCACCACCACCAGCCTTTTGTCATATTTAAAAGAGCAGGAAGTTCGTCCAGTACAATTCTTTGTTTCTATGAAGAAGCTAAAGGTGTGATATTTTTTTTTCGTAAGATTTGAGTGATTGTCCCCTTAGTGAAATTAGGGGTGGTGATTTTATAAAAAAAAAGAATAAAAAAAAAAAAGGTGATGCTGTCTAATTTATCGGTCCCAGTAGTTGAATGACAGAAAATAGGTTAGAAAGGAAGAAATTTGTAGTGGCCGAGTTTTGTTTGCATTCTGGTTTGTGGTTTAAAACGTTGAACTACTATTTGCTGCTCTGTGAACAACTTGGTCTCGTCTTTTAGTGCGGCTGCTGCGTGCTAGTTGCGCTTGCCATGTGTGTGCGTGTCTGCACGGTTTAATGGGGAACAGTTAAAGGAGGAGGAGAGAGGAGGAGGAAGAGGCATAACGAGAAGGAAATACTTGTTTTAGTTACCACCTTCGCTTGCGCTTTCTCTTAACGTTGTCGAGTGCTCGTCTTATTATCGCGCGCACACATACACATTAGTAACTGATTTAAGCTGGAGCCTCACGCGCATTTCTTTCTTTTTTCTCCTTCTCCCTCTCTCTCTCACACACACACACTCTCTCTCTTCGTTCTCTCTGTCTCTCTCTCTCGCCTGCCTGCACTCTTTTGCTCGTTATAGTCTTTCCAATTTGTTTTCTTTATCTTTCTTCCTAGTCACTGAACCGTTGGGGGTGTGGGTGCTTGAGCGCAATAATTGCGAGTTGGATGGACCTCCATCACTTTAACCAAGATTTGCTCGTGGAGGTGTGTGTATGGTTGTGAGTGTGTGCTGTTCCCCCCCATCCGCCTGTCCTGTCTGTCCTCAGCGCCGCGCGCACACGTCCCGACCTATCGAACAGAATTAAGCCAAGAGAGAACGCAATTTCCCATATGTATATTACATATAGCACGATATTATATATAATTTACAGATGAATCGTAATATAAAACCTACAAAATATGATCTTTACGTAATATATAGGATGATAGATACATACATATATGTGTGCTTGTGTGTGATCAAACGTAGATGTCGCGCCGCTAGTAAAATGATAAAACAAATTTCAGTATTGTTGAAGACATCACAAAAAGCAGTTGAGTGGATATTTTAACCACTGCGTG
>CM042154.1:50950530-50995530 GCA_023376005.1 Doryteuthis pealeii
TTTAAATTTGTTCTACAAATCGAATGCCCATGTATACTGCTTTTTTTAAAGATGTTTATGGAGAATCTGTGCAAATGGAATTGATTTTGGTTTTTTATAAGTTTTGTTTTTAGCATGAAGTGATTATTTATAACAATTTTTTTATATTCTAACATTCCTTTATTCATGTTTTGTTATTCTATTTTCAAGAGATTTATAAAAAAAAAAAAAAATTCACAAATTGTTATTTTTTAAACATGATTTACTATTGAGTAAATGTTAAATTTTTAATTTTTGTTATCTCACGACTAGATTTTATTTAAATTACTGTATATGAAATATGAGTTTTCTGTTTTCCTGGGATATAAAAAAAAAAACAAAGAATTTTTTTTCTTTTATAAAACAAATTATTCATGCAAAAAAATATAATTGTATAGATGGATAATTTTAAAAAAAATACTACCCATTAAAGATTCATAATTTAAAAATTTTCATTTTTTTAAAGATATTGTTTATATTATAATCTTACTTCATGGTCACATATTTTGTTAGTTTTTTGAAAATTCTCTAAAAATGTCACATTGTCTTTAAGGAATTTTTTATTCCTAATATGTGTTTTCTTTCTGATTAGAAGCAAAAGATTCTAGCATATATGGCTCTTATTCAACTGCTATTGAAAATTTGCCATTTCATTAAATCTGTCTGTAAGAGCTTGTGAACAAAAAATTGTACGTTTAAGGCAGGCTGCGGTATATGATTCTTCTCTGCCATACTGTTACCAAAAAGCATTTGTCCGTTTATCTATCTTAGGTGGTAGTTTTTTTAAAGATTTTCAAATTGTCTCTACACCAGACTTGTTTGTTATCTATTTCATTTTTTTAGTTATTGTGTTTGCAATTATTATTACAAGATATCTCTGATAGAATTCATTAAATTTATTGAAACTTGCTCATATCACCCCCCCACCCAAGACTGAAGAATAAAAAAAAAAAATTAAGGTACTCAAATTAGGCAGATATTGTTTTATATTTTAATTTTTGAAAGAAAGTTTTTCTTTCTTTTCTTTTTTAAAAATTTATTTTTTCTTTTTTTTATATCTTTGAGAAATATAGATTAGCAGAATTTATATTATATTTATTGTGTTTTAAATCTACACAAATAGAAAAATTACAATTTGATATCTATTCTCTTTCATATATATATATTATATTTATATATATATATATATAGATATATTATATATATACCTATTATATATGTATGTATGTTATGTTGTGTTATATATATTATATATATAGTTACATCAATATTAATGATGCCTGATGTGGTTAATATACAAACTGAAACGTCTAATATTGGCTATACTCCTAGCTATATAAAATCACTTCTGAATATCTGGTTTCATAGTTACATATATTTATTCTGAGGAAATAGAATTAGCAGAATTTTATTCATTTTCCTATTGCGTGTAATCGTATCTTTAACCCCACTTCCACACATAAATTAAAATAATAAATACAGTGTTGATACCTATCTATTTCAGCTTTTTCCTAATTTTTTAATTTCATATTTTAATTTGAATTATGAGTAGAAAGAAACAACAAACAAAAAACTAAGATATTTAAAAATCACAAATGGAATCTTCAATCTTTCTATTGATAAAGTATCACTTCTGAAACAGCTGTAGTGATATTGGAATAAAGAAATGTGTAGGTGTCAAGGGGTGAGAAGAAAATTATGATTTAGTTAGGGGTGATGAGAAGTTGGAGATATGCTACTAAGCTTTTAAAAATTCAGTTAAAAGAATATCCTTTATACCCCACCTCCTCAGACTTATTCTGAATTTAACGATTTTGTCAATATTTACCGTAGCTGATCAAAGGGTTAAAAAACTTCTTCTTATGGTGTATTTTATTTATTTATTTATTTCAGTTATACTAAAAAATACCCTTAAAACTATTTCCATATTGCAGTCTTAGAATTTTTTTTTATATTGCGCTATTAGTTGTTTTGTTTTTTTTTTTGTTTTTTTAAACATGTTTGTAGACTAAAATTGGTACCTTATAAATCTTTACAGTGAAAATTGACTTGAATTATATTGAGGAAAAAATATAACTTCATATTTCTTAATATCGTTTACTAATATGACTATTTTATTAATTTTAATATTGTTTACTAAATATTCATTTTTAATACCTATTTCTAATCACCTGTCCCATTATCTCATATTACAATTTACTATACATTAGGATGTCATCAATTTTTTTCTTTTTTTAAATTGTTTCAACCTCTTGTATCATTAAGTAATTTAAAAAAAAAACCAAATATTTTTTGACAAATTTATGCAGAGGGTTAATAAAATTTATTCTTTTTTATGATAAAAAAAAGTTTACAATTAGGTATTCTTAAAAAAAGAGAAATGATATCCTTTTTAAATGCTTCCAGGTCAAGTTATGCTGAAAGCACCAGTTCCCGCTAGATCACGAAATTAAGAACGAGAACCTACTAAATACTTAGATGGGTGACCATTACATGTAAGAAACCGAATATCAAATTACTTGATGATTGGTATTAAATGACCGAAAAGGGTTTGATATGCCATAAACGACCAACCAACCTTTTAAATGTATTCTAAGAAATAACCTGAGAAAAAATAAGGTTTTTATTGTTGTTGAAATTAAAGACCCTACTTACCTTGAAATATAATTATTAAAAAAAAAGAAAAATTTAAAAATGAAAAAAAGATATTGGATACACCTAGGGAATTTATGGTCAATGAAATTTTAAGAATATTATTTAATTCCTAATAAATGATATTTTGATTAAAGTTTTTCTTGTTAACAATGTCAAATCTTAAAAGAATTCATGGTCAACTTTTTAGAAATGAAGAATAGAATAAATTTTTTTATAATTATATAATTTTTCTCATAGAGTCCAACTATTTTTTCTCTGAACAGGAGGAAACAGAATTAAAGGTATTAAAACATAAAATCAAATAGTATATTCATTAAAAAATATATGTAAAATGCTAGGTTCGTTTATATAAATAATGTTTTTATGAAATATAAGTTATGAATGATTCATAGATATAATTTCCAGGTTTTATTTTTAAAAAAGTAGGTATATATTTTTTAGACATTTATACATTACAGACTCATTTTATATGGGCTTTTTAGAAACATTTTATCTGTATATTTATATAAGCATCTTTTTCATATGTATGAATCCAGGGTTTTTTTTTTTTTAAATAGTTATAATACAGACTAGTATCAAAAATCCATTCAATAAGAGTTTAATTTTCTCAACAAAAAAAAAAAAAAAAAATTCTGGATTCATACATATGAAAAAGATGCTTATATAATATACAGATAAAATGTTTCTAAAAAGCATATAAAGAGTCTGTATGTATAATGTCTAAAAATAATATACCTACTTTTTAAAATAAAACTGGGAAATTATATCTTAATGAATTCATTCATAACTTATATTTCATTAAAACATATATTTATATAAACGACCTAAGCATATTTACATAATTTTTTAAATGAATAACTATTTGTTTTTTATGTATTACTAATACCTTTAATTCTGTTTTCTCTCTGTTCAGAAGAAAATAGTTGACTCTGATGAGAAAAATTTATATATTATACAAAAAATTTATTCTTATTCTTCATTTCTAAAAAGTTGACCAATGATTCTTTTTAAAGATTTGACATTGTTACAAGGAAAATACTTTAAATCAAAATATCATTTTATTTTAGATTAAAATAATATTCTTAAATATTTCAATTGATAAATTCCTCAGGTGTATTCATAATCTTTTCATTTTTTAAATTTTCTTTTTTTTTAATAATTATATTTTCAGGTAAGTAGGGTCTTTAGAATTTCACAACAATAAAAACCTTATTTCTTTCTCAGGTTATTTCTTAGATACATTTAAAAGGTTGGTTGGTCGTTTATGGATATCAACCCTTTTTCGGGTCATTTAATACCAATATCAAGTAATTTTGATATTCGGTTTCTTACAGTAAAATGGTCACCCATCTAAGTATTTAGTAGGTTCCTCGTTGCTTAATTTCGGTGATCTAGCGGGAACTGGTGCTTTCAGCATAACTTGACTGGAAGCATTTTAAAAAGGATATCATTTCTTTTTTTTAAGATAATTAATTGTAAAACTTTTTTTATCGAATAATTTTATTACCCTCTGCATAAATTTGTCAATATTTATGGGTTTTTTTTTTAAATTACTTAATGATACAAGAGGTTTAACATTTAAAAAGAAAAAATTGAGACATCCTATTGTATAGTATTGTAATATGAGATAATGGGACAGGTGATTAGAAATAGGTATTAAAAATGAATATTAGTAAACAATATTAAAAATTAATAAATAGTCATATTAGTAAAACGTATAAGAAATATGAAGTTAGTATCTTTTCCTCAAATAAATTCAGTCAATTTCACTGTATAGATTTATAAGGTATCCAATTTTAGTATACAAAACATGTTAAAAAAACAAAAAAAAAAAAACAAAACAACTATAGCTGCAATATCAAAAAAAAATCTAAGTTGCAATATGAAATAGATTTTAAGGGTATTTTTTAGTATACTGAAATAAATAATAAATAAATACACCATAAGAAGAATGTTTTTTTTTAACCCTTTGATCCTACAGGTAAATATTGACAAATCGTTAATTCAGAATAAGTCTGAGGAGTGTGGGTATAAAGATATTCTTTTTAACTGAATTTTAAAGCTTAGTACATATATCTCCAACTTCTCATCACCCCTACTAAATCTATAATTTTTCTCACCCCTTGAACCTACACATTTCTTTTATTCCAATATCACACAGCTGTTTCCAGAAGTGGATACTTTATACAATAAAGATTGAAGGATTCCATTTGTGATTTTTAATATCTAGTTTTTTGTTTGTTTTGTTTCTTTCTACATCTTAATTCAAATTAAAATATGAAAATTAAAAAAATTAGGAAAAAAAGCTGATAGATAGGTATCAACACTGTATTTATTTATTTTTAATTTATGTGTGAAGTGGGTTAAAGATACGATTACACGCAATAGGAAAATGAATAAAATTCTGCTAATCTATATTCCTCAGAATAAATATATGTAACTATGAAAAACCAGATAATCAGAAGAATGATTTTTATTATAGCTAGGAGTATTAGCCAATATTAAGACGTTTCAGTTTGTATATTAAACCATCATCAGGGCATCATTAATATGTGATGTAACTTATATATATAATATATATACACACATAACATACATATATATATATATATATATTATATATATTATATATATATATATATATATATATATATATATATATGAAAGAGATAGATATCACAATTGTAATTTTTCTTATTTGTGTATGATTAAACACATAATAATAAATAAAATTCTGCTAATCTATATTTCTCAGAATAAAAAAGAAAAATAAATTTTTAAAAAAGAAAAGAAAGAAAAAACTTTCTTTCAAATTAAAAATAATAAAACAATATCTGCCTAATTGTAAGTACCTTAATTTTTTTTTTTATTCTTAGTCTTGGGGGGGGGGGTGATATGAGAAGTTTCAATAAATTTTAATGAATTCTATCAGAGATATTTGTAATAATAATTGCAAAACACAATAACTAAAAAAAATGAATAGATAACAAAACAAGTCTGGTGTAGAGACAATTTGAAATCTTTTAAAAAAACTACTCAACCTAAGATAGATAAACGGACAAATGCTTTTTGGTAACAGATGGCAGAGGAAGAATCATAATACCCAGCTGCCTTAAACGTACAATTTTTTGTTCACAAGCTCCTTACAGACAGGAATTTAAAATTAGAATGCAAATTTTTCAATAGCAGTTGAAATAAGAGCCATATGCTAGAATCTTTTGCTTCTAACAGAAAGAATAACAACCATATTTAGGAATAAAAAATTCCTTAAAAGACAAGTGACATTTAGAGAATTTTCAAAAACTAACAAAATATGTGAACCAATGAAGTAAGATTTATAATATAAACAATATCTTTAAAAAATGAAAATTTTTTTAATTATGTAATTTTAATGGGAGTATTTTTTTAAAATTATCATCTATCACAATTGCATGAAATAAATTTGTTTTAATAAAAAAGAAAAAAAATTCTTTGTTTTTTTTTTAATATAAGGAAAACAGAAAACTCATATTTCATATACAGAATTTTAAATAAAAATCTATCCGTGAGATAACAAAATTAAAAAATTTAACATTTACTCAATAGTAAATCATGTTAAAAAATAACAATTTGTGAATTTTTTTTTTTATAAAAATCTCCTGAAAATGAGATAACAAAAACATGAATTAAAGATATGTAGAATATAAAAAAAATTGTTATAATAATCACTCATGCTAAAACAAAACTTATAATAAAAAAAAAAATCAATTCCATTTGCACAGATTTCTCTATATAACAATCTTTTAAAAAAAAAGCAGTATAAAATGGGCATTTCGATTTGTAGAACAAATTTTAAATTAAAATTGAAATTAAATTTTTTAAAAATTCAGGACGTGTTATTTTCAAAAAGACTTGTTGACTAAAACTCCTTCAAAATTCTTTTCTTTTTCAAACGTATGCAATGTGCAAAATGTATGTGATCAAAATATATCACTTATTTTGTGGGTGGGGATAGTCCAGTTCAACAACTAGATTCCCAAACATTCTCTCAAGAAGAGGGGAAAAAAAAAAAATTTTTATACGATGTTTCTTTGAAAGTTTCTTCTCCGCATCACCCTTTTCCAGTCCCTACGGGGTAATGTCCCTCCAGGCCGCTCTGGGTAGCTTCTAAACTGGTTAGCCGGATTCTTCTTGGCTTCTCGTTCGAGTAGGGACACACTACTATGGCGTCGGTGCCATTGGTCAACTTCCTTCTCCAGCAGGGACATGCTATGGCGTCTTTTGTCCACCCAATCATCAATCTCCTTTTCAAGAAATAGGGTCTTCTTTCGATGGAGTGTCACCCATTTCTCTAGGTCGGACTCCCGGGTCAAGGCACTCTGCTGACACTCCCCCACCCATTTTTCAAGATCCCGTTCCAGACTGGCAGCATTTTCACGTTGTTGGATTTCCCACTTCTCTAAATCTCGATCCAAACTCATTGACATGACATTGTGCGGTGAGGGCCATTTCTCCGGGGTCAGCGACAACACGGGTTTGTCACGTCTACGCTTCCATTTCTCCAAGTTCTTATCCAAACTCGGAAAAGTGGTCGGTTGGACATTAGCCCATTTTTCCAGATCTTTATCTAGACTCACAGCCGTCGATTGTTGCAGGTTGGCCCATTTATCCAAATTTGAAGAGGCCGAGTAACGAAGGGTCTCCCACTTCTCTAAATCCCGATCCAGACTGGACGCGACGTCATGAAGCTGATTTGTCGTCCATCTGTGCAGCCCTCCTCCGAGTCTTGTCGGGGTACTGTGTCGGCTTGCCCACCTCTCAAGATCTTTTTCTAGGCTGGACGTGCTCTGTTGCTGGGCAGTGCTCAGCTGTTCAATGTCCGTTTCAAGCAACGAGGCACTGTTCTGCTGTTGAAGAGACCAGTTCTGAATCTCCTCACCGAGGGCAGAGATAGCGACCCGCTGTTGTTCTGCCCAAAGTTCAGCATCATCCAGGGCAGATGCTGTGTCCTGAAGATCATCCTCGTCATCGTCTAAGGCACTAGGGGTGCACTGCTGTGCCCACTTTTGTATTTCTTGATCCAGTTTAGCACACACACACACACGGGGCTCAAATTAAAATCCACATTCAGTACCTGATGGCACCTGTATTTGCATATTCCAAAAAATGGCAATTGGTTTATAATATTTAAAAGGCGGACACTGTTATTGTTGCATTTGACAAAAAAAATTGGAATGATTTTCGTTTACCTTTCAGATTAATAAAAACTAATTTTTTTCTCTTTTTTTCTTTCTTTTTTTAAATAAAAGTTAAGATATAATGGTTACTAAACACAAAAGTCTCATCAATTTTCTTTTAGAAAAAATGAAAAATAAATCAAAGACCGAGAAAGAAATTTAGTTTATAATTGTCAGCCATATTTTTCATTTTATATTTTTCCTTTTTTTTTTTTTTTTTTTTTTTCTTCCTATATTTTTTTCCTTTTGATAGTTTCCTTGTTAGAAAAAAATAATCATATGTAGTAATCCACACAGAAAAAAACAAACTTAGACGTCAAGGGAGGTAATCCAAAAGTTCCAAAGCAAAATAAAAAATTCATTCATTAAATTATACGATTTTTTTGTCACAGTTTTTTGTTTGTTTTTGTTTTTGTTTGTTCTTTTTTGGTGTTTTTTTAAAATAATTTTTCTTAAGCAAGAATGTCCCTGTAAAGGACACCGTGCTGTTTGAAATAATATTCCAGCCAATAGGAAGAATTTAATATTTTCCTAAATGATAATATTTGTCATCTAGAAGAACCACAAGAAGAATGTCCAACGTAGCAGGTCAATTTTAATCGCATCGTAGTCATTGCCAAATAATAGGCTTTGTTTCCGAAAAGCATTTAGTAGACAATAATAGTAAAAGAAAAAATCTATATGTATATATTTATTTTATTACTTGTCTTCGGAATAAAGTTCGTAATTTATTTAAAGAAACAAAGATTTTTTAAGAGTAAAAGTTAACATTAAATAAAGGCGTTTTTTCACATGCTTTTAAAGCGTGAAATATTTATTAATATATTTCGTGAATATGATTACTTTTTCTTTTTGAATTATTCGCGCAATCATTGTACAAATTTTTCCAACAGGAAAAATCCAGGAAAAAATGACTATTTTCGTTAATGAAGTAATTTAAAAAACAAAAAAACAAAACTTCAAGTAAATTTATGAATGAAATAGAATAGAACAATAAGAGGAATTGTAGCAAGAATGAGTCTCAAATATTACAGGTATCTTTTTCTTCCCACTTGTTATGAAATTCCGACGGACAAATACATTTTTGGAGAGCACGAACTTGAGCTGCTTTTAAACACACACACGCACACACACGCGCAGCTTCTTGTAATAAATGAATATTGAACACTATTTATGAAGATAGACGAGAAATTTCTGGATGGATAGCTCTTCTTTTTTTTTTTTTTTTTTTTTTTAATTACATATAACAATTTTTTTTTCTTTCTTTTTTTCCTCTGTTTTGTCTTCCTGGTTCGTAAAAGACCGGTTCTCGGTATTCCTCGTTTCTTTTTGTCGGCGCGAATAATGTTAGTAATAAAAAAAATTAAATTCAAAAATCAAAAATTAAAAAATAAATTAATAAAATAATAAAATTTGCCGCTACTAAAAAACAGAAATAGTCATCAGTCAGTGGTCTCGTATAAGATTCCTTGAATGTAGCGACATTATTTCACTGGATCGTACTAACATTTTAACAAAGCGACTTTTTAAACGTCTTTGACAAATTTCATGCCAAATTCCTTTTAGGTTTCTTTTCTTTCTTTCTTTTTCTCTCTTCTACTGTTGCTTACATCTCTATATTTCTCTCTATCTCTCTTTCCTTTTTCTTCTTCTTTTTCTCCTCCCTCTCCTTGTGTTTTTAAAGGAGGGAGTCAAGCAGGTGGTTAATATTCCACTCAATGCTTTTTGTGATGTCTTCACAATTAAATTTGTTTTATCATTTTACTAGCGGCGCGACATCTAACGTTTGATCACACACACACACACACATATATGTATGTATCTATATCTATATATACGTAAAGTTCATATTTGTGTAGGTTTTATATACGTTCATTGTAAATATATATATATATGTGTATATGTATATATACTATATGAAAATTGCGTTTCTCTTGGTTAATCTGTTCGATAGGTCGGGACCGTGTTGCGCGCGCGCGCTGAGACAGACAGACAGGCGGATGGGGGGGGGGAACAGACACACACTCACACATACACACACCTCCCACCGAGCAAATTGAGTTAAAGTGATGGAGGGTCCATCCAACTCGCAATTATTGCGCTCAAGCACCCACACCACCCACGGTTCAGTGAGCTAGAAGAAAGATAAAGAAAACAAATTGGAAAGACTTAACGAAGCAAAAAGAGTGCAGAGAGAGACAGAGAGAGAGAGACAGAGAGAGAAAGAGAGAGAGTGTGTGTGTGTGAGAGAGAGAGGGAGAAGGAGAAAAAAGAAGAAATGCGCGTGAGGCTCCAGCTAATCAGTTACTAATGTGTATGTGTGCGCGCGTAATAAGACGAGCACTCGACAACGAAGAGAAGCAAGCGAAGGTGTGGTAACTTAAAACAAGTATTTCTTTCGGTTATCCTCTTCCTCCTCCTCTTCTTCCTCCTCCTTTAACTGTTCCTTCCATAAACCGTGCAGACACGCACACACATGCAAGCTGCAACCTAGCAGCAGCAGCAGCACTAAAAGAGATGACCAAGTTGTCACAGAGCAGCAAATAGTAGTTCAACGTTTTAAACCACAAAACCAGAGATGCAACAAAACTCCGGCCACTACAAATCTTTCTTCCTTTCTAACCACTATTTCTGTCATTCAACTACTGGGACCGTAAATTTAGACAGCATCATCCTTTTTTTTTTCTTTTTTTTTTAATATCACCACCCCCTAATTTTCACTACAAGGGGACAATCACCTCAAATCTTAGAAAAAATAAATATCACACCTTTAGTGTCTTCATAGAAACAAGAATGTCACTGGACGAATTCTGTCTTTTAAATATGACAAAAGGTGGTGGTGGTGGTAGGGAGTGAGACAATACGTAGAACCGTGCCGGTTCAAATATTAATGTCGTTTTGTTAGTATTTCAACTTAAAAATATTAGTAAGACTGACTATTTAAAAAAAATATTTTAAACATACCTATCACATGTATAGATATTCATAATCAACATAACAGAACTTCATTATAGCCACATCCTCTCCCTCTCTCCACGTTGAAAAGGAGGAAAGATCTTTCAAGCAGCAGCTATAGACAGTTCCTGAAATCCATATAACAATGGCTAAAAGCAAAATGATGGAAGATGAGGAGGACAAGACAAATTTAAACTGACAGACAAGCAAATATAGAAACTGTAGATATCATATGTGGGTGGGTGCAAAGTAGGGGGGAATAAAGGAAAAAAAAAAAAGAATTTTTAGACACACTCACACATACATAAAAATGGGATGTCTTTACAATGCCCCGGGTCACAAAGTACAGGTGCATTTGTCGATGCATACATTATCACACCTTGAAAATACCTGTCTCCGAAGATAAAGCAATAATTATTATTTCAGGAAAAGTTTTTTAATACAGAATATAAGTAAAGAAATTATCACGGGGGGGGGGGGTAAATTCAGTTTCAATACCTGTAAAGTTGATTTTTTTTTTTTTTTTAAATAGATGTATGGAGATATTTAATCAGATGGAAATGGGAAGCCGCTACTAAACCCACCCTTCACCAGAGACACATGACCTGAACGATTTGGTTCTCCACAGAATAAAAATGACGCCGGATAAATAGATTTTTGAGAGAGAGAGAGAGAGAGAGAGAGAGAGAGAGAGAGAGAGAGAGAGAGAGAGAGAGAGAGAGAGAGACTTGTTTAATTGCAAGAAATATTTAGTTTGTGATTTTATTAATTTATTATTTTTCCAGGTTTTGTTTTTGTTTAACGAGATATCAACTCCTTGTGAGTTACTTAAAACTCTTTCACTGTTTTGAGAGCCACATGTGGTTTCACAGCATTTCCTGTCATACATTTGATGGACATATGTGGCTCTCAAACTGTATTTAAATAAAATCTTATGACAACATGTGAGTAGACACCACTAATTTGCCATGAACTGTGAATGAGATGATGTTGAAATTTGATTCAGAGAGAAAGAGAAAGAGAGAGAGAAAGAGAGAGAGAAAGAGAAAGATGGAAAAGGAGAGAGAGAGAAAGAAAGAGAAAGATGGAAAAGGGGAGAGAGAGAAAGAAAGAGAGAGAGAAAGAAAGAGAGAGAGAAAAGGAGAGAGAGAAAAGGAGAGAGAGAAAAGGAGAGAGAGACAAGGAGAGAGAGAGAGAGAGACAAGGAAAGTGAGAGAGAAAGAGACAAGGAAAGTGAGAGAGAAAGAGACAAGGAAAGTCAGAGAGAAAGAGACAAGGAAAGTCAGAGAGAAAGAGACAAGGAAAGTAGGAGAGAAAGAGAGAAAAAAAGAAATTGAGAGAAGAGAGTGAGAGAAGAGAAGAGAGAGAGAAGTGAGAGAGAAAGAGAAAAGAAAAGTTTGGTTTATATCTTTAATGGCATATCAACTCCTTATGGATTATGTAATGCTGAAATTTGATTCATGACCATATTTTCAATGTTCTACTGCATTTAAAAAAAAAAATTGCTTTTATTTGTTTATAAACCTCTGTTTGCACACATTTCACATGGTTTCAAGTATTCCTATCTAAAACCAATAATTTGCAAACAATTATATGGTATCAAATAAATAATCCTTAGTAAACAATTATAGCATTAAGTAACTATTCTTAATAGAAATATTTTGCACGAAATTATATGATATCAAGTAGTCCTATCTAATACAACTAATTATACGGTTTCAAATTATTATTTCTATTTATTAATAGTCATTTGCTTACACAGTTATATGGTTTCAAATAATACATGTTAGTAAACAATCATTGCTTCAAGTAACTATAAATTGTACAAAATAATTTACAGTATATGGGATCAAGTATTCCTATCAAATGGAAATTATTTTTAAGCAGATATACTTGTCTCATACATTAGGTTTCAAGTATTCTAATCTAATACGAATAATTTATACACAATTGTAGGATTTCAAGCAACTAAACTGCCACTCTCAAACAGGTATGTATCGTCTGTCTGGTGAGGAGGATGAGTAAATACCAGCATCGCAAAAAAAAAAAAAAAAAAAAAACAGGAGCTGGAAAAGAACGGACGAGCTCAAGGGGAGCCAACAATCACCCACACTGAAAGTAGTAAGATTGGCGTATTTACTACACACATAAACCCCCAAATTAGCCCTGGTCGTCAACCCATCTAGGACCAAGAAAAGTCTGTTATAAAACCATCACCGCTGAGAGGCTTTATGATCCCGAGGAAAGGCAGGGGAGTAAACCCAGATAACAAATCCGGAGCCCGAGTCCCTAAGGTGGAGTAACGCTGAATTTCAGTGCTACACAGCAACTCTTGCGACACTGCCATTGCCAAACTGCATTGGTTTCTTACCTTTCCTTTGGATCACAGCGGCAGTCTGGAGAGGAGGGACCTACTGCTTGTGTGACAGCTTATCCTCCATATCAACTTGCCCAGACTACGTTGTTTCCCAGTTTTTTTTAGACTACGCCATCATCTCTAGAAGACGGGAGAATGCCAACGATATTCCATTATGATCAACCTGGGCAACAGCACATCCTCCAAAACAACCTGCACAGGCTACGTAGTTAAGGAAAAAAAAATTGGACCCTACACCATCGTCTTTCACAGACAGAAGAATGCCAACAAATAACAAGTAATTATTTCTATTTGATAATAATAATCATTGGATTGCACACATCTATATGATTTCAATTATTCCTATCCAATACTAACAATTTTCAAAAAGATCTATTTAACCCATAAATTGAACCCTAACAGGTGCTACCACTCCAGATCAGAATGAACCTGGGAGTAATGGCAATGAAGGATTACTCCACACTTCCCAGATCTCCAGACCTGCAGCTTCACTATCAGATACAGTTTGGTGTCATACTCAGGACACCCCAGTGGGGTGGGGGTGGGGGACTTAGAAGAGATACAGTCATAATATTCTAAACCTCACCAACAGGGCAGCCTATGAAATCATCCAAATGATAGACATTTTGCTTTGCAATTTTTTTGTTTTTGTATCAAGGCGCCAAAATAACAAAAATTTCTTTTGCAATAAACTCAAACAAGAAGAGTCCCTGAGACACAGTGGATAACGTGCTGGACTGTGACATTGTAGTAAGCGAGTTCAAACTCCAATCTTGTTATTACATTCACTTTTGGACTAATACCCTTGGGAAAGGTATGAACACCCTCACCCTCCCAGCTCTGGGCTAAATAGTACCACTACTGGTTGATAGGTTGGATTTTACAGCATGTCAACCCTTGAGTTATTTTATGCCAAAGATGTTTCTGTTTTATTTATTATTGTTGAGTATTCAATTTTTATTAAACTCTTTTTTTAACACTATAGATGGGACTCTACTACCACAGGGGCAGATTTGACCAGAGAGTAATGGCAATAAAGAGGTACTCCACACTCTCCAGAACTGGAACCTTACCACTAGATGCAGTTTAGCATCATAAACAGGACACAGTACTACTACTGTTCTTCTACAAGGATGTTCTTGGCATTAAATAACTGACAAAGGTTGATATGCCATTAAACAAAGAAATCAAACTCTGTGGAGTAACCCTTCATCGCTATTACTCCCAGATCCACCCTGACCCAGAGTAGTAGTACCTGTTAGGGTCCTATCTATGAGTTAAATAGAAAAAAAAATGAGTTTGAAAAAAATATTGAATACTGATCAAGAATGAATAAAACAAAACAACCCAGAGTTTTTCAACCGGTGTGCCACGGCACACTAGTGTACCATGAAGCTTCTATGGGTGTGCTGTGAGTGTTGAGGACGATTGATCATCCTCTTATATTTTATTCTATTACTTTAATATTTTTGGTTTTAATTCATTAAAAATATACCTTTAGAAATAAAATTATGTTGTTTTCTTTTACACTTGTAGCACACTTTCACTATTCCTTTTCTTTTAAAATTTAAATGATAAAATAATTATATGTTTATATACTGATGGTGTCCCTCGATTAATTTATTACCCAGCTCATGAAAAAGATGAAAAAGGTTAAAAAAAACTCTGAAATAACCCAACAAGGGTTGACATGCTGTAAAATTCCAACCAACCAAACTAAAACATTGAACTTAAATACCATGAAAAGGACACTCTAACCTACACAGCAGGTCAGTCTATTCCTTTACAACAAAGGAATACAAAAATATTGATTGATAAACATCTACATTACTCTCAAGTAAAAAAAGATATTTCAATCTGCTCCCTTTGTGCGGCTTTACTTTTTTCTTTTTTTAATGGTTGCTTTGCCTTTATTTACACAGCCAGTTGGAGAGCTGGTGGCTTTCCAACTCATTTTTCTTCACGGTGGGGGAGAGTTTTAGTAAATTCTTGATATTTTTTACTTGGATTAGCTTAGTATGGCACAAGGTCAATGGTTAAATTGAATTTAACAGACCTAAATTCCACCATCGTATGTCACCCCGCCGAAAGAAAAAAAATACCAAAAATCAGGGAATTAACAAAATTTAATGAAATTTTCAGTTTTCATATATTAATGAATAAAAGATATAATGCACTAGTTATTTCATTTTAAAACTTTTACATTTTTTCAGGTCAGTTAACTTTGAACCACATATCTTTGAGGCATAACACATATCCTCAAAGATACATGGTTCAAAGTTAATTGACCTGAAAAAATGTTAAAGTTTTTAAATAAAATAAATGGTGCATTATATCTTTTATTCATTAATATATCAACACTGAAAATTTCATTAAATTTGGTTAATTCCCTGATTTTTAGTATTTTTTCCTTTTGGCGGGGTGACATACGATGGTGGAATTTGATTTTTATAGATAAAGCTAAATCACTTAAAACCCAAATTAAATGACTTAACTAACTTTTTAAAAATCTAATTAAATCTCTCAAACACCATGTGACCTCCTATATCCACTCAACAAGCATGCATGGTTTCAAAATTTTGTTACCACAGCAATTGAACTATGACCTGTCCTTGTCAATCACACCCCCACAAATGTCCAACCACATCCACTATAACCAGGTGCTGAGGGGGTTGGTAGGGGGTCATTACATAACAATTAAATTTTGAATCATTGTAGTTTTCACTTTAGGTATATTATTTTAAGAGTTATTTTTGTTGGTAAATAATTTGTGTAGTCATTTACTAAGCTTTCCTTAGTTTGACACAAAGCCAGAATTAAGGGGCACCTAGTGAGAAACAAACCTCACTAACAATGGTCTGTTAGCCTAGTTTATTATTATACTAAGCAGGGTGATATACAGAGTGCATGTTATTGAAAAAGGACTGCTGTTTTTTTAAGGATTTTTCTTTCTCTCTTTTTAAAGCTAAGAAGAAAAAGAAGATTAAAAACCACATGAATTCATTTTGGTACGCAGTTATACAACAAAACTTTGGGTCAGTCCCAATGTTTAAGCAAATTTTTTTGGCTCTTTCACAAACTGGGATGAATATTTAGATTTATTTCTACTTATTTGGCAAAAAATGTAACCATAAAAAGAATAAAAATTAATCAGTTTAGATAAAATTATTCTAATTTTAACATCACATTACTAAACATAATGATTCCATAATTTTTTCCTTTATCTTACGTTGAAGAACCCTCCATTATTTATGAAAATAAATAATTTTAAATACTTTGAGGTATGTTCCGTGAAGCCAGAAAGAGTGGACCTGGGAGTAATGGCAAAGAAGTGGTACTCTTCAGAGCTCATGACAGGAGACTTACCACTAGATTCAGTTTAGTCATATCCAGGACATCCCTTTTTTGGAGGGAGTCTTACACCCCTGCAAAGAATGCACTTGGAATATTCTAAACCCAACTTACAGAGCTGTTTAATAATTGAGAAATTTAAAGTCAGTCAACACAACACATGTTCCTGGGTATGATGTTAAACTGCATCTAGTGGTGAGGTTCCAATTCTGGAGCTCTGGGGAGTGAAGAGTACCCCTTCATTGCCATTACTCCCAGGTCCCCACTGACCTGGAGTAGTAGTACCTGTTAGGATCCTGTCTAGGTATTCACCAACTCCTCCACACAAGCAGGATGTGACACAAGTTCAATTTATTGAGCAGAGTTTAACAGGTTAGAATTCCGAGTTTTCCTTCCCTTAGACTGGTTACCTACCAAAAGTTAAAGAGCCCAGTCTGCTCTACTATTTACCCATAGCTGGAGGGAGAATAGTTGGAATCACACTTTTCCCAAGGATATTAGCGCAATGTGAAATGCTAACAGCCTCATTCAGAATTTGAACTCTGGTCATCAAGTCCATTTCTTACGCCTCTAACCATTACACCACATGCCTCATAGGGTCTCATCTATGGGTTAAATAGATAAAAAAATGACTTGAAGAAAAGGTTCCCAAGTCCGAAAGAAATACCTGAAGAAGGCCGGAGGGCACATCGGCCAAAACGTGTAAATAACAAAGATGATGACAATTGTTTAAAATAATACAAATTATCAAGCCTCTACTCAAAAATTCAGAGAAATAATATCAAAAAAGAGTTTTGAAAAAATGTTAAAAAGTTAAAAATGAAATTTGAATACCCAATGAGAAGGAATAAAACAAAAAACATCTTCAGCATGAAATAACCCAACAAGGGTTGAGATGCCATAAAATCCAACCAATCAATACAACACAACAAATAGTCTTTAAACTAACCGGTCATTGACCTTGGCTTTACTAATATCACTACAGGCAACAGAAAGTTTTTGTAGAGGATTTGTGTGTAACAATGATTTTCTTTAACTCCTAAGTTTTGTACAACTCTTTCCCAATTCCCTGCTTTTCCAAGTGATCCGATAATTCTGGAATGAGAATTCCAGACAAACAAAATTAAAATAATGAAACAACAAACCCAAGTATTGATAAACACAGTGATTCCACAGGAGAGAGAAACAGAGAGAGAGAGAGAGAAACAGAGAGAGAGAGAGAGAGAGAGAGAAACAGAGAGAGAATGAGAAACAGAGAGAGAGAGAGAGAGAGAGAGAATGAGAAACAGAGAGAGAGAGAGAGAAACAGAGAGAGAGAATGAGAACGAGAGAGAGAGAGAGAAGAGAGAGAGAGAGAGAATGAGAAACAGAGAGAGAGAGAGAGAGAGAGAATGAGAGAGAGAAGAGAGAGAGAAGAGAGAGAATGAGAAACAGAGAGAGTGAGAGAGATGTACACAAATCTGATTATCAATATAAAACAAATAAATATGCAGATTCCACGCAGATGCACACAAAGGAATTCAGTCCATATTGTTTGGCCACACTGAATATTCAATCAGTTTATATCAGATAAGTTTCAAGTTGACCTGAACAGATGCGATGGTTTGGCACTACCCCCCCCCCCCATGCTGCTGCTGCCCACAACGGATATTTGGCTAGAAACCAGAGTCAAACATCAAGAAATGCGCCATAGGGAAAGATTGAAATAAATTTAGAAACAATTTTACTTAACTGGCAGGAGTTTCAGAAAACAATGCCAGATTTAAGTAGCTTGGAGATTATATATAAAATGTATATAATTTTGTATACAAGGCTCCCTCAGGGGGAGAAAAAAGAAAAATGGATGACAATGAGAAGAACTGAGAAATCACCTAGGTATCCAAAATATTCACATGAACTTGTTTTTTTAAATAGAAGTAAACAAAGTCTTAAGAAGAAATATATATATATATATATATATATATATATATATATATAGTGTCATCCACAGACACGTGTTTCAACTTATCAAGTCTCTTCAATGTGGCTAGACATTTGTGAACTACCTACAGCCAGGATAGAAACCCAATCGATTCAGCATCAGGCACACCCACAAAATGCAAAGGGGATTTTAACTGTTTTAATACACATATCTGTATGTATGTAAAGGCCGCCATAGAGTGTTCCATCCCTAAACAGATTTTTGCTACAACTTAATTTATATAAAAGCTTAAACAATATCATACTTTATTAAATCTAATTAAACTATTAAAACAAAATGTTTAAAAAGAGACAAAAGAAAATCGAGAAACTTAAGGGCCCTTTTGACCGGTGCATTTTCAAAGGTTTTACAACCAGCAGATTGTTTAAAAGTCAAAGTGTATAAATTGATTTAAAGGAGATAAGACAATATCAATGTTGGAGCAACAGGAAGAGAGATAAAAAAATTTTTTTATCCCTTTCACGTTAGTCCAATCTCAGCAACAACATCCCCAGCGAATAATGCCAAGGAATGTTTGAAACAACATTGCCTACACAAGACTGGGCAGTGCAAAAAAATTGCAACTGCCTCAAGGAGATGAAGATAGTGGTTTGACCTAGCCTTGTGTAGTACGGAAAATTGCTGATCACTGTAGTTGATTCTGCAGCTATTTAAACTGCACAGATGTTGACTGTGGAATACTTCTTATTCCTTTAGGGACATGCTGGTTTATTCTTACACCCAACCTCTGTATTGTCCTACCTATATACATGGCATCACATCAGCATAGAAATTTATAAATTAATCAACTTTGTTCAAAGATAGGCTGAACATCTTTTTGGATTGAGTGAAATGCAGATAGGGTAGTAAAGATTGTTCTGACGTTCTATAGCAGTCCATGCCGTTCCTATGTGCATATTGACATCACTTTCTGGAGATGAGATATTACTACCAATTAATTCAGTCATATTAAGTTTTTAATCCTTGGTGGTTGTTTTAGAGGAACAATTTTATAGAGACATTCAAACATGGATAAACAGACAAGCAAAGCATAGTATCTCATGTACAAACATCTCAAACAGAATTTGTAAATCCTTTTTTTTTTTCTCTCTCTCCACAAAGTTTATAATACAAAATTCCAACATCAACAAAAAAAGTAATAGCCCATTGGGAATAAAGATAAATTTTCCTACCTTAGTTTGATATAACTGCACTTGTTTTGGCGGATGACTCGAGTGAACTTCCCCTGAAAAGTGCAAAAATGAAGATAGTGAGGCAAAGTTGGTTATACCCAAAGTGGGCATTAGTAAACATTTAACTCCAAATCAATTTCCAGAAAAATATGCACGCAGAACAAAGAAGTGTGGAGTTCAGCAAAGAACAACATAATATCAGTTGAATTTTGAAAAAACATTTTATTATTCTTGAATAAGAAAAGCAAAAAGACTGAAATAAATTTAAAGCAAAAAAAATTCAATCTTTGATGAAAAGAAGAAAAGAAAAGAAAAGAAAAAAAAAGAAAAAAGAGAGAAAAAAAAGAACCTGAGAGAAAAATATATTTCTCTTTTCTATGATACAAACACTTAAAAATGAATCACACTTTGACATTAAATAACCCATAAGAAGTTGATATGCCACTGAACAAATAAACCAAACCTTCCCCTCTCTCTTCTCTTCCAATATAATCAAACATTTACTAATAAATATAATTTTGGCATTGAATGATCCATAAGGAGTTGATGTGCAATTAAATAAATCACACCAAATAACACAGCTAAATAATAAACCAAACAAAACCTTTTTCTCTCTTCTCCTTTATTGTAATCAACCATTTACAAATGAATCAAATTTCGGCATTAGATAACCCATAAGGAGTTGATGTGCTTTTAAACAAATAAACCAAACTAAATCATTACAAGTGTTTAGTTTTAACTTTGTTCTTGTATTTTAAGAACTGTTACATCACCTTGGATTTTTTTTTTTTTTTTTACAAATTTTCTGAAAATTGACACATTTCTGTTTTTATTTACTGAATCTAACATTAAAAAAAAAGAAAACAATAAAAACGTAATCCGACTCTTTTACAGATCATGCATTTTCATTTTTAACAAAGACAAAAAAAAGTGCTTTACCTACAAAAGATTTTATAAACAAATGTAGGGTGAATGATCGGAGGTATTAAAAGTAGAAATTTCCGACTGAAAGTCAGGGTAGACCAATTGTGGCTGAGAGCAATCAAACGAGGAAGAAGAAGTTATTTGAGGATAATCAATATGAAATGACATCAGAGAAGAACAGAGAACTCAAAATATCCAAATCAACAAATAGTGAAAATCATTTGCACTAGTTTGCTTATATTAGTTACTTTGATCTTACTTTTTAGACATGTTCAGTGATGCTGATAGTTTTTTGATTTAGTGCATCCTGGGACGCACATATTTGCTTTGAATGAGTCCCTGGGAAAAATTGATGGGTCCCAACTAAAGTTTGTAGGGTTTTTATTTATGATCTGGGGAAACAACTAAAACCATCTGACTCCTACCTTGTAACCTATCCTGTGTAATTCGTTTCTAAGAAACTATTGAAATGTACTTATAGTTAGCTTGAAATGGTGAGGGAAGAAAAAATAAAAACACTAGGTGGCATGGATATGATTTTACTGTGTTCTTTTAGATTTTTGTGCCTCAGTCAGGGACGCAGGACACATACTTATCAGCATCTCTGCATGTTTAAAAAATAACCAAAAAAAAAACAATGAACCATTTGTGCAATTCATGCATAATCAAGTTGTGTTGGCTTAGTCAAATCATGTTGAAAGCACCGTTTCCCGTTAGATCACCAAAGTTAAGCAGCGATGAGCATGTTCAATACTTATATGGGTGACCATATAAGCAACAGCGGGTACCGTAAGAAACTGAATCTCAAAATGACTTGATTCACCTGAAAAGGGTTAATATGCTGTAAAACCAACCAACCAACCAACCAACCATCAAGTTGTGTTGACAGCACAGATTCCCCTGACTCTCTCACCAACCATCCCTATCAGTCATCTCTCCTGGAAAGTCTTCAGCATGGCATCCAGTGTCTGCACATAGCTCTTATATACATTTACCAAACCCTCCACACAAGCAGGATGTGGCACAAGGTAAATTTTTAAACATTAACTGGTTTGAGTTTTCCTTCTTCAAGGGTATTAACGCTATGTGAAAGGCAAACAGCCTCATCCTGTATTTCATGTCCATTTCCTATGATGATAATCATTACACCACAAGCCCCTCCTATTGTAAAAGAAAAAAATCTTTATTTCAAATAAATGATTTTCTGGTTCTTTATATTTTTCTTTTACCCTCATTTACACGTACATTATTATTTTATAACGCACTGCAAATAAAAAGCAATCAAAATACTTCCCCTTAAGATACGTGCAAAATACTAAATTCTGATTGTTTAAATTTGCTCAACTCGTGGTAATCACCTGAAGAAAGTCAAAATCCCAGACAGCAGCAGTAGCAGCCGAAAACTACAAATCGTCCACTCTTGTCTGTAAGGCACATAAGTAAAATCAATAGAAATAAGAAATTGATTTTCCTTAAGATGAACAGAAACTTCGATATACAAATACAAAGTATCCAAAAGTTTTATCAAAGTTATTTTTGTACCAAGAAAAAAAAAAAAAATACAATGATGTTAACATTTATGAAGAGAGAATTAAGTACTAAGAAAAAAAGATAGAAAAGGAAAAAAAAGTTTTTGTTTAGCTGCCTTAGCCACTGACAAAATCTATAATGGTATCTAAACTAAAAGAGGAATACCTGTGACATAGTGGCTAATATGCTGGACTGTGACATCATAGTAAGTGAGTTTAAACTCCAGTCTCACTATTACGTTCCCTTGTGTATTAATACCCTTAGGAAAAGTATGAACTCTATCACTCCCTAGCTATGGCACCACTACAGTTCTTCTATAAGAATGTCTTTGACATTAAATAACCCACAAAAGGTTGACATACCATTAAACAAAGAAACCTAACCAAACTCAAAAATTGCACTTCATTCTTCAATTAAATACTATGAAAACATTGGTTTTATGCAATGTCAACCGATTGGGTTATTTTATACCAATGAAGGCCGGTATTGAGGTTCCAAGCTGGATACTCTACCGACTATAGCTCAGTCAGTAGAGCACTTGCCTAGGAATCGCAAGGTTCCTGGTTCAATACCAGCCCTCAGTAGCACAGCAATCTGTGCGGTAAAGGAACTGATGATAGGTATGGCACTCCACCTGAGACGCAAAAATAATCTACTTTGACTAGCCTTAGTGAAAAGGGGATAGACCCCACTCGCTGTCTGGTTGATACCGACTTTAGGCAACCCTATGAAAAATGACATTATAACCTACACAACAGGTCAGTTGTGCTATTATGTTCACTTTCAGACTAATACCCTTGAGAAAGGTATGGACAACCCTTATCTCTCCAGTTATATGTACAACTAAGTACTAATAGTACTACTACTGTTCTTGACATCTACAAACGTTAACATTAAACAAAGAAACCAAAACCAAATCAGTTTCAACAATAAAACCAAAAACAGATCTTATAAATTAATTCATACAGTAAGGGTACTGACAGTGGAGCTTAGAATATACTGTATCCCCTGCAAAGGGGTAAGACCCCTCCCAAATAGGAGGGGTCCTGAGTATGACACTAAACTGCATCTAGTGATGAGGCACCAACTTTAGTTAAACAAACTATCTAGGAGGGAAAACTGAATTCAAACCAGCTTTATTCTTCTTAAAAATTGACCTCGTATCACATTATGCTTTTGGTGTACAGATTGGATAAACGCACACACAATTATATGTTTTCAAGTATTCCTATCTAATACTAATATTTTCAAATAGACCTATTTGATCCATAGATGGGTCCTAACAGATGTAGTTTAAAGTCATATCCAAGATACCCTCATTTTTTTTTTGGGGGGGGGGAGGGTCCTACCACTCTACAAAGAAAGCAGTTGGTGTATTCTGAATCCCCAACAAGGAAGTCACTAGCAATGGTCTGCTTGCCTAGTACAAGTCCTGGGTATGAACATGTCTTTATCAAATTGCCTAACCAAGGTTAAAGAGGCCAGTCTACCCTATTATTTAACCATAGTTGGAGGGAGAATAGTTGGATTCATACCTTTACCAAGATTATTAGTGCTAAGTGAAATGCAAACAGCTTCGTCCAGGATTTGAACTTGTCTCGCCATGTCCATTTCCTATGACAATAACCATTACACAATGTGCCTCCACTAAAACAGAAATGAACAATAAATAAAATGTTCAGTTTCTTCAAATTGGACCATTTGGCATTCAGTACACTTATTCCAGTGAGTTTTCCATTGGTCAAAGCACCTCTTGATAATGTGTGAAGCTGACCCGTTGAATTTCTTTTTATGTCTTCAAAGATGGAGTCCGGTATTAAAAAACTCAAAAGAGGTTGACAGCTGTAAGCCAACCAACCAAAAAAATATACCCAAAACCAGCATACAAGATGTGTTCAAAAAGTATCGAAACTGAAGCTATATTTACCAAAAGAGAAATGAACAATGAATGAAACATTAATTTCCTTCAAAATACAAAGTGTTTTCAAAAAGTATCATGACGGAACCTGTATTTACCAAGTCAGAAATGAAAAATGAATAAAACGTTAATTTTCTTCAAAATACGAGGTGTGTTAAAAATAAGTATCAAGACTGAAATGAACAATGAATACAAAATTAATTTTCTTCAAAATACGAGTTTGAGGGGGGTCACAAAAAATGGCGAGTTTTTGTAATCTATTTGTGTCTGTAAAATGAGTTCTAGAGCTTCCTTACTCCTAAAAATGCTATTGAAAAAGTCTGAAAATTAACCAATTTCAAGTTATTGATGATTTTTAAATTTTTTCAGAGCAAGGTTTTACCAAAAGGATAGTTTGGTTTTTGCTCAGAACCGAAGCTACAACATTGTTAAAATTCTCATTTCAATTTTTCTGAAATTTTGTACAGGTGTGGACTATCTTAAAGTTAGACAATCCCCAAAATTTAAACTTTCAATTCCAAAAATTGGTGGAATTATGTCGATTTTTAACTTTGGAAAATCAACATAACTCCGACAATTTTTGGAATTTGAAGCTCAAATTATGGGGAATGTCTAACTTTAACACAGTCCATACCTGTACAAAATTTCAGAAAAGGGGGTGGGTGACAATTTTACTTTTTTCTCGATGAAAACTTAATACTGAAGGGTGCATATTCTTGCTAGTTTCTATGGTAAAGTTATGGATGTCTATATAAGTCAGTTCCAGTCTGGAAAAGAAATTATTCATCCAATTTTGATATTTTCAAACAACAATTGCAAAATCCTTTTTCGTGAAAAACTGATCAAAATTAGATTTTTTTTCAAATTGGCACTGACATGTCTAGACATCATCATTTTATTATAAAAGTTGCTCAGCAGTGTATAAGTCTTCATTAAAATTTGAAAAAAAAAAAAGGGGGGGAGAGAAAAGAGAAAAGAGGAAAAAAGAGAAAGAGAAGAAATAGAGAAAAAGGCGAGAGAAAAACAAATAAAGCGGAAAAAAGAAAATAAAAGAGAAGAAAAAAGAAAAAGAAAGTAAAGAGAAGAGAGAAGAAAGAAGAAAAAAAGAGCGAAGAAATGAAAAGAAAGAGAAAAAAAGAAATCCAGAAAAGTAAAAATAAAGATGTGAGAGAGAGAGAGAGAGAGAGAGAGAGAGAGAGAGAGAGAGAGAGAGAGAGAGAGAGAGAGAGAGAGCTAATAGCCAAATGTAATTTTATCTTTGACCAGACAAAAAGAGAAAAAGCAAATCAATTTATTTCCAATAATTGTAGTAAGCATTTCCTCAACAGAATAAGATTTTCTATTTTAACACGGAAAGAAGAAAAAGGAAAGATCTACTTTCAAAATCGTGTTTGTAAGACATTCACCACCAACCACCCCACTACCACCCGGCAAATAAAACAATGTATATATATAATAAATTAAAGTTATTTCTTCTTTCTTTCCACTTTAAGTGGGGCAGCACCTGACATGGCTGTGTAGTACTTTTTGTCAAACTTCGTTATAAACATAGTTGTGTCAGCCAAACGCCAGCAGCAGCAGCAGCAACCCAACGCCTCAGCCAATCAGAATTCAGCTCCTCAATAGCGAATAATAATGTCGATTTCTATTAGCGAATGAATCAAGTTGTCAATTTCAGGCACTTACAGAGTTTGTTTTTTTACCTTATCTACCATAGTTTGAATTGAACCCTTACCATATATATATATATATATATATATATATATATATATATATATATTAAGGAGTTAAAGTTTATAAACTACAGAGAGTCTAGAATCGGTCACACACACACATAAAAAAGATTATTATTTAAGGCATTTATTCAGTTTTTCATTTTTTTTTTTTTTACTCACCGTAATCAGTTGGTTTAAAAGTTAACCTATGTCGATTTTTAAACCTTTCAAACCATCCATTTAGGCCAAGGAAATTATCATGTCCAAGACATCGGGCCAACTGGATAGCTTTGGACTTCAGCTGAGCGTTGGTTAATTTGGCTCTTTTTGCGGTCGCGGTACGAACCCACTTGTACAAGGCCACATCGACATCGTTATAGGCCACGGTTCGGATCCGTTTTCTCTGGGAGGAGGTGCCGTGAGCGGCTTGGTCTTCTAGGATACGCGACCGGTTTTTTATAATTGTCGACAATGTTGTGGCTGGAATGCCGAATTGCTGGGCAATGGCTGTTTTTTTCTTATTACCGGCGTCCACAGCCCGAATAATGGCCACTTTGGTCTCAAGAAGGAGACCCTGGCGCTTACAACCGTGGGGTCGATTCGCTTTAGAGGGTGCTGCCATAATAGCGACTGGCTGGACTTGCTTAAAAAGCAGCTGCTATCTTTCCTACGTTATAACAGCAACTGAACAGTCAGGCTGCGGGTGTGCGTTTTTATAGAGAAATGAACGTAACCGGGCTAACAACTAGATTAAAAATGGGCGGGCTATGAGCTCATAGCTGGAGATTTTGTTTAAAATAAATCTTTAAAAAAACAAATATATATATAATTAAGGGGGAAAAGAAAAGAATTAAAAACAACAAAAAATTCATTTAGTGTAAATAATATAAAACCACGAGCCAGTGAAGTTGACTTATAAAAAAAATGTTTTATTTGTTTTTACCTCGTTTCATATTACAAAGAGTGATAATATCCGATTCTTTCCTTTTTTTTCAGTAATACAAAAACAAACAAACAAAAAAAAACAACAAAAAAACTTCAGATAAAATCTATCTTTTTAATTTTTTCTAATCATTTTTAAATTTTCAACGTCTTTATTTATTCTATTTCTGTCTTAAGGGGCGAAAAGGGCTAAAAATGATAAAGAAATTTGACATCTGCTTAATAAAAGAATAGGTACTGGCAAAATGAGCCTAAAACTAGTAGCAGACGATTTCTGCTAAGAGTTTTAAAAGCGAATTAAAAATAATTAAATCTATTATTTACGGTCAAACTTTGTCTAAATCGATAAGTAGTAACATATGACCATCATTAAAAAAAAAAAGAAGAAAAATATCATTACATTAGCAATTTATTTTTAATATATTTAAAACGATTTGTTTTGGTCAATTTTGTTCGCCGACGCCATTTTTGGTTGTTTTTAAGTGGTTTTATTGTCTTGTTTACAATTTTTATATAACATTCGCGATTGCAAAGAAATTTACCAAATATCAGGTAATTATCCGATTTTAATGAAATTTTCAGTATTGATTTATCAATTAATGAATTTTATAATGCATCAGTTATTTTATTTCAAAACTTTAATTTAGTATTTTTGCTATGAAAAATTAATATATAAAATTCATTTAAAATGTGAAAAGCATGATGTTAAGTTTAAAATGTTATATTTTTAGATTCTAGAAATAAATACCTACTTAATGCAAACCTTATTTTTTTAGATGAAAGTAATAAGTTTTGAAGAAAATATATCTATATAATTTTTTCTTTTATAAGATAATAGCCAATTAAATAATTATCGAAATGAGTAAAAAAGAAATCTCCAAAAAATTTATTATTCATTATTTTTTTACATTTTATTTTTCGATTTTCAGTACTTATTTTCTCATAGAAAAGCCACCGTAATTTTTTTTTTTGTTTGTTTCTATTCATAACTTCGGTCTTTTATCTCATTATTTATACTGTAATTAGTACAGTATAAGACCAACTCGAAAAAATGTTACACCCCCATCATAAGGGGGTTCAAAATTAAGTGATCTGAGAAAAATTAGAAAGTTTTTAAATAAAATAAATAATGCATTATAAAGATCATTCATTGATAAATAAACACTGAAAATTTCATTAAAATCCGATAATTCCCTGATTTTTGGTAAATTATTTTCTGTAGGGGGAGCTAAAGTCATTTTGTCAAAAACGCATTTTAAGCTCATTTTGCCAGTACCTATAAAAGAAAAATATTTTTCCAACATAAGTTTAGCTTAGATATGGCACAAGGCCAAAAGTATGGGGCGCCCAGTGAAAATCAAACACACTGCTAATTCATCTTGCTAACTACCACATTATGCTGGACACTCTTTTCCAATATATAATCTTCCATAGCTTTTAAATCATTTTTTAAATCATAAAGTGACACTTTTTTTTTTAGTGACCATATTTTTTTCTCTTTATAACAAAGGATAGGCTACATAAAAATTAGCCCTAAAACAAATGAATAAAATGAACCACCAGTACAATGATAAAGTCATGGTCCCACCTCTGATGTCAACGATTTTTGTAAGTTCCCAGTTAACCCATTTCCAAGTTAAAGTAGCGTGAACATGGAGTCAACACCTGGTTACTAACGAAGATTGCATAGGCGAGAAACTGCCAGTAACCAGGTATTAACTCCATGTTAACTTATATATATATATATATATATATATATGAAAAATATAAATAATCACAGAAACTAAAATGATACTTTACTACATGCATTTACATAATATTAAGTGGAGTGGCCTTGGGTCGTTATTAGCCAAACAGCGAAGGAGTCTATACCCTTTTCACTAGCACTAGGACAGGGAGATTGTTTTTGCATCTGAAGTGGAGCACCACACGTACCGTCAACTATTCACTTTACTACACATATCCAATTACCCAACCTGTGCTACTCATGTGCTGAGTTGGTGAGAGCCAGTATCAAACTTTGAATAATGTTTCTTAGCTTATTTTCTTTTTAAAAATTCAAATATATCTATTACTGATTTTACAAGTAATAATTAATTGTTCTAAATATGACATTAAACTGCATCTGGTGGTGAAGCTCCAGTCCTGGAGTACCTCTTTGTTGCCATTACTCCTTGGTCTACAATGACCCGGAATGGTAGCAACTGTTAGGGCCCCATCTAGGGGTCAGATAGATCTCTTTTGAAAGTTATTACCATTAAATAGTAATACTTGAAACCATATAACTGTGCAAACAAATGATTATTAAATAAGAACAATTAATTTAAACCAAATAACTGTGTATAAATTATTAATATTAGATAGGATTACTTGAAACCAAATAACTGTATAAATTATTAATATTAGATAGGATTACTTGAAACCATATAACTGTATAAATTATTAATATTAGATAGGATTACTTGAAACCATATAACTGTATAAATTATTAATATTAGATAGGATTACTTGAAACCATATAACTGTATGAATTATTAATATTAGATAGGATTACTTGAAACCATATAACTGTATGAATTATTAATATTAGATTGGAATATTTGAAACAGTATGCAAATTAGATAGGAATACAAAAACCATACAACTGTATGCAAATTATTAGTATTAGAGAGGAATACTTGATATCATAGCAGTTTGCAAACAAATGATTATAGACAAAAAAAAGTGCAATCTTTAAAAAATGAAATGGAACATTGAAAATACAGTTAGGATTATAAATAAAACATTTACAAATTAATCAAGTTTCTGCATTAAATGACCAAAACTTCTCCAGGAAAAATTATTGAGATATGAATTTAAAAAAAAAAGAAAAAAAAGGATACATTAATCTAAATTGTTTTAAAATAAAATTAATTTTCATTTTACAACTATCAGAAATATTCAAAAGTTTGCCCTGTAATAATGTTAAACTCTATCAGATGGTGAGGTTTCAGTTCTGGAGGTCTGGGGAATGTGGAGTACCCAGAGAGGTAGTATCCGTTACATGAGTTAAATAGAAAAACATGAGTTTATAAAAAAATTGAGTATCCATTAAGAATAAATTTATTTCAAAATTTAGTCAGCATTAAATGACCCACTGAGGTTGATATGCCGTAAAACAAAATTAAAATTTTCTACAAATTCATTGACTTGAAATTGTTTACTTTTACTATATAAATATAAAACAAACAAATGGAACATTTTAAATTAAATATAATCACATTTTTAAAAATCTAATAAATTTTGTATCAATTGTTGAATTACACAATGTAACAAAAGTGTTATTTCCGAATTGTTTATACTTAACATAAATAGAAAAAACAGGTTTTTCTATTCAAACTTTGTTTATGTGACCTGAAGTAATGAAATATTCAAATTTACCCATTTTCCAGAACATTCCAAGTAAATTCAGTATTTTCCAGAACATTCCAGATGAATTCAGTATTTTCCAGAACATTCCAGGTAAATTCATTATTTTCTAGAACATTCCAGGTAAATTCAGTATTTTCCAGAACATTCCAGGTAAATTCAGTATTGAATAGTTGATAGAGAATTTTCAAGAACTTAACATCATTATTCATTTTTGTATAACTTTAGCATAAATACATGTAAATTTTGATTTATATGTTGTTTTATTCAGACCAAAGATAAATGAAGTTGTGTAAGTTTGTTTTTACATAGCAAAGTTTAAAAGTGAATAATGACCATTTTCTATACTTTTTAAGAACTTAACATTTTTATTCATTTTTTTATAACTTTAGTATAGATACATGTAAATTTTAATATGTCTTATTCAAGCCTTATATAAATGAAGTTGTGTAAGTTTGTCTGTTTTAATAGAGAAAATAGTTTAATTTCTAAATTTCATTATCCAGAGCAGAAAAGCAAAATTTGAAGGGAATAATGGCCATTTTCTATACTTTTATAATATAAGTAATTAAGAAATAACACATACTATCCAGGAGACAAAATTTGTTACATAGTATTATTCTTCAGCTATCACAATATTTTTTAACAATATAAATTTTTAAAAAGTTGATTAAACTTTTCTTTGTGAAATTAATTAGATTTCATCAATGGTTATCAATTTTTAAATAGGTAAATAGTTTGGATTATTTGGACTATTGCCCTCATCTTTATTGTTTATATACAATAATACAAATTATCAAGTCTCATCTCAAAAATTCAGACAAAAAGGTAGTTATTGTCATTTAATAAGCTTAGCTTAGTATAATGCTTAAGGTAGATATTTATCCAACCTGTTTGCCATGGACAGGATGTGACGCAAGATCATAAGTATTGGACATCCAGTAAGGATCAAACTCACTACTCAGTTGTAATGGATCTGTGAGACTAGCTTGCTAACCATTACACCATGATGGAAATGCCCTAAAGCCTAATGTATAAGTGAAAAGGGAGATGAGGGTTTAGATCTCACTAAGGATCTTATTGTCTGGAATATGCAGTTCCTTTCTGCTAGGGAAATAATGACCAGAATGAGTTAGAATTTTTTTTTAAACAATAGGAATTAAAACTTGTAAAATAAAAAATAGAAAAAAAAAAAATTAAAAAATTAAAAAAAAAAAACATTTTTATTAAATGGCAAAAAAAGGTAGGATGTAAGACAAGGTAATCTTTTAAAAACAGAATAGAGCTGGTTTGAATTCAGAGTTTTCCTTCTCCTAGATTGGTTGCCTAACTGGAAAAAATCTTTATATGGTTACCAAAAGGTAAAAGAGTGTCCTATTATTTTAAGACACTCTGTATATATGGGATAGAGTTTATAAGATTTTGAAAAATAAAAAAGAATGAATTCTTTTTAAAGTACAGAAACTAATTGTCAGCTCAACAAATACAAATAAACAAAAAGAGGAGAAAAAAAAATACGCTATTGGATTTCCAAATTTAAGTTGAAATTCACATTTAATACATTATTATGTAATTATAAAAAACAAACACATTTTTGTATAAAAGAAATAAAATAAATAAATAAAAAAAATTATATTTTGATTTACAACAACCCAATGTGTGTGTGTGTATGTGTGAACTCAATTCTTGTAAAATCAAAACAATAAGACGATAGAAAACAATATTTTATTGAAAAAGTTTCTAAAAAAAAAAAAACAACTAAAAAACCCATAAGAGGTATTTCTCAACGTTACCTTGGTTATCCATGTCAATATCAATATTAGTTGACAATGTCAACGCAGGAAAATTTAATCTTCTATAAGAACTATTTGCCTGACAAACCGGACACTGCCGAATAAAACTTGCAACGTCTTTAACGATTCCAAGCCAATAATATTCAGTAGAAAGTTGACGCCATCTAGAAAATAGAAACAAAAAATAAATTCTTGACATAACTGGAACATTTTAAATAGAAAAAATAAAATAATTATGATATTTCAGGCTGTTGTCCTCATCTTTATTGTGTATAAACACAATGTTCAGGCCACTGTAACTTCAGGATCTGTTTTAGGTGTTTTTTAAATTTATTTTAATTACTTTAAAATAAATCATCTTCAGACAAAAATTTTGTCTGGTGTCATTTATGCTGCTTGAAGTGTCCTTGAGTGAGTAATAATGATTAAGCTCCGAAACTGCGATTGAATTCATGGGTAATCGTCTGAAGATGACTTTTATACACAATAAAGATGAGGACAACAGTCCAAAATATAATTATTCATATTAGGGCTCATCTTATAAAAATAAGAAAAAGTAAATGAATAAAATAAAATTACTAAAAAGTATCTGAATATTTTTTAAAAATAAAATAGAATTATTCATAACTAAAAAGATACGCTAACAGAAGTGAAATTTTATGTCATCACCCCTCCTCCCTACCCCCATAAATTTAAAATATTTTCCATGTTATATTTTTATTCCAATCCAATAATAAGTTTTTTTTATACAGTGGCACCTTGACCTGCAAGTGCCCAACTTACAAGTTTTCTGAGTTATGATCTATCACTTTTTGCTTTTTGTTAAGAGCTAAAAGCAAGCTACAGATACGCTTATATTAAAAGTTCACTAAAAACATTTTAAGTTTCCAAATTTATTACACCAAAGAAAAATATTATTTATAAAAAAATAAACATTAAAACATTTTACAGCACATAATTCATTACATTCTATTTTATTGTTTTTTATACAATACAGTGCTGTTTTTTTTATTCAAAAAACCTAAAAAAAAATTAGGGTGTTTTTTGGGGGAGGGAGTCTGGAACAGATTAATGGTATTTCAGTTTATTTTAATGGTGAAAATTGATTTGATATACGAGGAAATTGAGTTACAAGCGAAACATAAGTCAATGTACCACTGTATATTTTATATGGATAAAATATGAGAAAGAATGGAAGAGAAGATGTGAAAATAAATTTGGTGGTGTGTTTATATATCTATTATGGCGTTTCACTCTGCACAAGCTTCATCTGAGAATGATGTGGAAACTATATATACACAAGACAAAACGTAACCTGCTGGGTCACCATTGAGCTCTGAGTAGATAATTGAGATTAGGGAAAAATGAGTTTATAAAGTTAATTGAATTTTTTTTTTTAAATAAATACAGCCGAAAAAACACTAAAATCATTTTGTAAAGGGAATGTTTGACCTAATTTAAGCTACAGGTTGCTGCTCATGAAATTTAACATACACATACATTTCAAATTCTCCCATCTCTCTCTCTACTCTCTGAGAGAAACTAACATATATAACATGGAGGTAATCAAGATATACATAGAGAGAAAGAAAATGATAGGCAGAATGTAAAGTAAGGGACGGGTCAGTTTTTGACTTAATTTACAAATTATGACTAATTAGAACCAATTAAAATGGAGTTTTTTTCAAACATAACTCAATCCTAAAAGTAAGGAATAATTTAGTATAACTTTCATGTCATTAAACTAAACAGTAGTAAAAAAGCCTTTAGGAGACAAATGTTGATTCGCTCAGCTTGAGTATAATAATAGATAATAAAGCAGAGCAAGTATAAAACCTATAAATCATTGAATCATGGACATTATATATGTTACTCAAATTTCATGCAATCTTTTTATATCATTCAGAAAAAATAAGGCAAAATTGTATTTCATAGACAATTGTCATCATCATCAGGTTGGGCTGACAGTATGGCTACCCATGACTATCTCTCACCATCTGTCCCTATTGGTAATCACTCTTGGCAAGTCCTCCTCATGTCCTCCAATATCTGCACAGAGTTGATCAATGTATGTTGGTATACTCTGGTGTGTCCATGTGTAGGAGTCCACAGTAGAACGTCACTTATAAGTTCATCCTTACTTGTCCAGCATGTCTTGTTCATCTTATTTGGATTCTTTGTGTGATAGGAGGTAAGTGGCCATACAGCAGATTTTTGTTGGGGATGCTGCTTACAGTATAAGTTCAAGACAGCATACAGCATCCTTGTGTAGTTCCTATCTAGCTTTTTCTCTAAGTGTTTCATTAGAGTGCAAGTGGTGCAGCCATACAGTAGCATTGACATGGCTACAGCTTGAAAAAATTCACTTTATCTTATCAGAGAGATCAGACTTCCATATATCTATAGCAGTCCATGCCTTTCCCATGTGTATATTGATATCGCTTTCTATAGATAAGATATTACTACCTAGGTATATGAACTGGTCTAATTTCAGATGCTTACCATCTACTGTGGAAATGTCTCCCTTTTGTTTAAAACACATGAACTCCATTTTATCTGAGTTTCCATAGAGACCAATGCTGCTTACTGCCTTCTTTAGGCTATGTAGCAGTGATTCAGCTTGTGTAGGTGTATTTGCAAGAAGCACTAGACCATCTGAGTAGTTTGCATCTGTAATAGTTTCTGAGAGATATTGACTTCTTGCCTTTTTTAGCGCAAAGCCTTTTTCTTTCATTCGACCGAATGCTATGTGTGGTTTAGCCATGTTATATATATATATATATATATATATTAGTTCAGTCGGTAGAGCGTCCGATAAGGAAGCAGAAGGTTCTGGGTTCGATACCGGCCCTCACCAACTCAGCATATGAGTAGCACAGAGATCTGCGCAATAGAGTGAGGAGCTGATGGTAGGTGAGACGCTACACCTCAGACACCAAAAACAATCTCATTGGTCTAGCGCTAGTGATAGACTCCCTCGCTGTCTGGCTGATACAGACTTCATGCCACCTGACAATAACCATATATATATATATATATATATATATATATATATAAAATGGGAGAAATTTATAAATTGATATCTTTATCTTTTGAAATGGCGCATTTTTGCCGTTTTTTTTTAAATTATTATTGTAGAGAAAGGAAACAGAAAAGGGGAAAAAATAGTAGGGAAGGAAAGAGATACAACAGAAAGAAAAAAAAAGAAAAGCCTAAAGAAATTTCAGGATTTGTGCTGAATATTAAGAACCCATTTTTTTTTTGTCATTTTTTGTTTTCTAATAATTATTATAATTGGTATTTAATTCTTATTTAACATTTTAGGAGGAGTATGAAAGTGAATAAGAAAAAAAAAAAGAATCAACAGATAAAAAAGAAATTACACAAAAATGATAAAAGCAAAATCAGAAGTATAATTTTCTAATACCACTTTCTTAATAATGATGGAATGTAGAAAATTCATAAAAAATGCCTTATCTTCAAAACAAACAAAGCAAAGTAAACGCCTAATTCAATATTCAAATAAAAAATATTCTGCTCTCATATTCAACTTTTTAAATCTTAAAAAAAAAATAAACAAAACACTCCCATGAAACTTAAGTAATTTAATAAATATGTTTAGCTTAGTCAGGTAATAGTTCATATACTCTAACAACAGTTATTTACTAAGCTTTGCTTCATTATTGTACAAGGCCAGAAAGAAATACAGGGCACCCAGTGAGAAGAGAACTCAATAGTAATGGTCTGCTAATTTAGCTCAAGAACCATCACCCCATACGATGTCCCTCACCATTTTAGCAATAAATAAACAATCATTTAAACACATCCCATGAAAAATACAATAAAATAAAATAACAACAATAATAATAAAATTAGAATTAAATAAAATAAAAAATAAAATAAAATAAAATCAATAAAAATCAATTTTTTCAAATTATTATTGAAAAAACAAATAAACAAAAACGAGCATAAACATTTTTTATATATCTCGTTCGTTTAAAATCCTACCCGTAATCACGAATTAATTTTTTTCAATTAAACTTTTAAAAAGATTAATTATAAAATGAATTAAAAATTTTTTTTAGATGATTTAAAAGACTTCTAAAAACTTGTTTGTTTTGTTTTGTTGTTTTTTTTTAAATTAATACTCTCCTCAAAAAAATTATCAATCTTCATTAAATAAATTAAAAAATTGAAAAATATGGTATATAAAAATGAAAATATAAATAAAATATACTTACGTTCGTGTTTCTCCAAAATGCCCGGATGGTTGTTCATGGACCCTTCGTATAAGATCAATTTTTTCGTCTTTGCTGACCACACGGAGAAGACCATTTTTTGGGTGTTTATAATATAATACCCCGTCATTTTGGCAAAAATTATGGCATTTTCGACGGAAAATCTTTTTCTTATTAATATCGTACATAGAAGAACTGGGAAACTCTTTGTCGCAAATAAATCGCAAAATATTATTCATTTCATCTCGATCCATTTCGCGCGTTTTTTGTTTGCGTTTTTTTGTTTTTTCTTCCTTCTCTTTTAAAACATCTTTAATATTAAGAAAAAAATCTTTAATTTGTGATAATTATTTAAATAATGTTGATAGGGTTAATCTACAGCTTAAAATGAGAACGCTGCGTTTATTTTTTGAAAGCTTAGCAGTCAGAACGACATATGGCCGAGAGGAGGCAGTATTTTGCAAGGTACTTATATTTATGCTCGCTTGAAAAATCCTGCCATTATATTATTCACTCCCGTCTTATCAAAATCCTGTGCCTCGCGACACCCATTAAAATAGAACGTATTACAAAACAAAATATTATCATTTTTTTTTATCTTAACATTTAATATTAGCGGATGAGGGGATTTTTAAGAAATTAATTTTTAAAAAAGCGAGAGAACACTTAGAGATTTTCTTTTTTTTTCTCCATGTTGCAAGCGACGGTCCGAGTTGACTCACTCACTTTAAAATGTCAGCCGACATGATCTTTTGTGTATTATAATGTGAGTGGGATAGAACGAATATGATTTTGACGATTTCAAACTAAGATATTTAAAATTAAAGAAAAAAAAATTAACAGTACTATTTTTGTTTTAAATCGTTATATTTATATATTGTTTACTCAAAATAATGTCACGGTTTTAATATTTAAAAAAAAAAAAAAAAAAAAAAAATCAAAAAAAGACATTTCATCAGCTGTCAAAAACTTAGTTTTAAAACAAGATTTTTTTTGTATACAGGTAATTATATATGCTGTATACTCGTGTATAAGTCGAATTTTAAAGACATGATTTATAGACAAAAAATGACACCAACTAATTTTTGAAACAGTGAGGAAATCGAAGACCAAGTATTAGATAGAAAAAATTATATTTTGATACACACACACACACATATATATATATATATATATATATAATTAAACATACAGACAAGGAGCTTTTTATACAGCTTTTCTTTTTAGCAAAGGGGAATGAATTAATAATAACAAAAAAGTCCTGCTCAAAGTAAATTAATTATTGTGTGTGTGTGTATATATATATATATATATATATTAAAAAAATTCATCACCTTTTAGAGATTGATTACCCTACTTAAACAGTTTTGAAAAAAATATTAAAAACTGCTAGCACATTCAAAATTATTTTGAAACCCCTGCAAAATGAATTGAATGTTTAAGTTGTTAAAATAAAAGTTCATTGAAATGTAAATGTCAATCCTTTATCTACAAAAGTCTGAAAATAAAATCAATCAGGGTCAGTTTTTTCTTTTTTCTCTCAATCCAAAACTGTTGTTTTTTTAAAATGCTGCGATAGAGCGTGGGTACTACAGCTTATATATATATATATGTATATATATATATATATATATACACACATATATTGAGTTCAAATGGTCTGAAGATCACATAGGTGAGAAACAGTCAGTAAACAGGTGTTGACTCCATGTCCATGCTATCTTAACTCAAATATGAACGCTCTATCAATGATACTATCTGCTTAGAAATATAACACCCATATTATCCACAATATATATATATATTCTTTCCTTGAACAGTATGTAAGTTGAAAACAATGGAAGTGTATCCAACAGTATGTTGAAAAAATAAATAAAGGAAAGAAAATGTTGAAAATCATAAAATATCTTTATCCATTCAACATTTTCTCCCTTTTTTTTCAACATAATATATATATATATATATATATATAAATTATATATATTTTAAATTAGAATGGAAAATACTAGACCAATCGAAGCCATACATAAATGGTTAAAAAAAATGCTCATTATGCACAACAGAAAAATTCCGTATTCTTCAAGGAATAAACTCCGAAGAAAATTTCCTAAACAACAAAACAGAAATTTTTCGAGCATGCCCACACAGGAAAAAATTCTTAATATAGAATTGGACTAACCAAAACATCAGACCGCCATAATTAAGAATTCATATATAAATAAACACACATAAACTAAAATAAATATAAAAACAAAAAAAATTTAAAATCACAATAAGAACAATGACGACAAATAGTGATGCCGTTGAATGACGAAAGCAAAATGCAGGAGCTATTAACGGATCGCGCGGACACATGTCGGGAGTTTAAAACTGTCATTTTTTTCAAAAGTCAAACGCTTATGAAGACGAATAACACCGAAAAAGTGCTATTCAGAAACCAATGGTAGGACCGACTTTATAATTATATATATATATATATATATATATATATATATATTACCAAACCCTCCACACAAGTAAGATGCGAAACAAATTTCTTAAACAAAGTTTAACATGTTTGAATTCAGAGTTTTTCTTCTCCTAGACTGGTTGCCTAACCAATTTTAAAGATCCCAGTCAGTCCTACTATTTTCCCATAGCTAGAGGGAGAACAGTTGGATTGATACCTTTCCTAAGGATACTAGCACTATGTGAAGTGCAAAAAGCCTCGTTCAGGATTTGAACAAAGTTACTTTTGTTTTATTAATTCTTGTTTGGTATTTGTTATAGGTGATATAACCTATCTACATAATGAAATGATCCTACTACTACTATAAGTAGCAAAGACAATTGTAGCTTGCGGGTAAGCGACGCAATTCAGTTCTAGACTGTATTGTCGGACATAACTTCACCTTCCTTCTGTAAATTCTACTTTCTCTGTTCAATACACTTGTGTCAACTTTCACCAGTTTTTTGTCTTTATTTGTGACCCTTAACAACCCCACAACAGTATTCTAATTTCTTTTCCTCGTTTTTTTTTAAAACTCTTTTTTGATCTATTCAAACAGTAGATGAGACCCTTACAAGTACTAACACTCCATTGAATAAAGGGTTCGGTTTGAAGTTTTGTGAGGTCTCTAGAGTTCAACAAGAAAGATCTAAAAAAGGCTAGAGGGCACAGTGGACAAAATGTTGTGTATTTAACAATAATGAGAACAATGCAAAAAAATCTAAATGATACACATTTCTGTTACTTTAATAAAGAATTTTTAAATTTTGATTTGCAATAATGAAAAAAAAAAAAAAAAAAAAAAAAAAAAAAAAGGTAAAATATAAAGTCAAAAATTCTTGTAAAATCAAAACAATAAGATGATAGAAAATATTTTATTGAAAATGTTTTTAAAAGAAACCGAAAAGACACATTTCTTGGTGTTACCTTTGTTATCCACATCAATATTTGCCGACAATGGGAATGAGTAGTCATTGTATTTTCGATGGAAATTATTTGTTTGACAAACCTGACATTGCTGAATAAAACTCGCAACGTCTTTAACAATTCCAACCCAATAATATTCTGTTGAAAGTAATTCCCATCTAGAAATTGAAAGAAAACACAAAAAAGGTTAAAGTTAAACAAGTCAAACATTTTTAAATATAAAAATAATTTTTTTTTAAATTTTAAACAATGTGCCATTCTAATTTATATTTGTTACAATTGTTATCATATAGCAAACTAGCAGAGCTACCTAATGTTGCCCGGGATTTAAAAAGTTAAAAATAAATCTCTGATCTATATTTATATATAGATAAATAAAAATTCTTTTCTCTACATTTGTTTTATTATCTATATTTACCAACCCCTCAGCACGAGCTGGATGTGACACAAGGTCAATTTCTTAAGTGGAGTTTAACAGGTTTGAAATCAGAGTTTTCCTTCTCTTAGACTGGTTGCCTAACCAAAGTTAAAGAGTCCGGTCTGCCTTACTATTTACCCATAGCTGGAAGGAGAAGAGTTGGATTCATACCTTTCCCAAGGGTATTAGCGCTATGTGAAATGCAAACAGCCTCATCCAAGATTTGAACTCGTCTCGTTGTGTCCATTTCCTACAAATCTAACCATTTCACCAACATGCGCCTCCTATCTTTTATTCTTAATATATTTTTGTTTTTAAATTCTTTATTTTTATTCTTGTATTTTTATTTTATTTGCTTTTTATTATGTTTTATACTTTATTAATTTGTTTTCTCTTTTAATCATCTTTTTAAACTAATTTCTAATATACCATCGATTTATAACCTTATTATATTTTATTTAGGTTTTCTCATGGACAAAAATAGGGTGTGGATTTTATTGAACTTTGGTCTTTGCTAGTCTTTGCCAATTTTCCTTTATAAAAGGATATGTGCTCAGTCGTTGTACAGACAGACATACAGAATCTTTCTTTTAAATATATAGATTATTTACATACAGGAATGGATTTACCAATAGGTAAATCATTATCCTAGGGTCCATTAGTATCTGGGGACCCAATGAAACTAACTGGTTGCCCAGCATACCAGATTGTAACCTTATTTCAAGTGTACACCGAGCGTTTCATTATATAAAATATTCAAAACCATAAGTACCTTTTTGGTTTGGTTTGTTTTACGGCATATCAACCTCGGTGGGTCATTTAATGCCAGCAAAGTTTTGAAATAAATTCATTATTAATGGATACTCAATTTTTTTTTTATAAACACATTTTTCTATTCAACCCAAAGATGGGACCCTAACAGATACAACCACTCCAGGTCAGAGTGGACCTGTGAACAATGGTGATTAAGGGGTGCTCCACATTCCCCAGGCCTCCAGAAGTGGAACCTCACCATCAGATAGAGTTTAACGTCATACCCAGGACATGAAGACTCTTAACCACTGCCTTCTAGTAAATATATAAAATGGGTTGGGGGCTTGCTATAAGGTCAATAGTGTTGGGGCTATCATATAAGTGCTAGGGCTAGACGTGACCAGCCGATTCATTGGAGGGGGCCTCTCCGCCCGATAAGTACCTCTGTATAATAAATATAGGACCTGGAATATGGTGTCCCTGTATCATAATTATAGGCCCACTGTGATCTTCAACTGGTAGGCCATGTGGTAGAGCTTGGGTGGGTCATGGATATAGACTCTATAGTAAAATGAACTGAGGAGTTTTGCCTTAATTTATTTACAATACCTATTGTTACTAAGTGCTATAAATGTACTAAATCTAATATCCAACAAAATGGTAAGAAATAAGACTGCAAAACCAAAAGATGGTGTTAAAATTGTTTTATTTCCTGAGTAATGTTTCACTCTTCAGCATACAAGCGTTTTTAAACACAACTGGAAAGGTTTTGAAACCAGAAAAAGATACTGATATTGTTCTATTTATCAAAGGTGAACACATCATGACGTTATAGAGAATGTGTTGAGATGTTAAGAGTTTTAAAGAGATCATTTTCCAAGTGAAATTCCTTAAACTGAACATTTTCAAATTTATGTCATCATCAAGTCTTTTTGATACTGTCATTCTATTCATAGTGCTCTATGTACATGACAATGTTGATAAAAATTTAAGAATTTTTAAAAGATATTTTAATCTGAGTCACCCGAAGAACTGTCACCCTCTGATCTAACCCACCTGAAGAACTGTCACCCTCCGATCTAACCCACCTGAAGAACTTTCACCCTCAGATCTAACCCACCTGAAGAACTTTCACCCTCAGATCTAACCCACCTGAAGAACTGTCACCCTCAGATCTAACCCACCTGTAGAACTATCACGTTACATTTTTGGTGTAGTAGTTACTTGAAACCATGTGCAAAAAAAAAAAAAAATCTCCACATGGTTTCAAGTAATCATATCAAATAATAATGATTTTTTGGTTTCAAGTAACTATTTATATTTAATAATAGTCATTTGTTTGCACACAGTTATATACTTTCAAATAACTTAACATTAGATGCACTTTAGTGTCCTACCTAAGACCCACCCTTTTGGGGGTATTTACCCCTCACAGCAAGAGATACAGTCAGCATATTCTAAGCTTTCAAACACAGTGAAAAAGAATTGAAGAAAAATTTTATATTTAATTTATTTTCTTATATAAAAGAATTTCTTGAAGTTTTAAGTTAACATTTGTGGATAAAATTTTTTTTTTAAATCAATTGGCGAATATTCTCCTGTTTAAATCTTTTTATTGTTTGTTTTACGGCATATCAACCACAGTGGATTATTTAATGCTAGCAAAGTTTGGAAGAAAATTTTTTAAATTCATTTTTTTTTGTGTAAACAATTTTTATATTTAACCCATAGATAGATCCCTAAAAGCTCTACTACTACTACTCCGGGTCAAAGTGGACCTGGGAGTAATGGTGATGAAGGGGTACTCCACATTCCCCAGAGTTCCAGAATTGGGACCTTACCATCAGATAGTTTAAGGTCATACCCAGGACATTAAGATCCTCAGCCACTGCCTTCTAGCACATATATGATAAAAAGGGTTGGAGGCTTGCCATAAGGGCAATAGGGTTGGGACAATCATATAGATGCTAGGGCTTGACGTGACCAGCCAATTTATCGGAGGGGGCCTCTCTGACCACCGGTCTAGCCTAAATTAAGCAGTGATGAGCCTGTTCAATACTTAACTGGGTGACCACTTAAATAACAGTAGGTACTGTAAGCAACCTGAGTCCTTTGTTTATCAAAATGATTCAGCATTAAATGACCCAAAAAAGGGTTGATATGCCATAAAACAGAACAACCAACTAACCAATTGGTTCCTGTTAGATAACTGAAGTTAAGTGGTGATGAGTTAATTCAATAATTAATTGGTTGACCACTTAAGCAACAGTAGGTACTGTAAGCAACCCAAGTTCTTTGTTTATCAAAATGTCTTAATTCAGCATTAAATGATCTGAAAGAGGGTTGATATGACGTAAAACAAAAACAACTAACTTTGGCAATCGTTTTAATTTATTTAAATTTACAAAGAATATAACTTTATTTATTTATTCTATTTATTATCATTTATTTATTTTTAAATAGAACCCCCCCCCCCCACGAAGTTTCTCTTCTATAAATTGTTTTAACAATTCATTCAAATGTTCATACAAAGGACATAAGTTTATTTTCATTTATTTATACAATATTTTGTTTGAAAAAAAAATCAGCATACCCCCCCCCCACACACACACACATACAGTTTCTATTCAGTAAACTGTCTTTACAATTTATTTACATTTGCAAACAAACATGCACCTGCTAAAGCACTGTTTTTTTTGGGGTTTTTTTTTTTTTTTTTTTAAATTTTCATTTTAATTCCCAAAAAATCAACTAATTATCGGATTTTCATAAAATTTTCGGTATCTAAATATTATCTATTAATCATCCATACTTTAGATTTGAATATAAAACAAAAACTTCATTACATTGCTGTTAAAAAGTGCGGTTTTTTTTGTACATTTATTTACTGGCTTTCACGTGTTTTGGTTCTTTTGTCAACCCCCACCCCCAAGAATAAAAATTCAAAAAATTCGTAAAAATGAATGAAACTTAACGTTATTTTTTATGTATTGTGAAGTGGGGGGGGGGGGTTAAAAATCACATATAAAAATTATTTTGTTTTACAGTCTTTTAAACGGGAGAATTGTATAAATTAAATTCTGTATCTCTCAAAATAGCGCATTTTTGCAGTTTTGTTTTTTCTCTCTCTTCTTGAAGATGCGCTCTTTTTAATGTGATTTATTTCATTGTTATAATTAAGAAATTAATGGATTTTTATTTATGTAAGTTTAGGATCTGTTCTAAGGGGGGGGGGGTAAAAATAAGTGACAATTTACAATCTTAAACTTTTTTTAAAAAGTTTTAAGAAAGGGGGAGGTGCTGTCGTACCGAAATTTTGGCTATACTGACTAAATTTGGGTACAACAATAACATTGTCGAGTTGACTTTAAACCCGACTAGAAGAGTGGAGTCAGAGTATTCTATGCCCCGTCGACGGAGCTATCCATTCTTTACTGCCGTGACAAAATAAATAAAATCACCGAAAAAGCTGATGGAGAATGTTTTTTTTTAACCCAAGATACCGTGTCGATCTATATTTGAACTTAACACAAGGACAGAAATGTGGAGCTCTCTGTGAGAATCGAAATCTATCTACTAACTCGTTAACCAGTACTTTACCAGGTTGAACTATATATTTTTTTCTTTTTCTACAGAAAACGTCACAAAAGTATATATTTTTTATTTTATTCGTTCAGACACAGAACCGACTGATAAGTTAATTCATTATTTGTTTAGTAAAGTTTTGTAAAGCACTTTATTATTTTAACTATTTTTTTTTTAAATTAAGTTTAGTAAAAGCATCGATTTATTTACTTATTAAAAGTTTCGTAAAACACTTGTGATAGAAGAAACATATTAAAAATTAAATCCCGGAACCAACTTTTTATATTTTATTTACTTCGGGTCTGACTGAGGAAGAAGTCAGCTTTGAAACAGAACTACTATACGAAACACTACTCAAATTACGAGTAAACATATTACTAAATTTTCTCAATTAAATGAATATTTTTATCATATACATTTTCCATAAGAATAAATAAAAATCAGCTGTCATATGTTCAACAATTCCTATATTTTATATAATGATAATGTAAATAATCAAAAATAAAGGTAAAAATTCAAAGAAATAGTTTTTTATTTAATTTCAAACAGCAAATAAATAAAATAAATAAACAAATATACTCACGTTCGTCTTTCTCTCAAGTGTCCGGTGGGTTGTTCATGGACCCGTCGTATAGT
>CM042154.1:50998030-51028483 GCA_023376005.1 Doryteuthis pealeii
CCAATACCTCCCCTAAGAGATTTACCAAAACTTCAAGATCCAACGGTAATCTTTAATGATAGTGGCATTAAATTGAAGGAAGTCCGAGATTTCGTCCATAAGGCCCGCGCAGGGAGTGCCCGGGTATGAATGGGATATCCTACAAAATATACAAAAACTGTCCATGCGTTCTCAGTAAACTTACTGTCCTTCTTCAGCGAGTTTGGAAACAGGGTGCTATACCAGAGGAGTGGTGTCTAGCTGAGGGTATTTGGATACCAAAGGAAAAGCAATCAAAAGGTATCACAAATTTTCGCCCCATATCTCTCCTAAATATTGAGGGGAAGATATTTTTTGGAATTATTGCTCGCCGTATGACGGACTTTTTGATGAGCAATAATTACAGAAACACATCTGTCCAGAAGGCGGGGATACCTGGCTTCCCTGGCTGTCTGGAACATTCACAGATGATTTGGAGTTCTATACTCTCAGCCAAAAAAGACAAAACGGAACTACACGTAATCTGGCTTGATCTCGCCAATGCATACGGTTCAGTTCCGCATCAACTAATCCGGATGGCACTTGACTATTTCAACTTCCCTATCAAGATTGGGGAAATCATAATGAAATATTTCAAGTCAGTGTTTATGAAATACACCGTAAAGGACTACACCACCAAATGGCAAGCACTTGAAATCGGCATCATGATGGGCTGTGTGATCTCCCCACTTCTTTTCGTCCTGGCCATGGAACTTATTTTACGAGGTGCAGCGAATACGACAACAGGTGTGATGACAAAAGAGCAGCTGATTCTTCCTCCTTCCAGAGCTTTTATGGATGATATCACCATCCTTGTCCCGTCAAAAATCGCTGCCGATAGCCTACTACAAAGGTACCATGATCTTTTCACGTGGGCGAGAATGAAGGCTAAGCCGAAGAAAAGTCGGAGCCTGTCTCTAATCAGGGGTTCTGTCAGGGAGATCCATTTCAAAATTGGAGGTGATATTATCCCAACAGTCAGGGAGAAACTGGTAAAGAGCCTCGGACGTCTCTATTCGTTCCCACTAACTGACCGACATCAGGGTATAGAGGTCCAGAAAATAGCCTTAAAGGGCCTTAAATCGATCGAAGAAACTGAACTACCCGGAAAGCTGAAGGCGTGGTGTTACCAATATGGTCTATTACCCCGTCTTTTATGGCCCTTACAAATGTATGAGATTGCGCTATCTCGCATTGAGCGAATCCAACAATATAGCAACACATACCTGCGTAAGTGGCTCGGAGTCCCACCTTATTTTTCGAAAGTAGGGTTATACACCAACACTGGAAACCTACAACTCCCAATATCTTCATTGGTAGAAGAATTCAAGGTTGGTAAAGTACGCCTTCATATGATGATGAAAGACTCAGCCGACGAAGTTATTCGGAAGGCTCATCCAGAAATAAAGTCAGGTACGAAGTGGTCAGCTGTTAAAACCGCCCAGGAGGTAGAATGTAGCCTACGAATCAAAGATATCATAGGCGTCACGCAAACCAATCGAGCTGGGCTGGGCAGTTCGGATATCAAAATATTTTCCAAGGAAGGCCCAAAAGGAAAAAGAGACATGGTGATCGAAGAAGTCAGAATGTTTGAGGAGGAGCAAAGAATAGCCACTGCTGTTGCTCAGCCCAAACAATGCGCGTGGACAAAGTGGAATGATATCGAACCAATCAAGTTATCGTGGAAAACTCTAATTTCGATGGAGCCACTGGCGATATCATTCCTCCTTCGATCCACATATGATCTCCTACCAAATGCGACCAACTTGAAATTATGGGATATACCGTGTCGGACCTGTGCTTTTCGTGCAAACGGGATCGAGGTACCTTGCGTCATGTGCTATCCGCATGTCCACAATCGCTCCAGATGTACACGTGGCGACACAACAAGGTATTGGAGGTGATCACAGAGATGATAAAAAAACAATGTGAGACAGCAAACCAACAGCCTGTCAGAGCCCGGGAATCCAACATTCAGTTTCACAAGGAAGGTGAATGCCCCGTGAAGAAACAAAAAACTCCAAATATGAAACTGCTGAATGGAGCTGGTGACTGGAAGGTTTCGGTGGATCTCAAGACATCCCTAAAATTCCCAGTTCACATTCTTCAAACAAATAAGCGCCCAGACATTGTAGCGTGGTCTGACACAAAAAGAGTGTCCTCCTCATCGAATTGACCGTACCGTTGGAGGAAAACCAGGAGGAAGCACACGAGCGGAAAAAGAACCGATACGAATCACTGCGTGCCGACTGCGTGGAAAAGGGTTGGACATGCCATGTTATTCCTATTGAGATTGGGTGTCGTGGATTTCTAGGACACTCAGTCATTTCGTTTCTATCAAAAATAGGAATCACTGGCCGCTGTCTGAAAATCGCCTCACATCGTCTTCAATCTACGGTGCAAAATGCATCTAGTTGGATCTGGTCTAGATTTAGAAGTTTACAGCACGAATGATACGCGCGCGGAATCATCATTCCCGTGTTTGCTACGTAACATCTGCAATCGCGTAATCAACTCAACGGCCAAAAACAAACGCGTTTTCAAATAACAAACTGCACTGATAAAGAAACATCTCCAATGAACGGATGATATAATCTATTCTCTGTTTAATACATATACACAATTTTTTAATACCCTGTCCGGTGGCGAAAGCTGCTTGGTAGCGCTAGGAAGTGGCAGTCCTGTCGTAGCTACCGAAACTGTGTTATCACTCCTAGTCGACAGCTGACGAGGACAGGGTATCGCACGTGCTATCACACGTTGTATGACGAAAAATATACATATGATGTATACATATAATATGTACATGATATATACATATATGTACATATATATATAATATGTACATGATATATACATATACATATAATATACATGATATATACATATACATATGATATATACATGATATATATATACATACATGATATATATACATATATATATACATATATACATATATACATATAACATGATATATACATATACATATATGATATATACATGATATATACATATACATATGATATATACATATATACATGATATATACATATACATATAATATGTACATATACATATATATGTACATGATATACATATACATATGATATATATATACATATAATATATACATGATATATACATATACATATATAATACATGATATATACATATAATATATACATGATATATACATGATATATACATATACATATAATATATACATGATATATACATATACATATAATATGTACATGATATATACATATACAATGAATATATATATATGCTTGTTTGGTTCATTGTTTTATAGCATATTACCACTTGTAGACTAATTCTATATCTTGTTTTTTTTGTATATATTTGTAAGCAAATAGTTTGTAGGTAGATATTTTTGTTTGGTTTGATTTTTATAAACTGGTAGAAATAATTTTCATTAACACCAGGTGTATAAATAAATTTGTATAAATAATTTCTATGTAAGATTTTTCATTAACTTCCTGTGTATTCATAAATTAGTAGAAATAATTTTAATTAATTTCATGTGTATTAATAAATTAGAAGAAATAACTTCATGTGTATTAATGAACTGGTGGTTGACCCTCAGCCTCTGACTTCTAGCACCTTTAAGATAAAAAATAGTTTGCAGTTTGTTTGCTATAAGAGCAATTAAAAGAATATGGTAGGGATTTAATCACAAAGGTGCTAGGGCCTGACATGACCAGCCAATTGACCAAGTAAGGACCGAAATGGAGTATTGTAGATCACATGACCACTTAGTACCAATGTCACAAATTAATTTTTTTTAAAAATGTGTACACAAAAATATGTCTCAGTGTTCCTGATTAAATAAGAACAAAGATGGAACCCAGAACAAGAGACAATGCAACATGATCTAAAAGAGACCTGATATGAAGAACCGATGAAAAGAAGACATTAGAATTTAATAAGAAGTATATAACATATATTGGTAAAAGAAATCAGTAGATGAATTAACCCTGTCCCCAAGCTGATAGAAAGGCCTTTGTACACAAGGCATTGATTATTTTATTTGTTCAAACTAATCTATAGGAATATAATTAGGTCCTATTCCAGCAGAAATCTTGTTTTAGGTCCTATTCCAGCAGAACTCTTGTAATAGAGGTGTCCCCAGCAGAACTCGGTGGCTTCTACTGATACACAATTTATGTATTAGTTAGAGAACAGAGAGAGAGAGAGAGAGTGTTCAGAATTTACAGAAAGGAAAAGACCAAATTTTATGTAACTGAAAAAGGAGAGAGAGAATATATATATATATATATATATATATATATATTATATAAAGATAGAGAGAGAGAAATGAGTGAGAGAGAGAGAGAAGGAAAATTAAAAGAGAGAGAGAGAGAGAAATAGAAGAGGGAGAGAGAAGGAAAATTAAAAGAGAGACAGAGAAATAGGAGAAGAGAGAGAGAGAGAAATAGGAGAAGAGAGAGTGTTTTGGTTTGTTTAATGGCATATCAACTCCTTATGGGTTATTGGAGAAATTAATGCTCAAACTTGATTCATTTGTAAATGCTTATTTCTGGATGCTTCATACTTGCGACCTTGTATCACACCTTACCCATGGCGAGTGGGTTGGGTAAATACCCACTTGCCATTCATTTTGTCAAGACTTTTTTCTTTTAAACCGATTACTTCAAGAAGAAGTAGACTCACAACTAATGTTTCTACCCAAGCAAAAATAAATCAAGGATCATTTTAGAAATGAGGTTTACACCCCTTTTTAAAAACTAGAGACTAAATACATAATTGAATCATTAGTGACTAAACCGGTAACTCCACAGATTTTGTCTAGTGAGAAGGGTGGCTAGACATTCTGCAAAATAAAAACAAGACCTGTAAAAAAGTGGAGGAAGCTCTTTGTTCAACAGCCATCTAACACATTATTTTTAAAGTCCAAACCCTCATTGTGTCAGGGTTGTGCAAACTTGGTAGTGTCAGAGCTATGCCATCAGGAACTTAAGTTCCTGGTAGGGCCACTCAAGGCAGACAGGTTTGGTACGCAGTGATATTAGAGCCACAACCCAGCCAAAGGGACTCTGGTGAAAGTCCAAAGGGTGTCTCCATCCTCATCAGGAATTAATGGCTTTTGGCGTATTTGTCACTGCATCTGTGAAAAATCTGCAGCGAACAAGGGCATCTCTTTCCCCTCACTGGGATATACATACAGGGTTTGAGGAGCATCTGTGAATTTCATATTCCCTTGTTACTCCTTCCATGAATTCACCACAGATGAATTTATTGGATGGAGCCACCTCAAACAACCTAGGGTGAATGCCATCACAGAACAGAACATAATTGAAAACCGTTTTCATTTCTTTGCTGGAAACCTTTGCACATCCCTAATATAATGCCAACTTTGTCATCTTTTATAAACCTGTGATCAGAAAAGAAAAGAGGAACCTGTTCTTACTTATATCAATACAAAAAATGCCAGTCAAATTCTAAGCTTTGAATAGAGCTGAAATGTGCAATTATACTAAGTTAAAACTTAGATATCTTACAAGCAACTAAACTGGCAGTCTCAACAGGTACGTCTCGGTTGTCTGGTGAGGAGGGTGATTAAACACCAGCATCACAAAAAAACAAAACAAGAGCTGGAAAAGAGCGAATGAGCTCAAGGGAAGCCAACAACCATCCAGACTGATAGTAATAAGATTCACGCATAAACCACAAAATTAGCCCTGGTTGTCAACCCATCTAGGACCAGGAAGAGTCTGTTATAAAATCATCACCGCTAAACGGCTTACATAATCCCAAAGAAGGGCAGGGTAGTAAACCCTGAAAACAAATCCAGAGCTAGAGTCCCTAAGGTGGAGTAACGCTGAATTACAGTGCTACACAGTAAATTCTGTGTCACTGCTGTTACCAAACTGCATAGATTCTTATCCTTTCCTTTGGACCACAGCGGCAGTGTGGAGAGGGGGGAACTGCTGCTTCGGCAACAGCACATCCTCTGAAACAATCCGCCCAGGCTACATAGAAAAAAAAAAAAACAACAAAAAAAACTACTACTCCATCTTTTGCAGACAGAAGGATGGCTGAAAATCCATCCATGATAGAAAAAAAAAACAACCTAAAGGATAAGTTTCAAGACATTTTGTGCACAAAGCTTATTTACATTAATTTAGAAATAAAAGTAGGCGGAGTGACTTATTGTCGGTATCAACTGGAAAGCAAGGGAGTCTATCCCCTTTTCGCTAGACCAGAGGGATTATTGTTGCATCTGAGGTGGAGTGCCACACCTATCGTCAGCTCTCTACTTTACCACACAGAAGCTGTGCTACTCATACACTGAGTTGGCGAGGACCAGTATTGAACCCGAAACATTGTGGTTTCTATGCAGACGTTCTACTGACTGAGCTAAACCAACCCTTTAGAATTTAGAAATAAAACAATTATTTTATTTGTCTTCCATTTAATCCTATATCTTTTATATAAATTTTTATTTTATTTGTTTCCCGTTTGACCCTATATTAAAGTGGCCTATTGTCTGTATCAGCTGGATAGCGAGGTCGTCTATCTCCTTTTCACTAGCACCAGATCAGGGAGATTGTTTTTGCATCTAAGATGGAATGCCACACCTACCTCCAGCTCTCCATTTTACCACACAGATCCAACCTGTGCTACTCATGAACCGAGTTGGCATGGGCCAGTATCAAACCCAGAACTATGTGGTTCATAGGCGGGATGCTCTACCAACTGAGCTGAAAGAAATTTTTGTAGCGGGTGACTAGAGACTGAACTTGCAACCCCTGATCGTGAGTGGTGGCCCATAATTTAAGAAAACATACTTCTGAGCTTCAAGATTGTGTTGGCGCATATGCACATTTCTCACAGGTCAGGCAGCACTAAGTGTAATTGGCCCGAATGTAAGTTCTTGGTGAGTGCAGTGGTCTGTCAATTATCATTTAATGCCTACCTTCCCACACCACAGGGCAGTTTTGTTTCATCTTCCTAACCAGAAAAGAGATGGGTTATGACAGAGAAATCTGAACACTTGCATTGGACTAGAGACCAGTGAACATTTGTGCCAAACTGGAGACTAGTGAACATTTGCGGTTGTATCGACGACAGTGATTATCGTAGTTGCGTTTGGTCGTCACTTAACACTTCTATTTAAAAAAAAAATGTTTATTTTGCACAATTTAAAAAAAAATCTATTTTAAAATATGACATTCAATCTTAAGTATTTGTTTTTTTTTGTAATTACAACTTTTAAACACACATAACTATTGGTTTGGTTCGTTTTTTTTTTCGGCATATCAACCTCAGTGGGTCATTAAATGCTGACAAAGTTTCGAAATAAATTAATTCTTAATGGATACTCAATTTTTTTTTTATAAACACATTTTTCTATTTAACCAATAGATGAGACCCTAACGGGTACTACAACTCTGGGTCAGACTGAACCTGAGAGCAATGGTGATAAAGGGGTGCTCCACATTCCCCAGACCTCCAAAACTGGAACCTCACCATCAGATAGTGTTTAATGTCATTCTCAGGATATATATGATAAAAAGGGTTGGGGCTTGCCATAAGTGCAATAGGGTTGGGGCATTCATATAGGTGCTAGGGCTTGACGTGATTAGCTGATTGATCGAAGAGGGGCCTCTCCAACCACCCGATAAGCCTAAGTAAGGGCCAAAGTGGATGTTACATGTCATGGACACATACCTGTTGATAATGAAAGTAATAAGTGTATGGAATTGTAAGTCTGTGTATATGTATTGATATCAAAAGTAGGGGGCTCTTCATCCTGGCCTCCTGCCTAAAAATACGCTAAGCGGTATCAGCTAAAAAAAAAGATATTAAAATAAAATGAAAATACCGAAAAAAAGATTTTTTAGTAGATTGAAGGCGTTTTTATCGACAAATTACTTTTTTTAGTTGTTTGAAGGCGTTAAAAAGTAAGCCATATTTTTATTGACATGTAAATATTTAGCCTCCTCCTCCTAAATATTTTAAAGAGGGGGGAGGGTTAAAAAAATTTACATTTACTTGTTGAAAAAAGACTGGAGTGGGGGAGGGGTAAAATATTGCATTAAACTTTCGGGGAAAAATGCAGGCACCACTTCAGCTAGGGACTTTTTTTGAGCTGGCACCGCTTAGCGTTTTTTAAGGCAGGAGGCTTGGACGCATTTCTGCGAAGAGCCCTAAAAGTAATAAGTGGGCTGACTTGTGAGCATACTGGATGTACTAAAAAAAGTACAACCCTTTTAAAACAACTTTTTACAAAAGAAATAATTATAAAAGAATGAAGAATAAACCTGAAGAAAAAAACAAAAACAAAGAAAAAACTCACTAGCATTTTGAGAAAGAGATGTGTATGTAAAGGCCAAGGGCCCGTCTGCTTGCAAACTAGAACGCTGCATCGCGGGCCCAGTTTTAAATATGGTAGGCACAGCATATCGATGAAGCAATGCTCGACCCCCAGGCTTGACTTCCTGAAAACAAGATTTCTCAAAATGTTGGCTACAAATGTATGTGTAGTGACTTGGTGTCCAGTTTTGACGAGCCAAAGCTTTTACCCATCGTTTCCAGAGAGCTGGCTTCTTCCTTACATCAGGAAATCTAGAAAAGGAAAAGAAAAAATTAAAAATAAACTGAAATAAAAAAATAAAAAAATACAATAAAGATATGAATTATAGACAAAATATTTTTAAAGAACTAGCAAGAATATGCACCCTCCTGGCATAAGTATTTAAGATTTAATGTAATCAAATATTATTGAATTAGAAAGACTAACAAAATTAAATAAGAACGCATATAAAAAGATTTCACTTATTCTAATCATATATTAATTAGTTTCTATATAAAATCATTCATATTGATTTTAATATGTAAGAGAATAAAACAATAATATTAGAGATCAATAACATCATATAAAAGAACAAGCCATTTATTAAAAGTAAAAATGAAATGAATAAAAGACAGAAAATCATAAAGAAAAAATAATTCTATATTTGGACCCAGACCTCATTAGTCTCAATTGCACCCCGTAAAAATTAAATTGCCCCCTGTTGGGTGTACGCCTCACGGTGGGGACCACTGGTCTATACTTTGGTTATGTTCTCATCTTAAGACATGACAAGGCAAAAAACAGAGTATTGCATCTCCTGGTGATTCTGACTCTCAGGCCAGCATCCTATGATTACATCAAATTAAAAGGTTGGAGAAGTCTGACACGTCTGTGACACAAGTCATTGGGGGAGGGTACTGGATATTTTCTACACTTGCTCATGTAAGGACTCCAATATTAAATTGACTATGTGCTGCATACTACCCCCATGGGAAAGTAATTAAACCTCAGATGGAACAAAATTTTGAGAGATAAATTTTTCAGTAAACGCCGTTCCAAAGGGAAATAACTGGATATTACTAAGAGACTATTGTAGACAAAAATAAATAGATGTAAAATGAGTGTCTTTCTTGAGACAGCAAAACCACTGTATTGTACAATAAAAAATCTAATACCTACGAATATCTTTATTAATAATGGAGATTCAGTCTATTTTTCTGTAACCAAAACTATATCACTGCTTACGTCACATTACATTGAATAAATAACAACCTATGAAATTAATTAAAAAATTATATCATTACTTTAAATGGAAAAAATTATTTGTGAAATTTGTAATCAATTTTTTTAATTATTTTTTACTCTCACCCTTTTTCCAGTAACAAGGGGTAAACTACAATTTACAGATAAATACCTACGATTATGTCAATTATAAATGTAAAATATTAAAAATAATTATTTAATGATAACACTGGGGAACAATTTTGGACATAATTTCTGTTGTCTTTGATTTTGCATTTGATTTAGACTAATATTGGCATGCTGATTTCAAAACTGCAGTCAGTTTTCTTCTATCATGTCAAGTTTTTTTCCCTACAGCTCACTCCCAAAATAAGCATAATTGTATTGTTTGTAAGTAATAGAATTAACCAACTGATTGCATTCATTGTTTTATTGAAAATGAATGAAAATTTTTCAGATCTGGTGACTAGGTTGATTCCTAGTCAAAGAACAAACATCAATGCATTTGTGAAGCTAGTCTATTTTGCATATTTTGAATTAAAACGTGTCAATTCAGACAAGTTTTGAGTCCCTTACAAGATGTGAAAGCAGTGTGTTGAGAACTTACGGATGTGGATCAAGGGAACATGGGATAAGTTGGCATTTGGTATACCTATGATTTGGAAAGAGCCAAAATATCATTGCATAGACTGTAACTTTTGTTTAATACAAACTTTACCATATAACAAGAATAACAAATGTAAAATTGAGTATCCTAGTCTACTATCAGCTATACGCCCAGTCCCAGGGTGGGGCAGTAGAGCTTGAGAAAAGCATTGGGTGGAGAAGAATTGGTCTCCAAGATCTGACCTCAAACCTGTTGATCCCAACATTCTACATGAGCCATTTGCTGACATAAAGAAAATTACATTCCTACCTTGCACATGAAACAAACGTCTCTTGAAACAATTCATTAAAGCATTGCCAATTGAAGGCAAGTGTTTCAAGAACCACATTTTGACATTTCCTGGCCTGTCAATTGAAAAAAAATCAAGGCCGGTGTATTTGATGGTCTACAGATTCTGGAATTTATCAAAGACAAACATTTCATCGGAATAATGTTAGAACTCGAAAAGAATGCTTGGTTTTTGACCAGTTCGTTACCTTGTCAAGAATTTTTTTGGAAATGCATGAGCAATGAAACACTGAAATTGGATAGCCACAAAATGCTTGATTGCAACATGTGCATTAAGTTCCATTTTCTGCATAGCCATCTTGCTTTCTTGAAAAACCTTGATGTGGTCAGCTATGAGCAAGATGAAGGATTCCACCAAGATTTGAAATTCTAGGAGGAACAGTATTAAAGTATATGGGATGTAAATATGATGGCTGACTATCGAGCATACAGGGGTATTGAACACTCAAGGAAAAAACATATATGTAAATTTTTATTTTAACTACTTGCACACAATTTGACTTAGAGTAACAATATCCTTTGTAGAAACAAGATGAATTTGTATAAACATTATATTCAAGCAATTTTTTTTATCATTTTCCATTGTAAATTTTTTTTAATTCTATAAAATAAGCTCAAATTTGTCACATGAAGTATTTTAATGTTTTTTGAGACCAAATGTTACTTAAAAAGATGATGTGATGGAGAAAAAAAATGGGGAAATTTTTGGATTCAGAGTCCAAAAGTTTGTCCAAAACAAGTGTCAGATCTAGCTCAACAACATTTGTGATGCCCAGTGTAATGTTTTATTTCCCATTATATATACATTTTTCAAATCTTCCATAGAATAAGCAAAAATGTGTTAGATGCTGTATTTTTTACGTTTTTTGAGAAAAGTCGAGGGTATCCCATAGCTCAAAAAGTTGCCGTGATATAGAAAACCTGGGGTCATTTTTGGATTTAGAGGTAAAAAAAAATAGTCAAAAACAAGTGTCAGATCCAATTCAACAAAAACTGTGTTCCCCAGTGTAATTAATAGATGCTCACAACATTTTATTTGAGGAGGACAGAACTTAAGTTTCCATTTCAAATGGTTTTATTTTTTTATTTTTTACTCTTTCAATAAATTTGACGACTTTACTTATGATACAAACCCACTGACATTGACAGGTGAATTCATTAAATGGAGCTGGCTCAACCAACCCAGGGTGAATACCATCACAGAAACAGTTCACCTATTTGCTGCAAGGGGACATAATAGGTAATTACCTTCCATGTCTGCCAATCGGCACTAGGTGGCATAGCGAACAAACAATATAAAAGAAGTGCCAAAGTCAAATTCTTTTTTTCACTATCTAGGTCTTGAGAGATCTAACAGTGCATTCTCTGTCTACTGGACAGGGGGGCGAGGAAACCCCCAGCAACCTAGTGTCACATGGCACACAAGAATATGCAAGTCTACATTTTCCTTTCTACTAGCTATTACTACATCAACTCAAGACTTTTCTCTGCTAAAATACTATTTTCCTATTAGGACATTTCCTTCATACAACTCTTTGTATTACTCATGTTACTCTTGTATTCATTCTTCAAAGTTTGCTCAAGCAATAATATTTTTCTTGTTAATTTGTCATTAATTTTTTCTGCATATATATCCATATGTATATACATACCAACCCCTCTGCACAAGCAGGATGCAATACAGGGTCAATTTCTTAAGCAGGGTTTAACAGTTTTCCTTCTACTAGACAGGTTGCCTCAGCAAGGTTGAAGAGCCCAGTCTGCCCTACTATTTACCTATAGCTGGAGAGAATATAGTTGGATTCATACCTTTCCCAAGAGTATTAGCACTATGTGAAATGCAAACAGTTTCGTCTAGGATTTGAACTCTGGTCGATGAGTCCGTTTCTTACGACTCTAACCATTATACCACGCACCTCTATATATATCCATATGAGGCACATGGTGGTCTAATGGCTAATGTCATAGTGTATGGACATGAGGAGACGACTTCAAAGCCTAGACAAGGCTGTTTGCATTTCACATAGTGCTAATACCCTTGGGTCAAATCAGAGCAAATGATATTTATTTTCTTACTCAAAATCACCCTAAGCAAGGCTAGATTTCCCCCAAAGTATTGATATAAAGTAAACATAAACAGACTCAACTGAAATTTGAACTCTTGTGTTTGTCAATTCTGCTTCTAATTCCATAACTTATATCACTTAAAAGGTTTGACTTTATGAGGGAAAGACAAAGATGACACTAAGATATTCAAGTCAACTGAGAGGAATTAGAAGAAAGGGAGAAAAGCAGAGAATAGATAGTCAACAAAATGAGCTGAGAGATAGATACACAAATGAGTTGATAGATAGATAGATAGATACACAAATGAGATAGAGATAGAGATAGATAATGCACAAAATTATAGATATATAATGCACAAAATGAGAGAGAGAGAGAGCTAATGCTTTCTGAAGGTCTAAGCTGAAAGTGTTTAGTATTTGCCTTATTCCATACCACTTGTTTTTGTTGTGTAACATTTAACACCATTTTTTGGCTGATATATTCCGATATGTTTTTTCGTTTTATTTATCCCCAGTTTTTTGTTTTGTTTTTAATTCATTCAATACTAGAAGACTGAGTAATGAATCGTTGTATGAAAAACAACAAAGACGATTACACTCTTGTAAAATGAAAAAAATACATAAAAACATAATTCTAGAACCTCCGGACTGAAGAAGAGAAATGACTTGGTAGTAGTTATAGTTTTTTATTATTTAGTTCAATTATTATTATTTTTTATACATTATCAGTGTCAAAGTAAAATGCAAGTTCCTTTTTTCCTAAGTTTAAAAAAATGTTCTTTCAACTAGTGTTAAAATGTCCAAGTTTCTGCGATGAGAGAAAGAAAGATTTTAAAATATTGTCTTTCAGTCAGTTTTATAGTAGAATAAAAGTTAATTTAAGTTTTTTCAGTCGTTATTATTTCTTTTAATCTTTTTGAACATTTACCAAAAATTGAAGGATTAAAAAAAACAGTAACAACAAAGGTTTCATAGGGTAGGGGTCTTTTTTTCCGGAATTTAACTTGAAGCGGTGAATGCTGAAAAATAGTCCCCATGATTGAGTCTTTTTTTAAATTTAAAATCAAATACAAAATAAAATCATTAAAAAAAAAAATTAAAAAAAAAAAAAAAGTACTATATATTTAGTAAACAAATATCATAAATACTATTTACTTTAAAATGCAGAAATCAAAGGTGATTTGTACCCGTTCCCGAATAAAAAAAAAATTAAAAAAAGGAAAACAAGTTTTTTTTTGTTTTTTTTTAAGTGTTCTAAACTTATTTTTGGGTGTGTAATGTAATTCCTCATAATGAAAAATAAATGAAAAAACAAAAAAACAAACAACTTTTCAAGTTGTAACATGGTTAAAGATAAATAAGTCTTCTTATTTTTATCACTTTATCATCCTTGTTTATCTAAATAAGTTATAAACCGAAACATTTATAGCACTGCTTACCCAACATTTTATTTTTTAAGTGTTTATTATTCTCAAAAGAAAATTACATAGGACTAGGTAATTAATGACAAAGTTTAATCTTATCAAAATAAAAGTAAATTGTAAGAAAATAACGATAATTGTTTTAAAACAAGAACATAACATATCTTGGTAATTTTTTTTTTTTTTTTTGTATAGGAAACATTTTTGCATTTGTTAACAATAACATACAGGGTGGTCCGAAAGTCTTGACACACCTACATATTGTTATAAACATTCAGTATTTTTTTGTTTTAATAATATAATATTTATCATTAATTATAATATATAGTAATAATAATATAATTTTCTATTTTGTACGTTTATTTATCGTTTCAAGTTGGCAATAAATGCGATTTATTAAAAAAAAAATACATGTTGTTTACGTTTGTAAACTTTGTACGATTCCAACATGTAAAATTATTTTAAAAAATTTAATTAAGTCTGAAACAATGTTATTGTCAACAAATAACAAAAACAAAAAAATAACTAATATTTGATTATAATAAAAACATTTTTTTAAACCTAATAATTGAAACTGTAAATAACTTTTTAAACTTTCCGTTTAAAAATAATTTGTTATTATTTAATTTTACAATTGGAAAAAAATCCGTTTTAATATTTAATATCAAAACGGATTTTTTTTCAAACAGTAAAATGAAATAATAACAAATTGGTAATCGATTTATTTTGATATATTAAAATAAAACGAATTTTTCGAGCCAGCAAAATATTCACTTTGAAACTTGAAAAAAAAAAAAAAAAATTGACAAAGTCTTTTAAATTTTACGTCTAGGTTTTGAAAAAAAATGTCTTAAGAATAGAAATAAGATTACGATCTTTTATGTTTGTCAAATAGATTTATTAATCCCCCCCCCCCAAAGAATTCCGTTTTGTTTTTTGTTTTATTTGTTGTTGTTTTTATGTAAAGCAAAAACTTAAAGAAAAAAAAGAATTTGAAATATGCGCGAAGTTTAAATTTTTGAAGTTTATGCTTTTTTGGTAAGGAAAAAAAAGTTTATATTAAAAAAAAATATCTATCTAAAATTACGGTCGGGGTTCGCATCACAACTGAATCAAGAAAAGCAATTTTTTTTTTTTTGTTTTTTTAACATAAAAAATGTTTACGAGAAAAAAAGAAAAGAAAAAGAAAGTTGCTGTTAATTTGTGAATTCATTTTTGTTAAGAATTGCTTCAATTCATTATGTAGTCCCTAAAAATATAACATAAAAGGGCATTTTTATTTTTATAGTGAGATATTTATTTGACAAAATATACTTCGGTTGAATCGGGAGGTGCTGTCTTGAGAATGGACCCCGAGTTTTCAGGGGAGAGCTATAGTATGCAAGTTTGCATAAATGTTTTACTACTTTTTCATTACTTTCGAATTTATGTTATTTATTTTTTTTTTGTGTGTAAAACATTTTTTTCTTCTGTTTGTTTTCATTGAGGTCGGTTCTTTAAATCAAGATTTAAATGGAAAAAAGAGAGAGAAGGGAGAAATAAAGAGAGGGGGGCAACAAAGAAGAGAGAGATATGAATAGATAAAGAAAAAGACGAATTCTGAAATAATAGGGAAAGAAATGTACAAGAAAATAAGGAGAGTGGGGAAGACTGAAAAAAATATTCATTTTTGAAGAGAGGCAGATAGTAGTATATAAGAGAGAAGGAGAAGAAAACGCGAGATAGAGAGGAGAGAGAAGAGAGACAATCAAAGAAATCGGGTCCACATTTATTTATTTAAGTTGTCTTTTTAAGACGTTGTTAAAAATCTTTTTTTAAATGAAATAAAATAAATGAGGAATTAAGAACAAAGATTTTAAAAATTATTCATAAAACTAAAAAAGAAAGATTTAAATATTTAAAGATGAGTAAAGGTGGACAAGGAAAAGGGAAGGCTCTTGTTTTTTCTTCAGTCATGCAAATTTGAACTATATATATATATATATATAGCTACCGGCAAACAATGCCAAGGGAGGTAATTTTTTTTTTTTTTTAATTTCTTAATTTTAAAACAATTACCAAAAATCAGGGAATTGTCCGATTTTAATGAAATTTTCACCAAAATATTTTCCCACGACTTAATTTTATAAGGATTAGTTTATTTTATGGAAGAAACTTGAAAAAATACTTTTTTATAAATTCAGAATGTGGGGGGGTTTTGACCTTTGACCATTTGAAGAAAAAAAAATCCCGGTCCCTAATTTTTACATTTCTTGAAAGATCATATCATGAAGAATATATAGAAAAATAAAAAAATAAAAAATATAAATTCAATAACCTAAAAAAGTGATTTTAAAATTTAAAATTCATTTTCTTAAAACTCAAAAAATAATTAATGTAGCAGGTTTTTTTTTTTCGTAGTATCAAAATATAGTTGTCTTTAAATTGATGTAAAAAAAAAAAATTCTATCTTAAGTTAAACTGGGTTTTGGACTACCTTAAAAATTTCAAGGTCAATTTAATATGTTGAACCGCAGAACGGCCTAATTAGCAATTTTAACCAAAGATAGCCCAGAATTTTATCTTTGAAAAAATCTAAGTTAAAAAATGCGGAAACCCTGGAAAGATATTTAAAAAGAATTAAAACGATTTTTTAAAAATCGTCAATTTAAAATATGGAAGCCCAAAAGATCAAAATTATCTCCCCTTGTGACCACGGTCTTTACAGTGTGATTTGTGAACGAATTCAACTCATTTCCCAAGTTATTATGATTCATTCATTAAAGGATCACTTTATTTCCAAAAGTACATTGTTCTTTTATTTATTTATTTATTTTTTTTTTTTTTTTACATTCCTTTCAAAAATAGTAAACTTGAAATTAATACTAATCTAATTAAAAAAAAAAAAAATTATTGAACACTGAAATTAAACTGAATGTTCTTAAAAATATTTTTTACACGAGTATTTTTATTGTAGATATTGTTATACTAACACTAAGTAGTAAACATTTTTGTAGAAAAAAAAAAGCAACCACAAACAAATAACAGTTTTGTTAGACACGTGAAATTTTGGCAGTTTTCATGTTATTTTAATTCGCATTAACAGGAATTATTGGCAAATGAATTCTCTTTTTGTTTATGAAATTATTCGCTATTATTTTAAAAATTAAAATAAGTTTATAGTAAAATTTACACACGATGATGGAATGTAAATTGTTTACAAGTCGCGTGTTTAAGTTTTTATGTTCCCTTCGCGTGGCTGAATATTTTTAAGAGGTTTCTCCTTGCAAATGAAGACATTTATTGTTGGTTAAAATTTATATTTTTATGAAAAATTAAAATTAAAAGAACTTGTGAAAATTGTCAAGTGCTAAAAAGTGCTAAAAAAAATTCGGCGGACCTGACATCTAAAAATTTTGTTTTTAATTTTTTTTCCTTTTCTTCGATGGATTATTATCGATTACACACCAATCTATCAGATTGTAAAAAAAAATATTCTAAAACGTTCTTTATTTAGGGTGTCCCAGAAAAAACAGAACACACAAATGTTGTAATAAAACTGTTAATTTTAACTAGGGGAGTTTAGGGTTAGCGGTTTAGGGTTAGTTTATTTGGAAAATAAATAAATAATTTGGGTTCTGTTTTTTTCTGAGTCACCCTGTACAGGTGACCCAGACAAAAACAGTACCCAAACCCTAAACTCCCCTAGTTAAAATTAGCAGTTTTATTACAAAATTTGTGGGTTCTGTTTTTTCTGGGACACCCTAATTTACTAAACAAAAGTTCATAATTTCCTTTTATGACCGTAATTTTGTTTTTTCGTCGACGATGATTAAATTCTGACGTTTTTATTTTAGAGTACCAAAGCCAAAAAAAAAAAAAAAAAAAAAAAAGAAATAACAACAAAAAGTAATATTCAACTGTTTACTCGTAAATTCCTGCCATGAAATTAGACTTGGGCATTTTATGGTAGGAATTTACGAGTAAAAAGTTAAAGTGTAAAAACGAACCCCACTTTAAAATTAAACATTCTCACAAAATAAAAATTTTTATAATATACATATTGAAGTGAATATTAAATAAATAAAGGAAATATGTTTAGTATTGTAAAATAACGGGTGCAAGAAAAATAAAACATTTTTTGCAAAAACACGGACATAAAATGGGGGTTCAGTTTATTTAATGTTAGGAATTTACGAGCAAATTTTATTACCAAAATGTTTATCTAAACAGATTTTTTTACATGTTTCGTCATTAAATTCTATTTCAAGAAATGAAAAATTAATTTTCCTCTACCAAAAAAAACCCAACAAAAACAAAACAAATACGAAGAAACTAAGTTTCTTCGCGTTTGTTTGTTTTTTTAATAAGTTACTTATTTATTGTACACTGTGGGGGTAAAATACCCGCACTTTTAATTTAAAGTAAAGATTTATTTAAAATATAAGATCTTACTACTTGATAAACAGAACATTTTATTAAATTCGGATTATTAGATTTTTTTTTTTTTTAAATTCTTGTGCTTCCTGTTATTGACGCTTTTGAAAATAAATAGCTTCGTAACATCTGTTGTAAATTATTCGCTGAAGAAATAATTGAAAAGGTAGCACTAAAATTATCAACAAAATGAATTTTGTTGTTAATTAATGATTAAAAAGTAAAGGTAAAGAGAAAAAAAAGTAAATAAAAACCAAAAAAGATTTTACGTGTTTGTTTTTTTTCAAGGCTTAAAAAATTCATAGCGCTTCTTTCTTAAAATAAAAAATAAATCTTTATTAAACTTTGTTTTTTTAAAATTATTTTTTATCATAATTGAGGCAATACTTTTAAAATTAACTATTCAACAATCTTTTAATTTGAAAACTCAGATTTGACATCCAGATATTTCAAACATACGAAATAGTATCACTATAAATGAATAAAGGCCTCCATATTTTATATATTCAACCATGATCTCAACTGAAAATTTTCAAGCACTTAAAATAGGAAGTTATCTCCCTTACACCCCAGTTTCTGCCGGTAACTATATATATATATATATATATATATATACACACACACACAGATATATACACACACACACGTGTGTGTGTGCGTGCGCACGAAACATATACACACATAAAGTGAGAAGGGGTGCAACAATAGGAAGAAAATAGTGAATGAAAACAAGGAAATGGAATTTTAAACGAAGGGTCACTCACCTGTGAAAGGAGATGCCGCTCCCAGTTTTGTGTTTACTGCTACAGCCGGAAACAGCGCAGAAATTCACCATGTTTTACAAAAAGGCTTCGATATTTGCACGCAAAGTCAAAATGGCGGCAGAGGCCGGTGTGCGACGAAGTTGTCGGATGATGGCGGCGGCGGCGACGGTGGCCTAGTCGTTTTGGCAGCGGCGGCGACGACGACGGCACAAGGAGTGAGACAACAACCGCGATTCGACCGGGACACCATTATATATATATATATATATATATATATATATATATATATTTCGATTTTTTTAAAATTTCTTCCTTGCTTCATTTCCTGGGCCAATTCGCTTGTGTTGTATGTTCGATCCTTTCTTACAAGTGTCCAACTACCATGGCCTTAAGCCAGACTTAGTTTAATGAAATCATATTTTTTTCTTTTAAATCATGGATGTGTCATTGTTTGATATAAATATTTGTTTAATTATTCACAATAAAATTAATCAAAGTAAAAAAAAAAATTAAGTTTTTACATTTAATTTAGTTTTAATTTGTAAAATCTCTGCATAGATATTGGTAACCATGGCCTTTGACCAGACTCAAATATATTTAAGTATTGATGTCATACTTTTCTCTTATTTTTTCAATCCTAAGCTGTTATTGCTTAATTTTGATAAATTAATTATATAGGGAATTATGAAATAAATTAAGTAAAAAAAATAGTTCTTACTTTTTTATTATTACATTTTCTTAGTTTAAATTTTTAAATCCCTAGGCTGTTATTGTTTAAGATTCATTTGATAATTCCCCATAAATTGAATATCAAATTAAAAACAAAAGTTTTTACTTATTTGAAAACTTTTATCCATTTCAAAATTTATTTCTACAAAAATAAAGGTATTTATAACTAAATATTTGTATCTGGAAGTTTTTTTTATCAGTCCCCACAAGGTAGATTTAATGTGGGGTGCTCTGCAGGAAAGAATCCTATCCTGCCAAAGACAGTTTTAGAAATTGATTAGCACCGTCAGCATTCACTTTAATGGCACCTCAGGCACTGAGCAATTAACTCAGTCCAGTCTCCTTTTAGAGGAGAGGGCAGGTGCTGCATGAGAAGCAAGGCCACCTGGAACTAAACTCTTTTTTTCAGTCTTTGTTTTGAGAGCTGAAATTTGAGGTAGAGGTGAACTTCAGATATGCTGATGTTAATAAGTTCATTAAAAACATTTAAATTTCCAAATTCATTATGTCAAAGAAAAATAAGATTTATTAGAAAAATAAACACTAAAACATATTACAGTAGGTCCATGACTTGCCACACTTCACACTGGCCCTTACTTAGGCTAGACGGGCGGTCAGAGAGGCCTCCTCTGATCAATTGGCTGGTCATGTCATATTACAGCACATAGTTCATTACATTCTGTTTTATTATCTTTTTACACAATACAATGCTATTTTTCTTATTTAAAAAGCCTAACAAAAAAAAAAAAGGGGGTATTTTGGGGGGGTAGGGGACTAGAACGGATTAATGGCATTCAGTTTATTTCAAATGGGGAAAATTGATTTGATATATGAGGAAATTGAGTTATGAACGGAACGAATCAAACTCATAAGTCGAGATACTGCTGTATTTGTTTAAGATTTTCATCTTTTTCATTTTGGTCAAGATATACAAAAATACAATATCAATTCTGACATGAATTTAAATTTATGCAACTCTCATACGAATAGAAATTATTGTTTTTATGTTAGTTAATATTCTCATCAATAGTGAAGATTGTTCATATAAACAAAAATGTTGATAATGCAACCAATTTTTAAAATATATATAAATTTAGTTTATTATGGTACAAAGCTGAAATAAAAATAAAAAAAGGAATGAGCCAAAGTGGGAGGACTTGTCCCACAGTTGGCTAAATTGGACATTGCAAATTTGTCAAAATATGTGTATGTGTGGTACAAAGCTGAAATTAAAAGAAAGGAATTATAATGTTGCACCAAACTTCTTAGTGGGATTTTGTCAAAATTTATTAAAATATGTATAATGTATATATATATATATATGTATGTATGTATGTATGTATAATTTGTCAAATATATATATATGTGTATGGTACAAAGCTGAAATAAAAAAAATTTAAAAAGCAATGATAATGTTGAGCCAAAGTGAGGAGGAACTGTCCCCACTGTTGGCTAAATTGGATATTGCAAATTTGTCAAAATATATGATAAACCATACATTGGCACATGTTTATGGGCCAGACTTTACCAGGAATTCATTTATGACTTTTTAAATAGCCTTATGTTGGAAAGAATTTAATATACAATGCCCCCCCCCCAAAAAAAAAACAAAGAAAACAAATTCTGTTTTTCTTGGGTAATTCTGTATATATACTATTACTGATGCAGACTACCCGTACAAAAAAAAACAGAACCCAAATTCTGTTATTTTTTTTTTTTTTTTTTTTTTTTTTGAGTCACCCTGTACATAAGACTTTTAACAGGCGAAAAGAAAAAAAAATCAACAAAATTACCTACAGCAATATATACTACACATCACTTTCTGGGACTGTAGAATATGCTGACCCCCCCCCCCAATGAGGCTGTGGGTGGTGACCTGTTATGCTTAAGGATGGAATCCTGGTGGCTGAGTAGTCCATGACTTGCAACACTTAACTTTGGTCCTTACTTAGGCTAGACAGGCAGTCAGAGAGGCCCCCTCCAATCAATTGGCTGGTCATGTCAAGCCCTAGCGCTTATACAATTACCCCAACCCTATTTATCATATGTGCTAGAAGGCAGTGCCTAAAAGCTTACTGTCCTGGGTATGATGTAAACTGCATCTAATGTTGAAGTTTCAAATTTGGAGCTGTGTGGAGTTACCCCTTCATCACCATTACACCCACTCTGACCCGGAGTGGTAGTACCTGTTAGAGTCTCATGTCTATGGGCTAAATAGAAAATATTTTGAATACCCATGAAGCCTGAATAGAACAAAACGTCTTCGGCATTAAAATAACCAACAAGGGTTGAAATGCGCATAAAAAGCAACAAGCCAAATATCACTCTCAACATTCAACATGTAATATAGAACCAAAGCCGATATGGGGATTCTTTCATCCCTATTTAACGATTATTTGCAATTATTAAAAAAGATTAATTGAAATTTCAAAAAGTACAAAAATTATATCATATAGATTTTAAAAAAATTTTTAAATGAAAATTATATGTGTACTGAAAAATGCCTGCCAAAGAAATAAAGCCAAGAGGCTACATAAAAGAGGCCAGCTCACTGAAATGTGACATCACAAAATGTAATCCAAGGGGTTAAATCAGAAATCTCACAAATAATGTGAAACAGATCAAATGAGATGAACATGTTTTGACACATATCATATCATTTTAGGAATCAGAACTGCAAGGCTGAAATTTTAGATTCCCAAGTTTTAATTACTGTGATTTTTGTGTCTGATTGTTTTATTTTTGTACAATAACAATTTTTATAACTTGGAATAATCCGCAAACTAATTGTGAAAACTAGCAGAAGTCTCCCATGAAATAGAAATAATTGTTTGTATGGAAAGTAAGGACCAGCAGAAGAAGAATCGATGAACTTTTAAAAGGGTAAGCTTAAATATTAATGTAATACTAAATCAGAAAATGCTGAATAGCGGTTTAAAGGGAAACAAAAAACAGGATTTGTTTACCTGACTCACAAAAAATCTAAAAGGATGCAGTAAATCATATTCATGCATCCCAGTGTTTTTCTCCCCCCTCCTCACCATTTCCTGTTAACGTAAATACATTTCAATAGTTTCTTAGAAATGAATTACACAGGATAGTTACAAGGTAGGAGTTTAGATGCTCAGTTGGACCCTGGGGACTCATTCAAAGCAAATGTGTGCGTCCCAGACGCCACTAAACAAAAAGCCAATCAGCATCACTGTTAAATGTAGCAATCAAGTTTGAATTCTCTGTAGTTTATTGTTTCTATATAGCATAAACTATTTGTACTGACCCTGAATGGTAAAAGCAAAAAATGTGTTTATCATGGTAGCTTTGCAATAAGTGCGGAATAAATAAAATTATATAATTGTTTTAAGGAAAAACTTGTTGGAAAATATTGCTCAAATTTAATAAGCACTCAATGCATTAAGTGCCATTGTTTAGGTTTTTTGGTTTGGATTTGTTTTACGCATATCAACCTCAGTAGGTCATTAATGCCGATAAAGTTTGAAATAATCAATTCTAATGGATATTACATTCTTGTTTTATAAATACGTTTTCTATTTAACCCATAGATGGAACCCTAACAGTACTACCACTCCAGGTCAGAGTGACCAGGGAGCAATGGTGATGAAGGGGTGCTCCACATTCCCAACCTCCAAAACTGGAACCTCACCATCAGATAGAGTTTAACGTCATTCTCAGAGGAAACAGTAACCCTCAGTCATCCACCTTTTACACCCATATATAAAAAGGGGTTGGGCTTGCCATAAGTGCAATAGGTTGGCACATATAGGTGCTAGGGCTTGACGTGACCAGTCCCTTGATCGCCGCCTGTCTAGCCCAAAAATGCCCAAAGTGGAGAATTCAAATCATGAAACTGCTCATCCACCTGGGTCATACCTTAAAGCATCACACGGATCGCCAACCCACGCGCCATACAGGTGGCCCATGCGGAGTCTATATCCCTCTGCAGAGGTGCATGGCATTCTAACCCCTAGCCGGACAGCGAGTGTCATTGTTAGACCTTCCAGCCCAGAATAAACCCTCCACAGGAGCTATCTTAATTGACGCCTTGATAAAGCATCTTTTTAAGCCTATATCCAATACAAATATTTACAGTTATAATATTTACTTACTCAACCCCTTCCGCACAGACAGTATGTGACACAAGGTCCATTTCTTAAGCGGAGTTTAACAGGTTTGAATTCAGAGTTTTCCTTCTAGAATGTGTACCTAGCAAGGTAAAGAACTAGTCTGCCCTACTATCTTACCCATAGCTGGAGGAAGAATAGTTGGATTCATACCTTCCAAGGTAATTACCGCTATCTGAAATGCAAACAGCTTCATCCAGATTTGAACTCGGCGTCGACAAGGTCCATTTTCCTAAAGACTCTAACCATTAGACCACGCACCTCCAATTTACACTTATATGTTTCAAGTATTCCTATCTTTTAAACAGACTATCACCCACAGAGTGGATCTCTTACTGCCACTCCGATCCAGAAGTGGAAACTAGGAGTAATGTTATGAAGGGGTACTCCACCACTCCCCAAAACAGGAGTTCCACAATCAGATATATTTTAGTATCATACCCAGGACACTCTTTTTGGGAAGATGGGGAGAGGGTCTTACCTCCTCAGTGGATACAGTCAGTATATTTTAAGAAAAACACCAACTTGAACTATGGGTTCAATGGAATTTAATCATCCATGCTCTATTTCTTAAAAAGATATATATATATCTTTGTCCTCTTGGAATTACAAAACTGTATCATTAGAGGAAGTCCTACCTTTCAGATAAAGTCTTTACCTGTAAGGTTCTAAACATAAAAGTGACATTTTCATATCTTTAGCCGCACTTCAGGTGCGGCTTTAGAATACACCGATTGCACCAATTGGGGCCCACCTGCTGCTGTGGGGGCACTGATGATGCGTAAAGACGGATCCTGGTGACTTAATTTAGGATTTAGATTATGTTTGTAAAAAATTCTGTTTTAATGGTTCTTAATAGTCGTAATTAGCAATTAATTTAAAAGCTGATCACTCTTACTTTACTCGTGTCATCTCTTTCTTCCCCTCTATGTAATCTCTTGAACTACCTTCCTCGTATATATAATTTAGTTTCTCTGGAGAGTAGAGAGAGAGAGACTGGAGAATTTAGAAATGCTATTTTTATTGTTTAAATATCACAACCAGCAACCCGAGCCTTTAATGAGGTCAAACATTTCATTGTTTTTCTTAGAAACTAACAAAATGATTTTAGCTTTCGTCCGGCTGTTTTTTTTTTTGTTGTTTTTTTGTGTTTTTTAAAAATTTTATTCGATTGCTAACTCCCTTTTCCCTAATCTCAAATCTACCCAGGAGCGAATGGGTACCCAATAGGTCACGTTTTGTCTAGATATAAACAAAATCTCCATGTAATTACCTAAATTCCACCATGTTCATTAAGGAACCAAAATTAATAAAAGGATATACAATAAAGTTAAAATAAAATAAAAAAATAAAAGAAAAACATGTCTTCAGAATTTCTGAAAAAAAAAAATCAACACTGGAAATTATTAAAATCGGATAATTCACTGATTTTGCTGGTAAATTTTCTTCAATCGCGGTGAGGTGTAAATTTATTTTGCTAAAAATAACCTGTGACGTAAAATTGGCAGTACCAAAACCTAATCTTTTATTGCTTTTTAATACCGAAATTTTTGCTAAAATCTATATTAGCCGATTGGGCGGATGTAAATAAAAAACACAGGCTTTAACCAAGTGCGTAATGGTATATATCACTATCATTTTGGTCAATTCTATAAAAGTATCTTGGTAGTCTTGTAAACTTTTCAGTCAATAAATTAGCAAATTCAATGAAAAAATTTCTACCTCAACAATTTTTTCGGTTTTTTTGTATGGTCGCTCGGTCGGTCGGTCGGTCGTTCGGCGGTCGGTCGTCGGTCCTCTCTCTCTCGCTCTCTCTCTCTCTTCTCTCTCTCATCCTCTCTCTTCTTCTCTCTCTCTCTCTCTCTTATAGCAATACGCTGAAGAATTTATGTGCACTTCACACTTTGATAGTAAAGAAAAAAATAATAATGGTCTGTTCATGTTCAATAATAGTATATATATATATATTCAGATATTAAGACTGAATTAGCAACAAAGCAAAATGATTCGTTCATAAAATAAACAAATAACTTATTACATTTGAACAATGTTTGCATTATTTTTGTTATTTTATGGTATTATTATCATTTTTCCTTCATATGTACCGAAAATTTACTTACAATCATGTATTTCTTTACTTTTCTCTAAAAGCACGAACTGATAAAATTAACCCCTAATTTTCATGAATCTATATGAATAAAATGTAAGTAAGATAAAGTTGCGTATAATCCTATGTAGGCATCAACTGACAGCGACGGAATCTATCTCCTTTTCACTAGTACGAGACCAAAAGAATTGTTTTTGCGTTCTGAGGTGGATACGCCACATCTACCATCGGTTCTTCACTTACCCACATATCCCTGTTGCTACCAATCGCCTGAGTTGGCGCAGCGGCCAGTATCGAACCTTGGAAACCTGGGAATTCCAAGTGCGAACGCTCTACCGCCTGAGCTAAACATGTTAGTTTATAACTGATGAGTGTTGTTATTTACATCGAAAATATCTCTTTCTTTTACTGCTACAAGGAATATAGAGATTAATCGATCAAATGTCCTAATAGAAAAATATATACATTCTATACTTAATTAACTCAGATTTAAAAAAAATGAACTAAAATAAAAGAATGTTCATATTTTCAAAAACATCACATGAAAAGAAAATAAATAAATTAAAATAAGCACATTGTTCCTTAAAATTTGAGTTGATCGGGTTAAAATCGCGATGTGACGTCACTGACGGAAGTTGGTTAAATCGACCAATCAAATCGAGGTAGAAAATTCCTTTCTCACCGAAAAGCGATCACACAGACCAGTGAATTACTATTATTATTTCACTTCCCCCCCAAAATAAAATAAACAAAAACATTACTACGTTAGATACAAAAGATATATATATATATATATATATTATATATATATATATAGTATATATTCTATATAGTCGAGTTGTGTTGAGAGAGAGGGGAAAGTTGTTTACCTTAAATAAGTCGTAGATCGAAGGGCTTTCTTTCTTGTTATTCAAAAATGTTAAACTGCAAACACGGTATCTCGGCTGATGTGCCGACCTGATTCATAATTATTGGGTCGTACCCTGCTCGACGGATCCATTCGTTTCTCAGAACGAACATTTTTCCACTGAGACGTTGTAGAAGCTGATCGGCCCCCTTTCTCTGAATAGAAACGGCAAGCTTTCACTATGCAGTTGGCCGCATTTTTTTCAGCATCTGATAGTGGCAAAGGCTACCGTCCTTCATAGATTAGAAGGAGGACAACGGGGATCACACACTGATTTTTTTTTGTTCTTCTTTTTCAACCTTGTCAGCACTAAAAGAGTGCAAACCAACAATATGATCGTTAAAAAAAATAATGGCTAAACCAACCTAACTTCTACCGTTCTACCCATCTTCTCATTGGACCCCCCCCCCCATTTGATACGATTGAAAATCTCACTCTGAACTCGGATAGATAATCGGTTTTGTCTCATGAATTGCCGTAGAATTCGTTTTTTCTTTCTTCCCCCCTTTCTTCTGTTTGTTTCTTTTTCTCTTATTTTTATTTTTTCCCCTTCTAAACTGGGTCTTGTATTTTATTTTCTGGCTAGAGAAAAATAGCTTTTTGTTTGTTTTGTTTTTTTAACCGAAACGAAAGCAAATTCACTTTCTTTCTTTTGAGAGTAAATTATAAAAAATAAGATTAACTACTTTTTCATTTCTTTTCTCAAAAAAAAGAAAGGTATTTCCTATAACTCTACAAAAAAAGGGGAACCACTCGAATGAATTTTTACCAAATATCTACTAAGAAAAGAAGACGGGGTTAGGTTGTATGTTTAATGGAAATAATGGGTAGATAATTAACAAGATAAAAATTCATTCAGAGTGCGTTCCCCTATTTTTTGTTGAGTTATAGGAATATAACAAAAAAGAAGCAAAAAAGAAAAAAGATTACTAAAAATCAATTAAAAATTCGTTAAAAAGATGATGAAAAATCAAATAAAATCGCATGAAATATTTCAATGAAAATCTTTAAACTCTAAAAGTTTAAAATCAATTTAAAAATAAGATTATCAATTACAATTCGCTGATTTTTAAAATCCCTTTCTAAATTGGTTTTGTATTATTTTTCTGGTTGTGAAAAAAATTTTTTAAATGATATAAGATAAAAAAAAAAAAAAAAAAAAAAAAAAACTGGTAATTTCTTTCTTTCTTAACGCGGAAACCGAAAATAAATCTCAAATTTATAAACATTTTTTAGGAATGTAAACTGTAAAGATATGAAAACTCTATTAAGATTTTATCAATTTTTTTAAATCTCAAAGTTTAAAATCAATTCGCTGAAAAAAAAATCAATTAGAAATTTTAATTTTTTTTAAATCAATAAAATCACTAAAAAAAGTTTTAAAAAAAACATGACTTTTCATAATTATTAACAAAACAAAATTACACTCAGTTAAAGTATAAAAATTATACTTTAACCTTAAGATGTAAAATATTTTGGTCATTACTATAATGATACTATAAATTGTTATTTGTTGCGTTTTTAGGGAATTCTCTTCCCATTGTAAAATCTTTGTATGCCTTCTAATAACCTTTTAAGCCAATATATCCCTTGTACTGATGTACTGCCAATTTGTGGCTTCATTTTCAATTTTTAAAACTAATAAAATTCAAATTAAATCATTATATAAAAGTTTTGAAAGAAATAACTGCGGCATTATAAAAATTCATTCATTATAAATCAACATTAAAACAATTCATTAAATCGATAATTCCCTGATATTTTTTTTCAATTCGGGGGAGTTAATATGATTTACGCATGCTTTGCGCAGTGCCAACTTATTCTTGTTTGATTTATTTTTTATCACCACACAACACACACGCACACTTAAAAAAAATTATAGACATAAAAAACTATAAGTTTATTCTTAATTCTTGGGGCTATTCTGATCCCTATGAGTCAAAATTGACACAAAAAGATCCTTCTAATTTGGGTGCGTACGAACTTCCTGTGGTCGTGCAAAAATGACTTAGTCTCCGTCGGCCATTGCTCTTACAGAGAGCCTCAGACACCAAGAAAATAAACACAGCTCTTACCCTTTTATGGACGAGGGAGATTTCTGCCTAGGGATACTTAAAACATATTTGGGATACCTTGGCCATGGGACCAGGGCGCTATCAAGGGTAATTCTGCTGGACAATACGCCTAGAGTATTCAGTTCGATCCTTACTAAGTAAAAGGTTCCCTATATAGAAAAAGAGTACCTTTAAAAGTATTATATTAAATGAGTAGAGCAGTGACAATAGTCTAACCCTCACGACTGATGCTCACTACTTTTGACCCGTCCAGACTGACTATGTAAATACCTAAGAATTGAAATTACCAATTTTGGTGGCATCACTAAGTGTTACTAAGCTAGTTCCACAGAACCATTTTAATCCTCTTTTCTGTAGTGAGGTCGATCCTCACTGAGTGCCATTTCGTGACGCCACAGTGCTTGTTAGCAAATAATGTCGGTATCAATGTTTAAAAAACTAATAACTTTAATCTTCTTGATTGACTGTTTTTATATGAGAAAAATGACTTAGAATTAGGGCAAAAGTATAGTTACATTAAAAGTGGTGTTTCAGTTTTATAATATACGTTATTATCAATCAATTGAACTGACTTTGTGTCCGATTATATTATGTAAAATGTAATATCTTCGGAATACTATTGTTACAACATTTCTATATTTTATATTTTTTTTTAAATTTCTAATTTTCGGAAAGCAATCACCTTCTTCATTCAAATTTAGGGGAAGTTATTTTGCTTTTTTATTTTTTTTTTACCATATTGTTTGGTCTGCTAGCAACAAAGTCAAAAGCCATTATCGAAATTTATAAACTGAAAAATGACCATAAAGTCAGGGTCATGTTTTACAATAAATCTAAAATTGTTAAATTGAACATTCCAAAGGTCATAAAATCGGAACATAAAAATCAATGTCCATTATGTTATTAAATTCTACTGTAAAACCAGAACCCCAATATGCGTCACCTTATGCTAGTTTTCATATTTTTTAAAAATGGAAAAAATTTCAAGAAAATTATCAAAAAAAAAAATTCCGAAAGAAGTACAAGTTTAATTTTCAAATCAGAGCAACTTAAAAATTATATTTAAGTAAATTTATTTGTCAAGGATTGAAAAAATTACGAAGAATCGGGATATTCGAATCTTAACCTAAACTGGGTCAGGAAACAAGTACATCACTAGATTATACCCAAAAATGGCCTAAAAATGGGTTTTTTGACAAAATGACTTAGCCCCAAAACCAGGAATTATCGAGATTTTAATGAAATGTTCAGTGTTATTTGTAATCTCTCT
>CM042154.1:51028583-51138583 GCA_023376005.1 Doryteuthis pealeii
AATTCGCTCTAATGATTATCAGTTTGTATTCCAAAGAGGACACAAGAAATATTATATATATTTTTTTAAGAAAATAGAGCATGGGTGATTTAAAACATTCATTCGAACACCATAGTTCAGTGGTGTTTTTCTTAAAATATACTGACTGTATCCACTTGCAGAGAGGTATGACCCTTCTCCCCCATCTTCCCCCAAAAAGAAGTGTCCCTGGGTATGATACTAAATATATTCTGATTGTGGAACTCCTTTTTGGGGAGTGTGGTAGTACCCCTCATAACCATACTCCTAGTTCCACTCTGCGCTCGAGGGCAGTAAGAGAGTCACTCTGTGGGTCAAATAACTGTTTAAAAGATAGGAATACTTTGAAACCATTATAAGTGTAAATTGGAGGTGCGTTCGTCTAATGGTTAGAGTCTTAGGAAATGGAACTTGTCGACCCGCGTTCAAATCCTGGATGAAGCTGTTTGCATTTCACATAGCTCGGTATATACCCTTGGGAAAGGTATGAATCCAACTATTCTCCCTCCAGCTATGGGAGTAAATAGTAGGGCAGACTAGTTCTTTAACCGTTGGCTAGTAACCCAGTCTAGAAGAAACTCTGATCAAACTGTTAAACTCCGCTTAAGAAATGGACCTGTGTCACATCCCTGTCTGTGCGGAGGATTGGTAAGAAATTTATAAACTGTTAAAAGCATTTGTATTGTAACTGCTTAAAAGATGGCTTTATCAGGCGTCAATTAAATAGCTCTGTGGAGGGCTTTTATTTTGGGCTGAAGGTCTAACAAGACACTCGCCCTGTCGGCTTAGTCGGGCGTTAGAATGCACGACTGGCACCTCTGCAGAGGATAGGACCTCCTCCCCAATGGGGGCCACCTGTGGCCGTGGTCGCGATCCGTGATGCTTAAGATAGACCCAGGTGGATTGAGCAGTTCATGATTTTGCAGATTTCCACTTTGGCCATTCTCTTGGGCTAGCAGGCGCCGATCAAGCGGCTAGGTCACTTCAAGCCCTAGCACCTATATGATTGCCCCAACCCTATCTGCCCTTATGGGCAGCCCCAACCCCTTTTTATCATATGGGTGCTAAAAGGTGATGACTGAGGGTCTACCTTGTCCTGAGAATTTGACGTAAACTCTATCTGATGTGAGTTCCAGTTTTGGAGTATTGGGGAATGTGGAGCACCCCTCATCACCATTTGCCTCCCTGGTCCACTCTGACCTGGAGTGGTAGTACCTTTTAGGTTCCATCTATGGGTTAAATAGAAATGTATTATTTATAAAAAAATTGTATTATCCAATTAAGAATGATTTTTGTCAAAACTTTATCGGCATTTAAATGGACCTACTGAGGTTATATGCCGCTAAAAACAAATCAAAACAAAAACCTAACAGATGGCCACTTAATGCATGAGGTGGCTTATAAATTTGAGCAATATTTTTCCAAACAAGTTTTCCTTAAAAACAATTATATAAATTATATTTATTCGGCACTTATTGCAAAGCTACATGATTAAACAACATTTTTGCTTTACCATTCAGGGTCAGTACAAATAGTTATGCTATAAGAAACAAATAAACTACAGAAGAATTCAAACTTGATTGCTACATTTAACAGTGATGCTGATTGGCTTTTTGGTTTAGTGCGTCCTGGGACGCACACATTTGCTTTGAATGAGTCCCCAGCGGTCCAACTAACCATCTAACTCCTACCTTGAACCTATCCTGTGTAATTCATTTCTAAGAAACTATTGAAATGTATTTACAGTTAACAGGAAATGGTGAGGAGGGGGAGGAAAAACACTGGATGCATGAATATGATTTTACTGCATCCTTTTAGATTTTTGTGAGTCAGGGTACACGTCCTGTGTCCCTTACCTATCAGCATTTCTGATTTAAGTATTACATTAATATTTACAAGCTTACCTTTTAAAAGTTCATCGATTCATTTCTTCTGCGTTGGTCCTTACTTTCCTACAAACAATTATTTCTATTTCATGGAGAGTCTGCTAGTTTTCACAATTGTTTGGATTATTCCAAGTTATAAAAATTGTTATTGTACAAAAATAAAAACAATCAGAACAAAATCACAGTAATTAAAACTTGGGAATCTAAAATTTCAGCCTTGCAGGTTCTGATTCCAAAATGATATGATATGTTGTCAAAACATGTTCATCTCATTGATCTGTTCACATCTATTTGTGAGATTTCTGATTTAACCACTTGGATTACATTTGTGATGTCACATTTCAGTGAGCTGCCTCTTTTATGTAGGCCTCTTGGCTTTATTTCTTTGCAGGCATTACTTTCAGTTACACCATATATTTCATTTAAAAATATTTTTTTTAAAAATCTATATGATATAATTTGATTACTTTTTGAATTTCAATTAATCTTTTTAATAATTGCAAAATAATCGTTAAATAGGATGAAAGAATCCCATATCGGCTTTGGTCTATATTACATGTTGTATGTTTGAGAGTGATATTTTGGCTTGTTGCCTTTTTATTGGCATTTCAACCTTGTTGGGTTATTTATGCCGAAGACGTTTTGTTCTATCAGGCTTCATGGGTATTCAAAAATATTTTTCTATTTAGCCCATACAGCAGAACTCAACAGGTACTACCACCCGGGTCAGAGTGGGTGTTAATGGTGATGAAGGGGTACTCCACACAGCTCCAAAATTGAAACTTCAACATTAGATGCAGGTTTAACATCATACCCAGACAGTAAGACCTTTTAGGCACTGCCTTCTAGCACATATGATAAATAGGGTTGGGGTAATTGATATAAGCGCTAGGGCTTTACATGACCAGCCAATTGATTGGAGGGGCCTCTCTGACTGCCTGTCTAGCCTAAGTAAGGACCAAAGTTAAGGTGTTGCAAGTCATGGACTACTCAGCCACCAGGATTCCATCCTTAAGCATAAACAGGTCACACACCACAGCCTCATTGGGGGGGGTCAGCATATTCTACAGTCCAGAAAGTGATGTGTAGTATATATTGCTGTAGGTAATTTGTGTGATTTTTTTTCTTTTTCGACCTGTTAAAAGTCTTATGTACAGGGTGCTCAAAAAAAAAAAAAAAAAAAAAAAAATAACAGAATTTGGGTTCTGTTTTCTTTGTACGGTAGTAACAGTGCATCAGTAATAGTATATATACAGAATTACCCCAAGAAAAACAGAATTTGTTTTCTTTGTTTTTTTTTGGGGGGCACATTGTATATTAAATTCCTTTCCAACATAAGGCTTTTAAAAGTCATAAATGAATTCCTGTAAAAGTCTTGGCCCATAAACATGTGCCCAATGTATGGTTTATCATATATTGACAAATTTGCAATATCCAATTTAAGCCAACAGTGGGACAGTTCCTCCTCACTTTGGCTAACAATTATCATTGCTTTTTTAAATTTTTTTTATTTCAGCTTTGGTACCATACACATATATAATATATATTGACAAATTATACATAACATACATACATACATATATTATATATATATACATTATACATATTTTAATAAATTTTTGAACAAATCCCCACTAAGAAGTTTGGTGCAACATTATAATTCCTTTCTTTTAATTTCAGCTTTTGTACCACACATACACATATTTTGACAAATTTGCAATGTCCAATTTAGCCAACTGTGGGACAAGTCCTCCCACTTTTGGCTCATTCCTTTTTTTTATTTTTATTTCAGCTTTGTACCATAATAAACTAAATTTATATATATTTTAAAAATTGGTTGCATTATCAAACATTTTTGTTTATATGAACAATCTTCACTATTGATGAGAATATTAAACTAACATAAAAACAATAATTTCTATTCGTATGAGAGTTGCATAAATAAATTCATGTCAGAATTGATATTGTATTTTTGTAATATCTTGACCAAAATGAAAAAGAGGAAAATCTCTAAACAAATACAGCAGTATCTCGACTTATGAGTTTTGATTCGTTCCGTTCATAACTCAATTCCTCATATATCAAATCAATTTTCCCCATTTGAAAAAACTGAATGCCATTAATCCGCTATCTAGTCCCTACCCCCCCAAAATACCCCCTTTTTTTTTTTTGTTAGGCTTTTTAAATAAGAAAATAGCATTGTATTGTGTAAAAAGATAATAAAAAGAATGTAATGAACTATGTTGCTGTTAATATGACATGACCAGCCAATTGATCAGAGGAGGCCTCTCTGACCGCCGTCTAGCCTAAGTAAGGGCCAGTGTGAAGTGTGGCAAGTTCATGACCTACTGTAATATGTTTTAGTGTTTATTTTTCTAATAAATCTTATTTTCTTGACATAATGAATTTGGAAATTTAAATGTTTTTAATGAACTTATAAACATCAGCATATCTGAAGTTCACCTCTACCTCAAATTTCAGCTCTCAAAACAAAGACTGAAAAAAAGAGTTTAGTTCCAGGTGGCCTTGCTTCTCATGCAGCACCTGCCCTCTCCTCTAAAAGGAGACTGGACTGAGTTAATTGCTCAGTGCCTGAGGTGCCCATTAAAGTGAATGCTGACGGTGCTAATCAATTTCTAAAACTGTCTTTGGCAGGATAGGATTCTTTCCTGCAGAGCCACCCCCACATTAAATCTACCTTGTGGGACTGATAAAAAAAACTTCCAGATTACAAATATTTAGTTATAAATACCTTTATTTTTGTAGAAATAAAATTTTGAAATGGATAAAAGTTTTCAAATAAGTAAAAACTTTTGTTTTTAATTTGATATTTCAATTTATGGGAATTATCAAATGAATCTTAAAACAATAACAGCCTAGGGATTTAAAAATTTTAAACTAAGAAAAATGTAATAAGGAAAAAAGTAAGAACTATTTTTTTTACTTAATTTATTTCATAATTCCCTATATAATTAATTTATCAAAATTAAGCAATAACAGCTTAGGATTGAAAAAATAAGAGAAAAGTATGACATCAATACTTAAATATATTTTGAGTCTGGTCAAAGGCCATGGTTACCAATATCTATGCAGAGATTTTACAAATTAAACTAAATTAAATGTAAAAACTTTATTTTTTTTTTTTTACTTGATTAATTTTATTGTGAATAATTAAACAAATATTTATATCAAATGACACATCCATGATTTAAAGAAAAAAATATTGATTTCATTAAACTAAGTCTGGCTTAAGGCCAGGGTAGTTGGACACTTGTAAGAAAGGATCGAACATACAACACAAGCGGGAATTGGCCCAGGAAATGAAAGCAAGGAAGAAATTTTAAAAAAATCGAATATATATATATATATATATATATATATATATATATAGTTAATGGTGTGCCCGGTCGAATCGCGGTTGTGTCTCACTCCTTGTGCCGTCGTCGTCGCCGCCGCTGCCAAATACACACTAGGCCACCGTCGCCGCCGCCGCCATCATCCGACAACTTCGTCGCCACACCGGCCTCTGCCGCCATTTGACTTTGCGTGCAAATATCGAAGCCTTTTGTAAAACATGGTGAATTTCTGCGCTGTTTCCGGCTGTAGCAGTAAACACAAAAACTGGGAGCGGCATCTCCTTTCACAGGTGAGGGACCCTTCGTTTAATTCCATTTCCTTGTTTTCATTTCCTATTTTCTTCCTATTGTTGCACCCCTTCTCACTTTATGTGTGTATATGTTTCGTGCGCCACGCACACACACACGTGTGTGTGTTGTATAATCTGTGTGTGTGGTATACTAATATATATATAATAATTATATATAGTTACCGGCAGAAACTGGGGTGTAAGGGAGAAACTTCCTATTTTAAGTGCTTGAAAATTTCAGTTGAGATCATGGTTGAATATATAAATATGGAGGCCTTTTATTCATTTATAGTGATACTATTTCGTATGTGGTTGAAATATCTGGATGTCAAATCTGAGTTTTCAAATTAAAAGATTGTTGAATAGTTAATTTAAAAGTATTCCTCAAATTATGATAAAAAAATAATTTTTAAAAACAAAGTTTAATAAAGATTTATTTTTTATTTTAAGAAAGAAGCGCTATGAATTTTTTAAGCCTTGAAAAAAAAAAACACGTAAATCTTTTTTTGTTTTTATTTACTTTTTTTCTCTTTTACCTTTACTTTTTTAATCATTAATTAACAACAAAATTCATTTTGTTGATTTAATTTAGTGCTACCTTTTCAATTATTTCTTCAGCGAATAATTACAACAGATGTGTACGAAGCTATTTATTTTCAAAAGCGTCAATAACAGAAGCACAAGAATTTAAAAAAAAAAAAAAAATCTAATAATCCGAATTAATAAAATTTCTGTTATCAAGTAGTAAGATCTTATATTTTAAATAAATCTTTACTTTAAATATAAAAGTGCGGGTATTTTACCCCCACAGGGGTACAATAAATAAGTAACTTTATTAAAAAAAACAAACAAACGCGAAGAAACTTAGTTTCTTCGTATTTGTTTTGTTTTTGTTTTTGTTGGTTTTTTTTGTAGAGGAAATTAATTTTTCATTTCTTGAAATAGAATTTAATGACGAAACATGTAAAAAAAATCTGTTTAGATAAACATTTTGGTAATAAAATTTGCTCGTAAATCCTAACATTTAAATAAACTGAACCCCCATTTTATGTCCGTGTTTTTGCAAAAAAATGTTTATTTTTCTTGCACCCGTTATTTTACAATACTAAACATATTCCTTTATTTATTTAATATTTCACTTCAATATGTATATTATAAAATTTTTATTTTGTGAGAATGTTTAATTTAAAGTGGGGGTTTCGTTTTACACTTTAACTTTTTACTCGTAAATTCTACCATAAATGCCCAAGTCTAATTTTCATGGCAGGAAATTTACGAGTAAACAGTTGAATATTACTTTTTGTTGTTATTTCTGTTTTTTTTTTTTTTTTTGGCTTTGGTACTCTAAAATAAAAACGTCAGAATTTAATCATCGTCGACGAAAAAACAAAATTACGGTCATAAAAGGAAATTATGAACTTTGTTTAGTAAATTAGGGTGTCCCAGAAAAACAGAACCCACAAATTTTGTAATAAAACTGCTAATTTAACTAGGGGAGTTTAGGGTTTGGTACTGTTTTTGTCTGGGTCACCTGTACAGGGTGACTCAGAAAAAAAACAGAACCCAAAATTATTTATTATTTTCCAAATAAACTAACCCTAAACCGCTAACCCTAAACTCCCCTAGTTAAAATTAACAGTTTTATTACAACATTTGTTGTTCTGTTTTTTCTGGGACACCCTAAATAAAGAACGTTTTAGAATATTTTTTTTTTACAATCTGATAGATTGGTGTGTAATCGATAATAATCCATCGAAAAAAGGAAAAAAAAAATTAAAACAAAAATTTTAGATGTCAGGTCCGGCCGAATTTTTTTTTAGCACTTTTTAGCACTGACAATTTTCACAAGTTCTTTAAATTTAATTTTTCATAAAAATATAAATTTTACCAACAATAAATGTCTTCATTGTGCAAGGAGGAACCTTCTTAAAAATATATTCACCACGCGAAGGGAACATAAAAACTTAAACACGCGACTTGTAAACAATTACATTCATCATCGTTTGTAAATTTTACTATAAACTTATTTTAATTTTTAAAATAATAGCGAATAATTTCATAAACAAAAAGAGATTCATTTGCCAATAAATTCCTGTTAATTGCGGAATAAAATAAACATGAAAACTGCCAAAATTTCACGTGTCTAACAAAACTGTTATTTGTTTGTGGTTGCTTTTTTTTTTCTACAAAAATGTTTACTACTAGGTTAGTATAACAAATCTACAATAAAAATACTCGTGTAAAAAATATTTTAAGAACATTCAGTTTAACTTTCAGTGGTTCAATAATTTTTTTTTCTTTTAATTAGATTAGTATAATTTCAAGTTTACTATTTTTTGAAAGGAATGTAAAAAAAAAAAAAAAAATAAATAAATAAATAAATAAAAGAAACAATGTACTTTTGGAAATAAAGTGATCCTTAATGAATGAATCATGAAATAACTTGGGAATGAAGTTGAATTCGTTCACAAATCACACTGTTAAAGACCGTGGTCACAAGGGGAGATAATTTTGATCTTTTGGGCTTCCATATTTTTAAATTGACGATTTTTAAAAAATCGTTTTAATTCTTTTTAAATAATCTTTCCAGGGTTTCCGCATTTTTAACTTAGATTTTTCAAAGATAAAATTCTGGCTATCTTTGTTAAAATTGCTAATTAGGCCGTTCTGCGGTTCAACATTATTAAATTGACCTTGAAATTTTTTAAGGTAGTCCAAAACCCAGTTTACTTAAAGATAGAATTTTTTTTTTTTACATCAAATTTAAAGACAACTAATATTTTATATGAACTACGAAAAAAAAAAAAAACCTGCTACATATAATTATTTTTGAAGTTTTAAGAAAATGAAATTTTAAATTTTTAAAATCACTTTTTTAGGTTATTTGAAATTTATATTTTTTATTTTTTTATTTTTCTATATATTCTTCATGATATGATTTTCAAGAAATGTAAAAATTAGGGACCGGATTTTTTTTTCTCAAATGGTCAAAGGTCAAAACCCCCCCACATCTGAATTATAAAAAAAGTATTTTTTCAAGTTTCTTCCATAAAATAAACTAATCCTTATAAAATTAAGTCGTGGGAAAATATTTTGGTGAAAATTTCATTAAAATCGGACAATTCCCTGATTTTTGGTAATTGTTTTAAAATTAAGAAATTAAAAAAAAAAAAAAAATTACCTCCCTTGGCATTGTTTGCCGTAGCTATATATATATATATATATAGTTCAAATTTGCATGACTGAAGAAAAAACAAGAGCCTTCCCTTTTCCTTGTCCACCTTTACTCATCTTTAATATTTAATCTTTCTTTTTTAGTTTTATGAATAATTTTTAAATCTTTGTTCTTAATTCCTCATTTATTTTATTCATTTAAAAAAGATTTTTAACAACGTCTTAAAAAGACAACTTAAATAAATAAATGTGGACCCGATTTCTTTGATTGTCTCTCTTCTCTCTCCTCTCTATCTCGCGTTTTCTTCTCCTTCTCTCTTATATACTACTATCTGCCTCTCTTCAAAAATGAATATTTTTTTCAGTCTTCCCCACTCTCCTTATTTTCTTGTACATTTCTTTCCCTATTATTTCAGAATTTCGTCTTTTTCTTTATCTATTCATATCTCTCTCTTCTTTGTTGCCCCTCTCTTTATTTCTCCCTTCTCTCTCTTTTTTCCATTTAAATCTTGATTTAAAGAACCGACCTCAATGAAAACAAACAGAAGAAAAAAATGTTTACACACAAAAAAAAAATAAATAACATAAATTCGAAAAGTAATGAAAAAGTAGTAAAACATTTATGCAAACTTGCATACTATAGCTCTCCCCTGAAAACTCGGGGTCCATTCTCAAGACAGCACCTCCCGATTCAACCGAAGTATATTTTGTCAAATAAATATCTCACTATAAAAATAAAAATGCCCTTTATGTTATATTTTAGGGACTACATAATGAATTGAAGCAATTCTTAACAAAATGAATTCACAAATTAACAGCAACTTTTTTTCTTTTCTTTTTTCTCGTAAACATTTTTTTATGTTAAAAAAACAAAAAAAAAAAAAATTGCTTTTCTTGATTCAGTTGTGATGCGAACCCCGACCGTAATTTTAGATAGATATTTTTTTTTAATATAAACTTTTTTTTTTCCTTACCAAAAAAGCATAAACTTCAAAAATTTAAACTTCGCGCATATTTCAAATTCTTTTTTTTCTTTAAGTTTTTGCTTTACATAAAAACAACAACAAATAAAAAAAAAAACAAACGGAATTCTTTGGGGGGGGGGATTAATAAATCTATTTGACAAACATTAAAGATCGTAATCTTATTTCTATTCTTAAGACATTTTTTTCAAAACCTAGACGTAAAATTTAAAAGACTTTGTCAATTTTTTTTTTTTTTTTTCAAGTTTCAAAGTGAATATTTTGCTGGCTCGAAAAATTCGTTTTATTTTAATATATCAAAATAAATCGATTACCAATTTGTTATTATTTCATTTTACTGTTTGAAAAAAAATCCGTTTTGATATTAAATATTAAAACGGATTTTTTTTCCAATTGTAAAATTAAATAATAACAAATTATTTTTAAACGGAAAGTTTAAAAAGTTATTTACAGTTTCAATTATTAGGTTTAAAAAAATGTTTTTATTATAATCAATATTAGTTATTTTTTGTTTTGTTATTTGTTGACAATAACATTGTTTCAGACTTAATTAAATTTTTTTAAATAATTTTACATGTTGGAATCGTACAAAGTTTACAAACGTAAACAACATGTATTTTTTTTTAATAAATCGCATTTATTGCCAACTTGAAACGATAAATAAACGTACAAAATAGAAAATTATATTATTATTACTATATATTATAATTAATGATAAAATATTATATTATTAAAACAAAAAAATACTGAATGTTTATAACAATATGTAGGTGTGTCAAGACTTTCGGACCACCCTGTATGTTATTGTTAACAAATGCAAAAATGTTTCCTATACAAAAAAAAAAAAAAAAAAATTACCAAGATATGTTATGTTCTTGTTTAAAACAATTATCGTTATTTTCTTACAATTTACTTTTATTTTGATAAGATTAAACTTTGTCATTAATTACCTAGTCCTATGTAATTTTCTTTTGAGAATTAATAAACACTTAAAAAAAAATAATTCGGTTTATAACTTATTTTAGATAAACAAGGATGATAAAGTGATAAAAATAAGAAGACTATTTATCTTTAACCATGTTACAACTTGAAAAGTTGTTGTTTTTTTGTTTTTTTCATTTTTTTCATTATGAGAATTACATTAACAACCCAAAAATAAGTTTAGAACACTTAAAAAAAAACAAAAAAAACTTGTTTTCCTTTTTTTAATTTTTTTTATTCGGGAACGGGTACAAATCACCTTTGATTTCTGCATTTTAAAGTAAATAGTATTTATGATATTTGTTTACTAAATATATAGTACTTTTTTTTTTTTTTTTTAATTTTTTTTTTTTAATGATTTTATTTGTATTTGATTTAAATTTAAAAAAAGACTCAATCATGGGACTATTTTTCAGCATTCACCGCTTCAAGTTAAATTCCGGAAAAAAAGACCCCTACCCTATGAAACCTTTGTTGTTACTGTTTTTTTTTAATCCTTCAATTTTTTGGTAAAAATGTTCAAAAAAGATTAAAAGAAATAATAACGACTGAAAAACTTAAATTAACTTTATTCTACTATAAACTGACTGAAAGACAATATTTTAAAATCTTTCTTTCTCTCATCGCAAAACTTGGACATTTTAACACTAGTTGAAAGAACATTTTTTTAAACTTAGGAAAAAAGGAACTTGCATTTTACTTTGACACTGATAATGTATAAAAAATAATAATAATTGAACTAAATAATAAAAAACTATAACTACTACCAAGTCATTTCTCTTCTTCAGTCCGGAGGTTCTAGAATTATGTTTTTATGTATTTTTTTCATTTTACAAGAGTGTAATCGTCTTTGTTGTTTTTCATACAACGATTCATTACTCAGTCTTCTAGTATTGAATGAATTAAAAACAAAACAAAAAACTGGGGATAAATAAAACGAAAAAACATATCGGAATATATCAGCCAAAAAATGGTGTTAAATGTTACACAACAAAAACAAGTGGTATGGAATAAGGCAAATACTAAACACTTTCAGCTTAGACCTTCAGAAAGCATTAGCTCTCTCTCTCTCTCATTTTGGCATTATATATCTATAATTTTGTGCATTATCTATCTCTATCTCTATCTCATTTGTGTATTATCTATCTATCTATCAACTCATTTGTGTATCTATCTCTCAGCTCATTTTGTTGACTATCTATTCTCTGCTTTCTCCCTTTCTTCTAATCCTCTCAGTTGACTTGAATATCTTAGTGTCATCTTTGTCTTTCCCTCATAAAGTCAAACCTTTTAAGTGATATAAGTTATGGAATTAGAAGCAGAATTGACAAACACAAGAGTTCAAATTTCAGTTGAGTCTGTTTATGTTTACTTTATATCAATACTTTGGGGGAAATCTAGCCTTGCTTTAGGTGATTTTGAGTAAGAAAATAAATATCATTTGCTCTGATTTGACCCCAAGGGTATTAGCACTATGTGAAATGCAAACAGCCTTGTCTAGGCTTTGAAGTCGTCTCCTCATGTCCATACACTATGACATTAGCCATTAGACCACCATGCCTCATATGGATATATATAGAGGTGCGTGGTATAATGGTTAGAGTCGTAAGAAACGGACTCATCGACCAGAGTTCAAATCCTAGACGAAAACTGTTTGCATTTCACATAGTGCTAATACTCTTGGGAAAGGTATGAATCCAACATATTCTCTCCAGCTATAGGTAAATAGTAGGGCAGACTGGGCTCTTCAAACCTTGCTGAGGCAACCTGTCTAGTAGAAGGAAACTGTTAAACCCTGCTTAAGAAATTGACCCTGTATTGCATCCTGCTTGTGCAGGGGGTTGGTATGTATATACATATGGATATATATGCAGAAAAATTAATGACAAATTAACAAGAAAAAATTATTGCTTGAGCAACTTTGAAGAATGAATACAAGTGAAAATGAGTAATACAAAGAGTTGTATGAAGGAAATGTCCTAATAGGAAAATAGTATTTTAGCAGAGAAAAGTCTTGAGTTGATGTAGTAATAGCTAGTAGAAAGGAAAATGTAGACTTGCATATTCTTGTGTGCCATGTGACACTAGTTGCTGGGGGTTTCCTCGCCCCCCTGTCCAGTAGACAGAGAATGCACTGTTAGATCTCTCAAGACCTAGATAGTGAAAAAAAGATTTGACTTTGGCACTTTTCTTTTATATTGTTTGTTCGCTATGCCACCTAGTGCCGATTGGCAGACATGGAAGGTAATTACCTATTATGTCCCTTGCAGCAAATAGGTGAACTGTTTCTGTGATGGTATTCACCCTGGGTTGGTTGAGCCAGCTCCATTTAATGAATTCACCTGTCAATGTCATGGGTTTGTATCATAAGTAAAGTCGTCAAATTTATTGAAAGAGTAAAAATAAAAAAATAAAACCATTTGAAATGGAAACTTAAGTTCTGTCCTCCTCAAATAAATGTTGTGAGCATCTATTAATTACACTGGGAACACAGTTTTTGTTGAATTGGATCTGACACTTGTTTTTGACTATTTTTTTTTACCTCTAAATCCAAAAATGACCCCAGGTTTTCTATATCACGGCAACTTTTTGAGCTATGGGATACCCTCGACTTTTCTCAAAAAAACGTAAAAAAATACAGCATCTAACACATTTTTGCTTATTCTATGGAAGAATTTGAAAAATGTATATATAATGGAAATAAAACATTACACTGGGCATCACAAATGTTGTTGAGCTAGATCTGACACTTGTTTTGGACAAACTTTTGGACTCTGAATCCAAAAAATTTCCCCATTTTTTTCTCCATCACATCATCTTTTTTAAGTAACATTTGGTCTCAAAAAACATTAAAATACTTCATGTGACAAATTTGAGCTTATTTTATAGAATTAAAAAAATTTACAATGGAAAATGATAAAAAAAATTGCTTGAATATAATGTTTATACAAATTCATCTTGTTTCTACAAAGGATATTGTTACTCTAAGTCAAATTGTGTGCAAGTAGTTAAAATAAAAAATTTACATATATGTTTTTCCTTGAGTGTTCAATACCCCTGTATGCTCGATAGTCAGCCATCATATTTACATCCATATACTTTAATACTGTTCCTCCTAGAATTTCAAATTTGGTGGAATCCTTCATCTTGCTCATAGCTGACCACATCAAAGGTTTTTCAAGAAAGCAAGATGGCTATGCAGAAAATGGAACTTAATGCACATGTTGCAATCAAGCATTTTGTGGCTATCCAATTTCAGTGTTCATTGCTCATGCATTTCCAAAAAATTCTTGACAAGGTAACGAACTGGTCAAAAACCAAGCATTCTTTCGGTTCTAACATATTTCCGATGAAATGTTTGTCTTTGATAAATTCCAGAATCTGTAGACCATCAAATACACGGCCTTGATTTTTTTTCAATTGACAGGCCAGGAAATGTCAAAATGTGGTTCTTGAAACACTTGCCTTCAATTGGCAATGCTTTAATGAATTGTTTCAAGAGACGTTTGTTTCATGTGCAAGGTAGGAATGTAATTTTCTTTATGTCAGCAAATGGCTCCTGTAGAATGTTGGGATCAACAGGTTTGAGGTCAGATCTTGGAGACCAATTCTTCTCCACCCAATGCTTTTCTCAAGCTCTACTGCCCCACCCTGGGACTGGGCGTATAGCTGATAGTAGACTAGGATACTCAATTTTACATTTGTTATTCTTGTTATATGGTAAAGTTTGTATTAAACAAAGTTACAGTCTATGCAATGATATTTTGGCTCTTTCCAAATCATAGGTATACCAAATGCCAACTTATCCCATGTTCCCTTGATTCCACATCCGTAAGTTCTCAACACACTGCTTTCACATCTTGTAAGGGACTCAAACTTGTCTGAATTGACACGTTTTAATTCAAAATATGCAAAATAGACTAGCTTCACAAATGCATTGATGTTGCTTTGAAAATCAACCTGTCACCAGATCTGAAAAATTTTCATTCATTTTCAATTCAATGAATGCAATCAGTTGGTTAATTCTTTTATTGAAATGAATGAAAATTTTTCAGATTGGTGACTAGGTTGATTCCTAGTCAAAGAACAAACATCAATGCATTTGTGAAGCTAGTCTATTTTGCATATTTTGAAATAAAACGTGTCAATTCAGACAAGTTTTGAGTCCCTTACAAGATGTGAAAGCAGTGTGTTGAGAACTTACGGATGTGGATCAAGGGAACATGGGATAAGTTGGCATTTGGTATCCTATGATTTGGAAAGAGCCAAAATATCATTGCATAGACTGTAACTTTTGTTTAATACAAACTTTACCATATAACAAGAATAACAAATGTAAATTGAGTATCCTAGTCTACTATCAGCTATACGCCCAGTCCCAGTGTGGGGCAGTAGAGCTGAGAAAAGCATTGGGTGGAGAAGAATTGGTCTCCAAGATCTGACCTCAAACCTGTTGATCCCAACATTCTACAGGAGCCATTTGCTGACATAAAGAAAATTACATTCCTACCTTGCACATGAACAAACGTCTCTTGAAAACAATTCATTAAAGCATTGCCAATTGAAGGCAAGTGTTTCAAGAACCACATTTTGACATTTCCTGGCCTGTCAATTGAAAAAAAATCAAGGCCGGTGTATTTGATGGTCTACAGATTCTGGAATTTATCAAAGACAAACATTTCATCGGAATAATGTTAGAACGCGAAAAGAATGCTTGGTTTTTGACCAGTTCGTTACCTTGTCAAGAATTTTTTTGGAAATGCATGAGCAATGAAACACTGAAATTGGATAGCCACAAAATGCTTGATTGCAACATGTGCATTAAGTTCCATTTTCTGCATAGCCATCTTGCTTTCTTGAAAAACCTTGATGTGGTCAGCTATGAGCAAGATGAAGGATTCCACCAAGATTTGAAATTCTAGGAGGAACAGTATTAAAGTATATGGGATGTAAATATGATGGCTGACTATCGAGCATACAGGGGTATTGAACACTCAAGGAAAAAACATATATGTAAATTTTTATTTTAACTACTTGCACACAATTTGACTTAGAGTAACAATATCCTTTGTAGAAACAAGATGAATTTGTATAAACATTATATTCAAGCAATTTTTTTTATCATTTTCCATTGTAAATTTTTTTTAATTCTATAAAATAAGCTCAAATTTGTCACATGAAGTATTTTAATGTTTTTGAGACCAAATGTTACTTAAAAAGATGATGTGATGGAGAAAAAAAATGGGGAAATTTTTGGATTCAGAGTCCAAAAGTTTGTCCAAAACAAGTGTCAGATCTAGCTCAACAACATTGTGATGCCCAGTGTAATGTTTTATTTCCCATTATATATACATTTTCAAATCTTCCATAGAATAAGCAAAAATGTGTTAGATGCTGTATTTTTTTACGTTTTTTTGAGAAAAGTCGAGGGTATCCCATAGCTCAAAAAGTTGCCGTGATATAGAAAACCTGGGGTCATTTTTGGATTTAGAGGTAAAAAAAAATAGTCAAAAACAAGTGTCAGATCCAATTCAACAAAAACTGTGTTCCCCAGTGTAATTAATAGATGCTCACAAACATTTTATTTGAGGAGGACAGAACTTAAGTTTCCATTTCAAATGGTTTTATTTTTTTATTTTTACTCTTTCAATAAATTTGACGACTTTACTTATGATACAAACCCACTGACATTGACAGGTGAATTCATTAAATGGAGCTGGCTCAACCAACCCAGGGGAATACCATCACAGAAACAGTTCACCTTATTTGCTGCAAGGGGACATAATAGGTAATTACCTTCCATGTCTGCCAATCGGCACTAGGTGGCATAGCGAACAAACAATATAAAAGAAGTGCCAAGTCAAATTCTTTTTTTCACTATCTAGGTCTTGAGAGATCTAACAGTGCATTCTCTGTCTACTGGACAGGGGCGAGGAAACCCCAGCAACCTAGTGTCACATGGCACACAAGAATATGCAAGTCTACATTTTCCTTTCTACTAGCTATTACTACATCAACTCAAGACTTTTCTCTGCTAAAATACTATTTTCCTATTAGGACATTTCCTTCATACAACTCTTGTATTACTCATGTTACTCTTGTATTCATTCTTCAAAGTTTGCTCAAGCAATAATATTTTTCTTGTTAATTTGTCATTAATTTTTTCTGCATATATATCCATATGTTATATACATACCAACCCCTCTGCACAAGCAGGATGCAATACAGGGTCAATTTCTTAAGCAGGGTTTAACAGTTTTCCTTCTACTAGACAGGTTGCCTCAGCAAGGTTGAAGAGCCCAGTCTGCCCTACTATTTACCTATAGCTGGAGAGAATATAGTTGGATTCATACCTTTCCCAAGAGTATTAGCACTATGTGAAATGCAAACAGTTTCGTCTAGGATTTGAACTCTGGTCGATGAGTCCGTTTCTTACGACTCTAACCATTATACCACGCACCTCTATATATATCCATATGAGGCACATGGTGGTCTAATGGCTAATGTCATAGTGTATGGACATGAGGAGACGACTTCAAAGCCTAGACAAGGCTGTTTGCATTTCACATAGTGCTAATACCCTTGGGTCAAATCAGAGCAAATGATATTTTTTTCTTACTCAAAATCACCCTAAGCAAGGCTAGATTTCCCCCAAAGTATTGATATAAAGTAAACATAAACAGACTCAACTGAAATTTGAACTCTTGTGTTTGTCAATTCTGCTTCTAATTCCATAACTTATATCACTTAAAAGGTTTGACTTTATGAGGGAAAGACAAAGATGACACTAAGATATTCAAGTCAACTGAGAGGAATTAGAAGAAAGGGAGAAAAGCAGAGAATAGATAGTCAACAAATGAGCTGAGAGATAGATACACAATGAGTTGATAGATAGATAGATAGATACACAAATGAGATAGAGATAGAGATAGATAATGCACAAAATTATAGATATATAATGCACAAAATGAGAGAGAGAGAGAGCTAATGCTTTCTGAAGGTCTAAGCTGAAAGTGTTTAGTATTTGCCTTATTCCATACCACTTGTTTTTGTTGTGTAACATTTAACACCATTTTTTGGCTGATATATTCCGATATGTTTTTCGTTTTATTTATCCCAGTTTTTTGTTTTGTTTTTTAATTCATTCAATACTAGAAGACTGAGTAATGAATCGTTGTATGAAAAACAACAAAGACGATTACACTCTTGTAAAATGAAAAAAATACATAAAAACATAATTCTAGAACCTCCGGACTGAAGAAGAGAAATGACTTGGTAGTAGTTATAGTTTTTTATTATTTAGTTCAATTATTATTATTTTTTATACATTATCAGTGTCAAAGTAAAATGCAAGTTCCTTTTTTCCTAAGTTTAAAAAAATGTTCTTTCAACTAGTGTTAAAATGTCCAAGTTTCTGCGATGAGAGAAAGAAAGATTTTAAAATATTGTCTTTCAGTCAGTTTTATAGTAGAATAAAAGTTAATTTAAGTTTTTTCAGTCGTTATTATTTCTTTAATCTTTTTGAACATTTACCAAAAATTGAAGGATTAAAAAAACAGTAACAACAAAGGTTTCATAGGGTAGGGGTCTTTTTTTCCGGAATTTAACTTGAAGCGGTGAATGCTGAAAAATAGTCCCCATGATTGAGTCTTTTTTTAAATTTAAAATCAAATACAAAATAAAATCATTAAAAAAAAAAAATTAAAAAAAAAAAAAAAGTACTATATATTTAGTAAACAAATATCATAAATACTATTTACTTTAAAATGCAGAAATCAAAGGTGATTTGTACCCGTTCCCGAATAAAAAAAAAATTAAAAAAAGGAAAACAAGTTTTTTTTTTTTTTTTTTAAGTGTTCTAAACTTATTTTTGGTGTGTAATGTAATTCCTCATAATGAAAAATAAATGAAAAAACAAAAAAACAAACAACTTTTCAAGTTGTAACATGGTTAAAGATAAATAAGTCTTCTTATTTTTTATCACTTTATCATCCTTGTTTATCTAAATAAGTTATAAACCGAAACATTTATAGCACTGCTTACCCAACATTTTATTTTTTAAGTGTTTATTATTCTCAAAAGAAAATTACATAGGACTAGGTAATTAATGACAAAGTTTAATCTTATCAAAATAAAAGTAAATTGTAAGAAAATAACGATAATTGTTTTAAAACAAGAACATAACATATCTTGGTAATTTTTTTTTTTTTTTTTTGTATAGGAAACATTTTTGCATTTGTTAACAATAACATACAGGGTGGTCCGAAAGTCTTGACACACCTACATATTGTTTATAACATTCAGTATTTTTTTGTTTTAATAATATAATATTTATCATTAATTATAATATATAGTAATAATAATATAATTTTCTATTTTGTACGTTTATTTATCGTTTCAAGTTGGCAATAAATGCGATTTATTAAAAAAAAATACATGTTGTTTACGTTTGTAAACTTTGTACGATTCCAACATGTAAATTATTTTAAAAATTTAATTAAGTCTGAAACAATGTTATTGTCAACAAATAACAAAAACAAAAATAACTAATATTTGATTATAATAAAAACATTTTTTTAAACCTAATAATTGAAACTGTAAATAACTTTTTAAACTTTCCGTTTAAAAATAATTTGTTATTATTTAATTTTACAATTGGAAAAAAATCCGTTTTAATATTTAATATCAAAACGGATTTTTTTTCAAACAGTAAAATGAAATAATAACAAATTGGTAATCGATTTATTTTGATATATTAAAATAAAACGAATTTTTCGAGCCAGCAAAATATTCACTTTGAAACTTGAAAAAAAAAAAAAAAAAATTGACAAAGTCTTTTAAATTTTACGTCTAGGTTTTGAAAAAAAAATGTCTTAAGAATAGAAATAAGATTACGATCTTTTATGTTTGTCAAATAGATTTATTAATCCCCCCCCCCCCAAAGAATTCCGTTTTGTTTTTTGTTTTATTTGTTGTTGTTTTTATGTAAAGCAAAAACTTAAAGAAAAAAAAGAATTTGAAATATGCGCGAAGTTTAAATTTTTGAAGTTTATGCTTTTTTGGTAAGGAAAAAAAAAGTTTATATTAAAAAAAAATATCTATCTAAAATTACGGTCGGGGTTCGCATCACAACTGAATCAAGAAAAGCAATTTTTTTTTTTTTGTTTTTTTAACATAAAAAATGTTTACGAGAAAAAAAGAAAAGAAAAAGAAAGTTGCTGTTAATTTGTGAATTCATTTTTGTTAAGAATTGCTTCAATTCATTATGTAGTCCCTAAAAATATAACATAAAAGGGCATTTTTATTTTTTATAGTGAGATATTTATTTGACAAAATATACTTCGGTTGAATCGGGAGTGCTGTCTTGAGAATGGACCCCGAGTTTTCAGGGAGAGCTATAGTATGCAAGTTTGCATAAATGTTTTACTACTTTTTCATTACTTTCGAATTTATGTTATTTATTTTTTTTTTGTGTGTAAAACATTTTTTTCTTCTGTTGTTTTCATTGAGGTCGGTTCTTTAAATCAAGATTTAAATGGAAAAAAGAGAGAGAAGGGAGAAATAAAGAGAGGGGCAACAAAGAAGAGAGAGATATGAATAGATAAAGAAAAAGACGAATTCTGAAATAATAGGGAAGAAATGTACAAGAAAATAAGGAGAGTGGGGAAGACTGAAAAAAATATTCATTTTTGAAGAGAGGCAGATAGTAGTATATATAAGAGAGAAGGAGAAGAAAACGCGAGATAGAAGGAGAGAGAAGAGAGACAATCAAAGAAATCGGGTCCACATTTATTTATTTAAGTTGTCTTTTTAAGACGTTGTTAAAAATCTTTTTTTTAAATGAAATAAAATAAATGAGGAATTAAGAACAAAGATTTTAAAAATTATTTAAAACTAAAAAGAAAGATTTAAATATTTAAAGATGAGTAAAGGTGGACAAGGAAAAGGGAAGGCTCTTGTTTTTTCTTCAGTCATGCAAATTTGAACTATATATATATATATATATAGCTACCGGCAAACAATGCCAAGGGAGGTAATTTTTTTTTTTTTTTAATTTCTTAATTTTAAACAATTACCAAAAATCAGGGAATTGTCCGATTTTAATGAAATTTTCACCAAAATATTTTCCACGACTTAATTTTATAAGGATTAGTTTATTTTATGGAAGAAACTTGAAAAAAATACTTTTTTTATAAATTCAGAATGGTGGGGGGTTTTGACCTTTGACCATTTGAAGAAAAAAAAATCCCGGTCCCTAATTTTTACATTTCTTGAAAGATCATATCATGAAGAATATATAGAAAAATAAAAAAATAAAAAATATAAATTCAATAACCTTAAAAAGTGATTTTAAAATTTAAAATTCATTTCTTAAAACTCAAAAATAATTAATGTAGCAGGTTTTTTTTTTTTTCGTAGTATCATAAAATATAGTTGTCTTTAAATTGATGTAAAAAAAAAAATTCTATCTTAAGTTAAACTGGGTTTTGGACTACCTTAAAAATTTCAAGGTCAATTTAATATGTTGAACCGCAGAACGGCCTAATTAGCAATTTTAACCAAAGATAGCCCAGAATTTTATCTTTGAAAAATCTAAGTTAAAAAATGCGGAAACCCTGGAAAGATATTTAAAAAGAATTAAAACGATTTTTTAAAAAAATCGTCAATTTAAAATATGAAGCCCAAAAGATCAAATTATCTCCCCTTGTGACCACGGTCTTTACAGTGTGATTTGTGAACGAATTCAACTCATTTCCCAAGTTATTATGATTCATTCATTAAAGGATCACTTTATTTCCAAAAGTACATTGTCTTTTATTTATTTATTTATTTATTTTTTTTTTTTTTTTACATTCCTTTCAAAAATAGTAAACTTGAAATTAATACTAATCTAATTAAAAGAAAAAAAAATTATTGAACACTGAAATTAAACTGAATGTTCTTAAAAATATTTTTTACCACGAGTATTTTTATTGTAGATATTGTTATACTAACACTAAGTAGTAAACATTTTTGTAGAAAAAAAAAAAAAAGCAACCACAAACAAATAACAGTTTTGTTAGACACGTGAAATTTTGGCAGTTTTCATGTTATTTTAATTCGCATTAACAGGAATTATTGGCAAATGAATTCTCTTTTTGTTTATGAAATTATTCGCTATTATTTTAAAAATTAAAAATAAGTTTATAGTAAAATTTACACACGATGATGAATGTAAATTGTTTACAAGTCGCGTGTTTAAGTTTTTATGTTCCCTTCGCGTGGCTGAATATTTTTAAAGGTTCTCCTTGCAAATGAAGACATTTATTGTTGGTTAAATTTATATTTTTATGAAAAATTAAAATTAAAAGAACTTGTGAAAATTGTCAAGTGCTAAAAGTGCTAAAAAAATTCGGCGGACCTGACATCTAAAATTTTTGTTTTTAATTTTTTTCCTTTTCTTCGATGGATTATTATCGATTACACACCAATCTATCAGATTGTAAAAAAAAAATATTCTAAAACGTTCTTTATTTAGGGTGTCCCAGAAAAAACAGAACACACAAATGTTGTAATAAAACTGTTAATTTTAACTAGGGGATTTAGGTTAGCGTTAGGGTTAGTTTATTTTGGAAAATAAATAAATAATTTGGGTTCTGTTTTTTTCTGAGTCACCCTGTACAGGTGACCCAGACAAAAACAGTACCCAACCCTAAACTCCCCTAGTTAAAATTAGCAGTTTTATTACAAAATTTGTGGGTTCTGTTTTTTCTGGGACACCCTAATTTACTAAACAAAAGTTCATAATTTCCTTTTATGACCGTAATTTTGTTTTTCGTCGACGATGATTAAATTCTGACGTTTTTATTTTAGAGTACCAAAGCCAAAAAAAAAAAAAAAAAAAAAAAGAAATAACAACAAAAAGTAATATTCAACTGTTTACTCGTAAATTCCTGCCATGAAATTAGACTTGGGCATTTATGGTAGGAATTTACGAGTAAAAAGTTAAAGTGTAAAACGAACCCCCACTTAAAATTAAACATTCTCACAAAATAAAAATTTTTATAATATACATATTGAAGTGAATATTAAAATAAATAAAGGAAATATGTTTAGTATTGTAAAATAACGGTGCAAGAAAAATAAAACATTTTTTGCAAAAACACGGACATAAAATGGGGTTCAGTTTATTTAATGTTAGGAATTTACGAGCAAATTTTATTACCAAAATGTTTATCTAAACAGATTTTTTTACATGTTCGTCATTAAATTCTATTTCAAGAAATGAAAAATTAATTTTCCTCTACCAAAAAAAACCCAACAAAAACAAAAACAAAACAATACGAAGAAACTAAGTTTCTTCGCGTTTGTTTGTTTTTTTAATAAGTTACTTATTTATTGTACACTGTGGGGTAAAATACCCGCACTTTTAATTTAAAGTAAAGATTTATTTAAAATATAAGATCTTACTACTTGATAAACAGAACATTTTATTAAATTCGGATTATTAGATTTTTTTTTTTTTAAATTCTTGTGCTTCCTGTTATTGACGCTTTTGAAAATAAATAGCTTCGTAACATCTGTTGTAAATTATTCGCTGAAGAAATAATTGAAAAGGTAGCACTAAATTATCAACAAAATGAATTTTGTTGTTAATTAATGATTAAAAAGTAAAGGTAAAAGAGAAAAAAGTAAATAAAAACCAAAAAAGATTTTACGTGTTTGTTTTTTTCAAGGCTTAAAAATTCATAGCGCTTCTTTCTTAAAATAAAAAATAAATCTTTATTAAACTTTGTTTTTTAAAATTATTTTTTATCATAATTGAGGCAATACTTTTAAAATTAACTATTCAACAATCTTTTAATTTGAAAACTCAGATTTGACATCCAGATATTTCAAACATACGAAATAGTATCACTATAAATGAATAAAGGCCTCCATATTTTATATATTCAACCATGATCTCAACTGAAAATTTTCAAGCACTTAAAATAGGAAGTTATCTCCCTTACACCCCAGTTTCTGCCGGTAACTATTATAATATATATATTATATATATACACACACACACAGATATATACACACACACACGTGTGTGTGTGCGTGCGCACGAAACATATACACACATAAAGTGAGAAGGGGTGCAACAATAGGAAGAAAATAGTGAATGAAAACAAGGAAATGGAATTTTAAACGAAGGTCACTCACCTGTGAAAGGAGATGCCGCTCCCAGTTTTGTGTTTACTGCTACAGCCGGAAACAGCGCAGAAATTCACCATGTTTTACAAAAAGGCTTCGATATTTGCACGCAAAGTCAAAATGGCGGCAGAGGCCGGTGTGCGACGAAGTTGTCGGATGATGCGGCGGCGGCGACGGTGGCCTAGTCGTTTTGGCAGCGGCGGCGACGACGACGGCACAAGGAGTGAGACAACAACCGCGATTCGACCGGGACACCATATATATATATATATATATATATATATATATATATATTTCGATTTTTTTAAAATTTCTTCCTTGCTTCATTTCCTGGGCCAATTCGCTTGTGTTGTATGTTCGATCCTTTCTTACAAGTGTCCAACTACCATGGCCTTAAGCCAGACTTAGTTTAATGAAATCATATTTTTTTCTTTTAAATCATGGATGTGTCATTGTTTGATATAAATATTTGTTTAATTATTCACAATAAAATTAATCAAAGTAAAAAAAAAAATTAAGTTTTTACATTTAATTTAGTTTAATTTGTAAAATCTCTGCATAGATATTGGTAACCATGGCCTTTGACCAGACTCAAATATATTTAAGTATTGATGTCATACTTTTCTCTTATTTTTTCAATCCTAAGCTGTTATTGCTTAATTTTGATAAATTAATTATATAGGGAATTATGAAATAAATTAAGTAAAAAAAATAGTTCTTACTTTTTTATTATTACATTTTCTTAGTTTAAATTTTTAAATCCCTAGGCTGTTATTGTTTAAGATTCATTTGATAATTCCCCATAAATTGAATATCAAATTAAAAACAAAAGTTTTTACTTATTTGAAAACTTTTATCCATTTCAAATTTTATTTCTACAAAAATAAAGGTATTTATAACTAAATATTTGTATCTGGAAGTTTTTTTTATCAGTCCCCACAAGGTAGATTTAATGTGGGGTGCTCTGCAGGAAAGAATCCTATCCTGCCAAAGACAGTTTTAGAAATTGATTAGCACCGTCAGCATTCACTTTAATGGGCACCTCAGGCACTGAGCAATTAACTCAGTCCAGTCTCCTTTTAGAGGAGAGGGCAGGTGCTGCATGAGAAGCAAGGCCACCTGGAACTAAACTCTTTTTTTCAGTCTTTGTTTTGAGAGCTGAAATTTGAGGTAGAGGTGAACTTCAGATATGCTGATGTTAATAAGTTCATTAAAAACATTTAAATTTCCAAATTCATTATGTCAAAGAAAAATAAGATTTATTAGAAAAATAAACACTAAAACATATTACAGTAGGTCCATGACTTGCCACACTTCACACTGGCCCTTACTTAGGCTAGACGGGCGGTCAGAGAGGCCTCCTCTGATCAATTGGCTGGTCATGTCATATTACAGCACATAGTTCATTACATTCTGTTTTATTATCTTTTTACACAATACAATGCTATTTTTCTTATTTAAAAGCCTAACAAAAAAAAAAAGGGGGTATTTTTGGGGGTAGGGACTAGAACGGATTAATGGCATTCAGTTTATTTCAAATGGGGAAAATTGATTTGATATATGAGGAAATTGAGTTATGAACGGAACGAATCAAACTCATAAGTCGAGATACTGCTGTATTTGTTTAAGATTTTCATCTTTTTCATTTTGGTCAAGATATACAAAAATACAATATCAATTCTGACATGAATTTAAATTTATGCAACTCTCATACGAATAGAAATTATTGTTTTTATGTTAGTTAATATTCTCATCAATAGTGAAGATTGTTCATATAAACAAAAATGTTGATAATGCAACCAATTTTTAAAATATATATAAATTTAGTTTATTATGGTACAAAGCTGAAATAAAAATAAAAAAAAGGAATGAGCCAAAGTGGGGAGGACTTGTCCCACAGTTGGCTAAATTGGACATTGCAAATTTGTCAAAATATGTGTATGTGTGGTACAAAGCTGAAATTAAAAGAAAGGAATTATAATGTTGCACCAAACTTCTTAGTGGGGATTTTGTCAAAATTTATTAAAATATGTATAATGTATATATATATATATATGTATGTATGTATGTATGTATAATTTGTCAATATATATATATATGTGTATGGTACAAAGCTGAAATAAAAAAATTTAAAAAAGCAATGATAATGTTGAGCCAAAGTGAGGAGGAACTGTCCCACTGTTGGCTAAATTGGATATTGCAAATTTGTCAAAATATATGATAAACCATACATTGGGCACATGTTTATGGGCCAGACTTTTACCAGGAATTCATTTATGACTTTTAAATAGCCTTATGTTGGAAAGAATTTAATATACAATGTGCCCCCCCCCCAAAAAAAAAACAAAGAAAACAAATTCTGTTTTTCTTGGGTAATTCTGTATATATACTATTACTGATGCAGACTACCCGTACAAAAGAAAAACAGAACCCAAATTCTGTTATTTTTTTTTTTTTTTTTTTTTTTTTTTTGAGTCACCCTGTACATAAGACTTTTAACAGGCGAAAAAGAAAAAAAAAATCAACAAAATTACCTACAGCAATATATACTACACATCACTTTCTGGGACTGTAGAATATGCTGACCCCCCCCCCAATGAGGCTGTGGGTGGTGACCTGTTATGCTTAAGGATGGAATCCTGGTGGCTGAGTAGTCCATGACTTGCAACACTTAACTTTGGTCCTTACTTAGGCTAGACAGGCAGTCAGAGAGGCCCCCTCCAATCAATTGGCTGGTCATGTCAAGCCCTAGCGCTTATACAATTACCCCAACCCTATTTATCATATGTGCTAGAAGGCAGTGCCTAAAGGTCTTACTGTCCTGGGTATGATGTTAAACTGCATCTAATGTTGAAGTTTCAATTTTGGAGCTGTGTGGAGTACCCCTTCATCACCATTACACCCACTCTGACCCGGAGTGGTAGTACCTGTTAGAGTCTCATGTATGGGCTAAATAGAAAAATATTTTGAATACCCATGAAGCCTGAATAGAACAAAACGTCTTCGGCATAAAATAACCCAACAAGGGTTGAAATGCCATAAAAAGCAACAAGCCAAATATCACTCTCAACATTCAACATGTAATATAGACCAAAGCCGATATGGGGATTCTTTCATCCTATTTAACGATTATTTGCAATTATTAAAAAAGATTAATTGAAATTCAAAAAGTACAAATTTATATCATATAGATTTTAAAAAAAATTTTTAAATGAAATTATATGGTGTACTGAAAGTAATGCCTGCAAAGAAATAAAGCCAAGAGGCCTACATAAAAGAGGCCAGCTCACTGAAATGTGACATCACAAAATGTAATCCAAGTGGTTAAATCAGAAATCTCACAAATAATGTGAACAGATCAAATGAGATGAACATGTTTTGACAACATATCATATCATTTTGGAATCAGAACCTGCAAGGCTGAAATTTTAGATTCCCAAGTTTTAATTACTGTGATTTTTTGTGTCTGATTGTTTTTATTTTTGTACAATAACAATTTTTATAACTTGGAATAATCCAAACTAATTGTGAAAACTAGCAGAAGTCTCCCATGAAATAGAAATAATTGTTTGTATGGAAAGTAAGGACCAGCAGAAGAAGAATCGATGAACTTTTAAAAGGTAAGCTTAAATATTAATGTAATACTTAAATCAGAAATGCTGATAGGTAAGGGACACAGGACGTGTACCTGACTCACAAAAATCTAAAAGGATGCAGTAAAATCATATTCATGCATCCCAGTGTTTTTCTCCCCCCTCCTCACCATTTCCTGTTAACTGTAAATACATTTCAATAGTTTCTTAGAAATGAATTACACAGGATAGGTTACAAGGTAGGAGTTAGATGGCTTAGTTGGGACCCTGGGGACTCATTCAAAGCAAATGTGTGCGTCCCAGGACGCACTAAACCAAAAAGCAATCAGCATCACTGTTAAATGTAGCAATCAAGTTTGAATTCTTCTGTAGTTTATTGTTTCTTATAGCATAACTATTTGTACTGACCCTGAATGGTAAAAGCAAAAATGTTGTTTATCATGTAGCTTTGCAATAAGTGCCGAATAAATAAATTATATAATTGTTTTTAAGGAAAACTTGTTGGAAAAATATTGCTCAAATTTAATAAGCACTCAATGCATTAAGTGCCATTGTTAGGTTTTTTGGTTTGATTTGTTTTACGGCATATCAACCTCAGTAGGTCATTTAATGCCGATAAAGTTTTGAAATAAATCAATTCTTAATGGATAATACAATTTTTTTTATAAATACATTTTTCTATTTAACCCATAGATGGAACCCTAACAGGTACTACCACTCCAGGTCAGAGTGGACCAGGGAGCAATGGTGATGAAGGGGTGCTCCACATTCCCCAAACCTCCAAAACTGGAACCTCACCATCAGATAGAGTTTAACGTCATTCTCAGGACATGTAGACCCTCAGTCATCACCTTTTAGCACCCATATGATAAAAAGGGGTTGGGGCTTGCCATAAGGGCAATAGGGTTGGGGCAATCATATAGGTGCTAGGGCTTGACGTGACCAGCCGCTTGATCGGCCGCCTGTCTAGCCCAAGAAATGGCCAAAGTGGAGAATTGCAAATCATGAACTGCTCATCCACCTGGGTTCTATCCTTAAGCATCACGGATCGCCACCCACGGCCAACAGGTGGCCCCATTGGGAGAGTCTTATCCCTCTGCAGAGGTGCAGTCGGTGCATTCTAACGCCCTAGCCGACAGGGCGAGTGTCATTGTTAGACCTTCAGCCCAAATAAAAGCCCTCCACAGGAGCTATCTTAATTGACGCCTGATAAAGCATCTTTTAAGCTAGTTATCAATACAAATATTTTACAGTTATATATATTTACTTACCAACCCCTCCGCACAGACAGGATGTGACACAAGGTCCATTTCTTAAGCGGAGTTTAACAGGTTTGAATTCAGAGTTTTCCTTCTAGACTGGTTACCTAGCCAAGGTTAAAGAACCTAGTCTGCCCTACTATTTACCCATAGCTGGAGGGAGAATAGTTGGATTCATACCTTTCCCAAGGGTATTACCGCTATGTGAAATGCAAACAGCTTCATCCAGGATTTGAACTCGGGTCGACAAGTCCATTTCCTAAGACTCTAACCATTAGACCACGCACCTCCAATTTACACTTATATGGTTTCAAGTATTCCTATCTTTTAAACAGATCTATTTGACCCACAGAGTGGACTCTCTTACTGCCACTCCGAGCCAGAGTGGAACTAGGAGTAATGGTTATGAAGGGGTACTCCACACTCCCCAAAACAGGAGTTCCACAATCAGATATATTTTAGTATCATACCCAGGACACCTCTTTTTGGGGGAAGATGGGGGAGAGGGTCTTACCTCTCTGCAGTGGATACAGTCAGTATATTTTAAGAAAAACACCAACTGAACTATGGTGTTCAATGGAATGTTTAAATCACCATGCTCTATTTCTTAAAAAAATATATATATATCTTTGTCCTCTTGGAATACAAAACTGTATCATTAGAGAAGTCCTACCTTTCAGATAAAGTCTTTACCTGTAAGAGTCTACAACATAAAAAGTGACATTTTCATATCTTTAGCCGCACTGTCAGGTGCGGCTTTAGAATACACCGATTGCACCAATGGGGCCCACCTGCTGGCTGTGGGTGGCCACTGATGATGCTTAAAGACGGAATCCTGGTGACTTACATTTAGGATTGAATTATGTTTGTAAAAAATTCTGTTTTAATTGGTTCTAATTAGTCGTAATTAGCAATTAATTTAAAAACTGATCAATCTCTTACTTTACTCTGTGTCTATCTCTTTCTTCCCCTCTATGTATCTCTTGACTACCTCCTCGTTATATAATGTTAGTTTCTCTGGAGAGTAGAGAGAGAGAGACTGGAGAATTTGAAATGTATTTTTATGTTAAATATCACAACCAGCAACCCGTAGCTTTAATGAGGTCAAACATTTCATTTCTTAGAAAACTAACAAAATGATTTTAAGCTTTCGTCCGGCCGTTTTTTTTTTTTGTTGTTTTTTTTGTGGTTTTTTTATAAATTTTATTCGATTTGCTAACTCCCTTTTCCCTAATCTCAATTATCTACCCAGAGCTGAATGGGTGACCCAATGGGTCACGTTTTGTCTAGTATATAAACAAAATCTCCATGTAATTACCTTAAATTCACCATGTTCATTAAGGGAACCAAATTAATAAAAGGATTTACAATAAAGTTAAAATAAAAATAAAAAAATAAAAGAAAACATGTCTTCAGAATTTTGAAAAAAAAAAATCAACACTGGAAATTATTAAAATCGGATAATTCACTGATTTTTGGTAAATTTTTTTCAATCGGGGTGGGGGTGTAAATTTATTTTGTAAAATACACCTGTGACGTAAAAATTGGCAGTACCAAACCTAATCTTTTATTGCTTTTAATACCGAAATTTTTGCTAAAATCTGATAATTAGCCGATTTGGGCGGATTAAAAAAAAAACACAGGTGCTTTAACAAGTGCGTGAATGTGTATATATCACCTATCATTTGGTCACATTCTATAAAAGTATCTTGGTTAGTCTGTAAACTTTTCAGTCAATAAATAGCAAATTCAATTGAAAAATTTCTACCTCAACATTTTTTCGGGTTTTTTTTGTATGGTCGGTCGGTCGGTCGGTCGGTCGGTCGTCCTCTCTCTCTCTCTCTCTCTCTCTCTCTCTCTCTCTCTCTCTCTCTCTCTCTCTCTCTCTCTCTTATAGCAAACGTGAAGAATTTAATGTGCACTTCACACTTGATAAGTTAAAGAAAAAAATAATAATGGTTGTTCATGTTCATATATATATATATATATATATATTAGATAGTTAAGACTGAATAGCAACAAAGCAAATATGATTCGTTCATTAAAATAAAAACATAATAACTTATTACATTGAACAATGGTTTGCATTATTTTTGTTATTTTATGGTTTCATTATCATTTTTTTTCCTCATATGTACCGAAAATTTAGTTACAACATGTATTTCTTATTTTTCTTCTAAAAGCACGAACTGATAAAAATTACCCTAATTTTTCATGAATCTTATATGAATAAAATGTAAGTAAGTAAAGTTGGCGGTATAACCTAATGTAGGCATCAACTAGACAGCGACGGAATCTATCTCCTTTTCACTAGTACGAGACCAAAGAGATTGTTTTTGCGTCTGAGGTGGATCGCCACATCTACCATCGGTTCTTCACTTTACCGCACATATCCCTGTGCTACCAATGCGCCGAGTTGGCGAGGGCCAGTATCGAACCTGGAACCTTGGGATTCCCAGGCGAACGCTCTACCGCCTGAGCTAAACAGTTTAGTTTTATAATGAATGAGTGTTGTTTATTTCACACGAAATATATCTCTTTCTTTTACTGCTACAAGAATATAGAGATTTATCGATCAAATTGTTCCTAATAGAAAAATATATTACATTCTAGACTTAATTAACTTCGATTTAAAAAAAATGAACTAAAATAAAAGAATCGTCATATTTCAAAACATCCATGAAAGAAAAATAAATAAATAAATAGCACATGTTCCTTAAAATTGAGTTCGTCGGGTTAACGCGATGTGACGTCACTGCGGAAGTTGGTTAAATCGACCAATCAAATCGAGGTAGAAAATTTGCCTTTCACGCGAAAAGCGATCACACAGACCCAGTTGAATTACTATTATTATTTCACTTCCCCCGCCCAAAATAAAAATAAACAAAAACATACACGTTAGATACAAAAGTATATATATATATATATATATATATATATATATATATATATATATTATATAGTGAGTGTGTGTGAGAGAGAGGGGAAAATTGTTTTACCTAAATTAAATGTCGGTAGATCGAAGGGGCTTTCTTTCTTGTTATTCCAAAAATGTAAACTGCAAACACGGTGATCTCGGCTGATGTGCCGGACCTGTTCATAATTATTGGGGTCGTACCCTGCTCGACGGATCCATTCGTTTCTCAGACGTACATTTTTCCACGGAAGACGGTAGAAGCTGATCGGCCCCCCTTTCTTCTGAATAGAACGACAGCCTTTCACTATGCAGTTGGCCGGCATTTTTTGTTCAGCATCCGATAGTGGGAAAAGGCTACCGTCCTTCAGTAGATTAGAAGGAGGACAACGGGGATCACACACTGATTTTTTTTGTTTTCTTTTTCAACTTGTCAGCACTAAATAGTGCCAACCAACAATATGAGTCGTTAAAAAAAATAATGCAAACCACCTACTTCTACCGTCTACCCACTTCTCATTGGACCGTGATACGATTTGAAAATTCACTCTGAACTCGGTAGAAATCGGTTTTGTCTCATGAATATTCGGTAGAATTCGTTTTTTTTTTCTTTCCCCCCTTTCTTTCTTGTTTGGTTTTCTTTTTTCTCCTTATTTTTTATTTTTTCCCCTTTCTAAAACTGGGTCTTGTATTTTATTTTCTGGCTTAGAAAAATAGCTTTTTTGTTTGTTTTTTGTTTTTTTAACCGGAAACGAAAGCAAATTTCACTTTTTTCTTTTGAGAAGTAAATTATAAAAATAAGATAAACTACTTTTTTCATTTTCTTTTCTCAAAAAAAGAAAGGTTATTTCCTATAACTCTAACCTAAAAAAGGGGAACCACTCTGAATGAATTTTACAAATATCTACTAAGAAAAAAGAAGACGGGGTTAGGGTTAGTTTAATGGGAAAATAATGGGTAGATTAATTAACAGATAAAATTCATTCAGAGTGGTTCCCCTATTTTTTGGTTGGAGTTATAGGAAATAACCAAAAAAGAAAGAAAAAAGAAAAGATTACCTAAAAATCAATTAAAATTCGTTAAAAAGTTGATGAAAAATCAATTAAAATTCGCAGAAATATTCAATGAAAATCTTTAAAACTTAAAATTTAAAATCAATTAAAATTAAGAATCAATTACAATTCGCTGATTTTTAAAAATCCCTTTCTGAAATTGTGTTTGTATTTGATTTTTCTGGTTGTGAAAAAAAATTTTTTTAAATGATTAGATAAAAAAAAAAAAAAAAAAAAAAAAAACTGGTTAATTTTCTTTCTTTCTTAACGGGAAACGAAAGAAATCTCAAATTTCATAAACATTTTTTTAGGGAAGTAAACTGTAAAGATATGAAAAACTTTATAAGATTTTATCAATTTTTTAAATCTCAAAGTTTTAAAATCAATTCGCTGAAGAAAAAAATCAATTAGAATTTTAATTTTTTTTAAATCAATTAAAATTCACTAAAAAAAATTTTTAAAAATACATGACTTTTCATAATTATTAACAAAACAAAATTTACATCTCAGGTTAAAGTATAAAATTTATACTTTAACCTAAGATGTAAAATATTTTTGTCATACTATAATTGATACTATAAATTGTTTATTTGTTGCGTTTTAAGGTGAATTTCTCTTCCCATTGTAAAATATCTTTGTATTGCTCTTCTAATAACCTTTTTAAAGCAATATTATCTTTACTAGGTACTGCCAATTTGTTGGCTCATTTTCAATTTTTAAAACTAATTAAAATCAATTAAATCGATTATATAAAGTTTTGAAAGAAAATAACTGGTGCATTATAAAATTCATTCATTGATAAATCAACATTAAAAAATTCATTAAAATCGGATAATTCCCTGATTTTTTTTTTCAATCGGGGGGGTTAATATGGATTTTACGGCATCTTTGGCAGTGCCAAATCTTTATTCTTGTTTGATTTATTTTTTATCACACACACACACACACACGCACACTAAAAAAATTATAGACATAATAAAACTATAAGTTTAATTCTTAATTCTTGGGGGTATTTGACTCCCTATGAGGTCAAAATGTGACACAAAGATCCTTCTAATGTGGGGTGCGACGAACTTCCCGTGGTTGGTGCAAAATGACTTAGTTCCGTCGGCATTCTCTTACAGAGAGCCTCAGACACCAAGAAATAAACACAGCTCTTACCCCTTTTATGGGAGGGGAGAGTTGCTGCCTAGGGGGAATACTTAAACATATCTTTGGGTACCTTGGCATGGTTGACCAGCGGCTATCAAGGTAATTTCGCTGACAATACGCTAGAGTATTCAGTTCGATCCTTACTAAGTAAAAGTGTCCTACTATATAGAAAGAAAGAGTACCTTTTAAAGTAATTATAATTAAAATTGAGTAGCAGTTGACAAATTTAGTCTAGACCCTCACGACTGGAATGCTCACTACTTTGACCCTGTGCCAGACGTGACTATGTAAATACCTAAGAATTGAATTACCAATCTTTGGGGCATCACTAGTGGTTACTAAGCTAGTTCCACAGACCATTAATCCTTCTTTGTCTGTAGTGAGGTCGATCCTCACTGAGTGCCATTGTCGTGACGGCACAGTGGTTAGCAAATAATGTCGGGTATCAATGTTTTAAAATAACTTAATAACTTTACATCTTTCTTGGATTACTGTTTTTATTATTGAGAAAAATTGACTTTAGAATAGGGGGCAAAGTATAGTAGCCATAAAGTGGGTGTTCAGTTTATAATATACGTATTATCAATAATTGGACACTGACTTTGTGTCCGATTTATATTATGTAAAATGTAAATTTCGGAATATATTGTTACACATTTCTATATTTTATGATTTTAAATTTCTAATTTCGGAAGGAATACCTTTTCATTCCAAATTTAGGGATAGTATTTTGCTTTTTTATTTTTTGTTTACAATTGTTTGTTGTAGCAACAAGTCAGCCATTATCGAAATTTATAAACTGAAAAATGGACATAAAGTCAGGGTCATGTTTACATTAAATCTAAATTGTAAATTGAACATCAAGTGTCATAAAATCGGACATAAAATCAATGTCCAGTTATGTTATTAAATCTACTGTAAACAGAACCCCAATTTTATGGTCACCTTATGCTAGTCATATTTTTAAAATGAAAATTTTCAGAAATACAAAAAATTCCGAAAGAAGTACAAGTTATTTTCAATCAGAGCAAACTTAAATATATTAGTAAAATTTATTGTCAGATAAAATTACGAAGAATCGATTATTCGAATCTTAACCTAAACTGGGTCAGGAAACAGTACACACTAGGTATACCCAAAATGGGCCTAAAATGGGTTTTTGACAAAATGACTTTAGCCCCCAAAATCAGGGAATTATCGGATTTTAATGAAATGTTCAGTGTTTATTTATCAATGAATGATCTTTATAATGTATTATTCATTTTATTTCAAAACTTTCTCATTTTTTTCAGGTCACTTAATTCCCCCCCCCCCCTATGTTGGGGGCGTAACATTTTTTCGAGTTGGTCTTATAGTTTACTAATTACAGTATAAATAAAGAGATAAAATGACAGAAGTTATGAATAGAAAAAACATTTTTTACGGTGGCTTTTTCAAAACGTATACTTTGAAGTACTAAAATAAGGTTTGCATTAAATAGATATTTATTTCTAGAATCTAAAAATATAACATTTTAAACTTAACAGCAGGCATTTTATATTTTAAATGAATTTTATATATTAATTTTTCATAGCAAAAATACTAAATTCAAGTTTTGAAATAAAATAACTCATGCATTATAAATTTCATTAATTGATAAATCAATACTGAAAATTTCATTAAAATCGGATAATTACCTGATTTTTTTTTTTTTTTTTTTTTTCAATCGCGAATGTTACATTAAAATTGTAAACAAGCGCTTAAAACCATTGAAAAAGAGACAGAATGGCGGATCGCGTCGAAATTGACTAAACCAAATCCTTTTAAATGTATTAAAAATAAACTGCATATGTAATATTTTTCTTTTTTTAATGATGGTCATTATGTTACTACTTATCGATTTAGACAAAAGTTTGACCTTAAATAATTAATTTTAATTCATTTTTAAAAACGTAGCAAACGATTTTTTGGGGTATACCTAGTACACACTATCGTCATTTTCGTAGGTAACTATGAAAAAAACACGCACTTGCCCGACCTACAAACACGATTTGTGTGGGTAAAAAGGACGAGTACCAACTTTCCTCTCACTAGAAATATTTGGTTATTTCCTATAACTCCAACCTAAAAAAGGGGAACCACTCTGAATTAATTTTATAAATTATTTATTTATTGATTGATCTAATAGGAAAAAAGACGGGGTTAAGGTTAGTTTAATGGGAAAATAATGGGCAGATAAAATTCATTCAGAGTGGTTCCCCTTTTTTAGGTTGGAGTTATAGGAAATAACAAAATATTTTCCTCTCAGCTTTATTTTTATTCTATTTTATTTACTTATTTTTAATCTTTAATTAAACTAGTTGTTTAGTACTTGTTTATTATGTGAACTAATAATAACTAGTAGGACCTGTAGATATACCACAGTATGATAATTCAATTATTACAACGTTTGATATTTTTACTTAAGAGCTACCGCAAATAGGCCAATAGGTAAAATATATAGTAAACTTGATTTAACTCTCTCACTCTTTTTTCCTGCTTTTCTTCTTTCCACTGTGTTCGATTGAAACATATCAGTGTTTTCGCTTCTGTGCGCTCACCCCCTCTCTCTATCTTTTCTCAACTCTATTTATTCATTTATCATTATATTTTTTCTATGTAGTATGTCCTTTTCTTCTCTTCCTTTCTTTCTAATAAAAACAGAATGGTTCATAATTTAGCTGAGGTAACGATACTCATAAGAAATAAGAATTCGGCTGATAAGCAATACCGGATAATCAGGATTTCCTTTTTTTTTTCCCCCTCCCATCTTGGACGATGTGGACGGTCTCATTTTTAACCAGAGAGCATTGCCACATGATAACAGTCATACAATTAATGAACACGAGTATTAATATATAGATTACTGATAGGATAGGACTATTTTATGTGGAATGTAAATGCAATGCTAATGATTTTATTATAGAACAGCATTGAAAATCTGGAAGAAAGGGATTGTCAGTGGTCATGAATGAATGCAACCATTACTGATAGAATATGTATTTACCCAACCCATCCGCACGAGCAGGATGATACACAAAGTCAATTTTTAAATAGAGTTTGACAGGTTTGAATTCAGAGTTTTTCTTCTCCTCGACCGTTTACCATGCCCAGTTTGCCCTACTATTTACCCATAGCAAGAGGGAGAATAGTTGGATTCATATCTTTCTCAAGTGTATTAGCAGTATGTGAAATGCAACCAACCTTGTCCAGTATTACAATGCTAACCATAACACTACGTGCACCTCCTATTAATGCACATACATAGCTAATGATTTTATTATAGATATGCATTGAAAATCAGGAAGAAAGGGATTGTCATAGGTCAGGAAATAATGCATGCATTACTGATAGAATATGGCTAATTTTGAAAAGGCACTGCTAATGATTTTACTATAGAAAAGCAATGTGAATAATCTTACTATAGAAAAAATATTTAAAATCCTGGTTTATCGCCCGAGTTCAAACACAAACTTGTAGTGTTGTGATATTTATTTGCAAGTCTAAAAAGTATTTTTTTAAAGGGTTAATTGTATACCTACTTAATATTTCATGACCACATTTTATGGTAGGTTATCATCCAAAAATAATCAGGTTCCCTTAGCTTTTGCTGCAGACATTAGGGTGCACCCTTGTCATTATCATTCTTAGTGCAATGGGATGGTTTGGTTTGGTTTGGTTTGTTTTATGGCATATCAACCTCAGTGGGTCATTTAATGCCGAAAAGTTTTGAATTAAATTCCTTCTTAATGGATACTCATTTTTTTTTATTAACACATTTGACTAGTTAACCCATAGATGGGACCCTAACAGGTACTACCACTCCAGGTCAGAGTGGACATGGGAGCAATGGTGATGAAGTGGTGCTCCACATTCCCCAAACCTCCAAAACTGGAACCTCACTATCAGATAGATATATATATGATAAAAAGGGTTGGGGCTTGCCATAAGTGCAGTAGGGTCAAGGTGCTAGGGCTTGACATAATTGATTGGAGGGGGCCTCTCTAACCGCCCATCTAGCCTAAGTAAGAGTCTAAATGGAGTGTTGCATGTCATTGACTGCTCATCCACCAGGATTTCGTCCATAAGCATCATGGGTCGCCATCCGCGACCAACAGGTGGTCTCATTGAGGGGTTCTTACCTCTCTGCAGAGGTGCATTCAGTGTATTCTAAAGCCCCAGTCAACAGTGCTGGCAATGGGGTAGTATTGTCTAGGAGATGGATCATCAGTTACTAGAATAAAAAACAACAGGTTCTGCAAACCTTGTGCAACATACTGGTAAGTAAAAAAAAATGTCAAGTTAGTAGAGTCGCTTATTGTCATATCAGCTGGTCAGCGAGGGAATCTATCCCATTTTCACTAGCGCTAGACCAAGGAAATTGTTTTTGCTGAGGTCGAGTGCCATACCTACCGTCACCTCTCCACTTTACAGCACAGATCAGATTACCCAATCTGTGCTACTCATACACTGAGTTGGTGGTGACCGGTATCAAACTCAGAACCTTGTGATTCCAAGGTGGGTGCTCTACCGACTGAGCTAAATGGGAAACACAATGTATTGTCATGAAATACCCATTCATCTTATCCACTTAATGTATTACTAGATGACCCATGAAGTTATTGGGTTATCACTGTAACAGCAATCCATGATGATATTGATGCTTCTGTTTAGGAACGAAGGGAGGCTTCAAATTATTGTTTCATAGTTATCTTCATTATATCGAGAATTTGGATCATGACAAAATAATATTCAACATGAATGCAGACCCCACAGCAAAATCCACAAGATGGAAAGTTCTTTTATTCTTGTTAATTAATACTAGATCAGTTTTTTTTTCTATTTTTTTCTTTTTTTGCAAGGATTGGGTGATCCATCTGTATCTCCAAGTCCCAGGAATTTTATCATCTCATTTTCTAGGACAGATTCTGGTTTGTGCATATAGCATTTGTCAGCATGATCAAACTTTAATCTCTTGCACAATTCCCAGTGGATCACCTTTCCTACCCAGTCATGCCTACTCTTGTATTCCTTTTGTGCCAGTTTGCTGTATTCACTTATGTGATTAACCATTTCATCTGTCACTGCATAACCTACACTTGCTATTACTATTATTGGTACTACTACTACTACTACTGCTGCTGCTGCTGCTGCTCCTTTTTTCTTTCAAGGGGTGACTCTAGTACTGTCAAATTTGACTTAAACGCTTGAATTGGTGGTACCTACAATAATAATATTAACAACAACAATTTTATTTAGAAAATTGTTTGAATGTTTTGTCTCAATAATGAATAATGTTTCAATGGAATAATTTTAATTAATTTTTTCTTTTTCTAAATGACAAAACCATGTTGTGTGTCCAATCATCCTTTAGTTATAGTAGTTAGGAAAAAATTGAATTAAAAATAAATGAAAAAAAAAAAAACAAAAAAAAACACAGGCGATTGAAATGTAAAAACAAAAATATTGTTTGTTCTGCCTAACGAGAGCACATTAGTCTTAACTGTGACGTCAGTTGCATTCCACTTAGTTTTTTGATAGTTTTTAAAAAATGTAGTGTGTCCTGGGACGCATGTATTTAATTTGAATGAGTCCCTGGGAAATTTGATGGGTCCCAAGTAAAGTTTCTTAATAAATTATAGTGTTTTTATTTATGAACAACTAAAGCCATCTAACCCCTACCTTGTACCCCATACAGTGTAATTCGTTTCCAAGAAAATATTGAAATGTATTTACAGTTAAGCTAGAAATGGTGGGGGAAGGAAAAAAAACACTAGGACACGATTTTTCTTAGTCTTTTTAGATTTTTATGCGTCAGTGACGCAGGACGCGTACCTATCAGCATCTCTGACTTAGGACCCTCAAATTAAACAAGTGCTCCAAAACGTCAATTCTCGCGCTAGTTGTAATTATTATAAGTTTTCGAAACTTACCTTGGTTTCGAATGGCTTCAACGGGCGCCTTGAGAATTCTCTCCAGAGCATGGATGCCAAGTTTGCAACTTTTATAAAAAGCCGGGTTGTCGTAGCGTTTGTTTCTAACAGTTAAATAAAACGGACTGTCCGGTTCCAACATGTCGCTTGGACGCTTCTTAGCAAAGGCCTTAAAAAATCGAATCGGACAGCGTAAAGGATCGTCCAGATCAGGCAGGATCTTTGTCTGGGGTCGCTGTTTGATACCGATCGCCGACAACTTCTGCTTGAACACCCGCTTGTTTATCTGAAGATACTCCATCAAGCCCTCGTCGCCCGACTTAGAGTCGAGGGACCGAAGTTGTACGTCACCCCATTTCAATTGGTAAGCATCACCGCTACCTTTAAATCGCATGGCCTTTTGGTTGAAAAACCACACTGTTCTCTGCAGTGACCACGGTTCGTTCACATTCCCCAAGTATCCTTCCACCCAAAGCTGTTCCGTTTCTTCTGGGGTCAGGGTTTCGACCGTGATTGGCCTCACGACCTTACCGTGCTCTTTCAGTTCCTTCTTGCGAGCCCACAAAACATTTCGACTCAGGGAGAAGACGCTGTCGTTCAGAACGCTGTAAGGATAATTCTTATTTCTCAGATAACGGTCCAAGGAATTCTGGAAACTTTTCAGAGAAAAAGGTTGAAAATCCTCCCCGTCCAGACGTTTTGTCTCCTTGAAGAAAGCGGCGATCATCTTGTCCAGTTCCGTGGGGGTCAGGTCTTCGGGCGGTCGGTTTTCTCCGTGCTCTTTGAAGAACAACAGAATACGTTTCAGACACGATTTGGTTTTTCGCTCCGTCGACTCGTTGTGTGTTAGAGACGCACCTGAAGAATTAGGTACCGGGTTGTCATCCAGTGAAACACTGCTATAACTAATAATACCTTGGCCATCACCATGGGAAATTAGTTGATCACTAGCAACCGGTGAAGACGAAGAAGAAGCCAGTAACATATCGGACGTTGTCGGCGTAACCTGACCCATATCCTGAGCCTCAATCATAGTTTCCTGGTCAGTATCAGAATCCATTATTTAAAGTTTTTTTTAATTGTTTTCTTGTTTATTTGTTTTTGTTTTGGTTCTTTTAATAAGCTATTGGTGGTAAATAACAGGTCGATATATAAGTAAGTAAATCGTTACGTAATTCGTTTTTTGTTTGTTTTTAAATAACAACAGGAGAAGATTTTAGAGTAGGTTACCCAAGAATTGTAGTAGTAGTAGTAGAGTCAGTGCGATCACTCTACAGTAGGATTCTCGCACTCGGGACTTTTTCCTTTCTCTCTTGATTCTGATTGGTTGAATGGAATGCAATCGCCATATCACAAGTGAGTCCGCGTAGGAATACATGAAAATGTTGATCATCTCCGTCATCAATTTATTTCTTCAGTCTATTTCACAAATATTTTTTTACCCACTTGACAACTTTTGTTTATTTATTTTAGCACATATATATATTTTTTCAATTTAGCATTATATATATAATAAATACATTTAATGTTTAGTGAGCAGTATGTAGAAAAATAATACTACTTATTGCACGATAGCGGCTAAATGTCCTCTTGTTTACGTTTAAAAGGCGGGCAAAAGTTGTATACTATTTTATTACAATAAGTCACAATAACGATGATGTACTTAAAATTCCCTACTATCCGAATGTGTGAATTATATATATATATATATATATATATATATATATATATATATATATAAATAGAGAGAGAGAGAGAGAGAGAGAGAGAGAGAGAGAGAGAGAGAGAGAGAGAGAGAGAGAGAGAGACTGATGCTATCAGTCTGTGTCTGAAAAATATCGAAATGAAGGCATGAAACCCAGGCTCGCATAATCACATCCATGTTATACATCACATAAACTCATGTATATTTATCTATTCTTATATATATATATATATATATATATATATAAGTAATTAGTGACACAATCATTATAACCACCAAGGTTAATTTTCTGTTGTGTGTGTGTGTGTGTGTAATATTGGATAACATGATATATGATATAATAATAAAAAAAGAAATACAAATTATATATATATACACACACACACACATATACAGACACACACATATAAGTAATTCAAATAGAAAACTTTTTGCATAAAAAAAAACTTGGCGTTATTATGACAGAGCAGGTATAAAACCTAAAAAGTATCAAATTATGAACACAAGAAGTCCGTTATTTAAAGTTTCATGTGGTCTGCACAATCATCAGACGGACGGACGGACACACACACAACACATAATTGGCTTCATTATTACCACCACCAAGATTAATGAACACACACTCGGCAAATTACAACCAACTTAAATCCTTATTCCGTATGTATCATATATTGTAGTTTAGCTTAAAGAAATATCAATGATTTTTAATTTAAAATAGGTTATATTGGCCGCGTGAGTAAAGTAGGGTATTAAATTTAGTTGGACGCCGGGTGTCATAGGAAATGGACTCGTCGACCCGAGTTCAAATCCTGGACGAAGCTACAGTTCTCATAGCGCTAATACCCTTGGGAAAGGTATGAATCCAACTACTCTCCCTCCAACTATGGGTAAATAGTAGGGCAGACTGAGCACTTTAACCTTGGTTAGGCAACCAGTCTAGGAGAAGGAAAACTCTAAATTCAAGCCCGTTAAACTCTGCTTTAGGTGGTCACTACTAGCATAGGCCCAGTCCTTATTAGTGGTCTATTTCGTTGTAGTACACAATTCCCTAACGTCTAGGATTTGCCTACCAAATTTCTCCCACGCTTGTACCGATTTATCTTTGTGTTTTTACCTGTAGGATTCCCCATTGCAAAAGTATCAAATACCAGACCTCAGGGTTGGTTCAAGGGCAAAACTAAAGGGCTGAACTTGCACAAAGGTGTCAAAATTAGGGGGACCCATAAAAAACAGAACCCACAAATTGTGTAATAAAACTGTTAATTTTAACTATGGGGGTCTAGGGTTAGGGTTTAGGGTTAGGGTTAGTTTAATGGAAAAATGAATAAATAATTTGGGTTCTGTTTTTTCTGAGTCACCCTGTATACCGGTGACCCAGAAAAAACAGAACCCACAAATTTTGTAATAAAACTTAATTTTAACTAGGAGGATTTAGGGTTAGGCTTAGGGGTTAGGGCTAGGGTTGGGGTTGGGGTTTAAGGTTAGTTTAATAGGAAAATAAATAAATAATTTGGGTTCTGTTTTTTCTGGGTCACCCTAATTTTGACACCTTTGTGCAAGTTCAGCCAACTAAAGATAGCGGGCGTGTTCACGTAGTGATTTTTCAGTGTAAACAAATGACATATGCAAGAGCCGCTGCCAGCGGATCACGATAGGATCGTAGTGGTGAGAGAGCTGCTGTGAGCGGTTTAAGCAGCTCTCTCACCACTGCGATCTTAAACTATGACAGTATAAAAAATCCCGGCTTTATAGTTTGTAATTACAAAATACAATCTTTTGCCAGGAGAAAAAAGAATATATGAAAAAAAAAGAAAAAAAGAAGACCAAACCATACGCACCTCCAGAAAATAATCAGATGGTACTATTAAAATGGCCAAAAGAAAAAAAAATACTGTAAGACTTGCCTAAGTTAAATATACTAAAGTGCTCGATACAAAAAGAGCTAAAAATAATCAGAATTATAGTCAGAATTATCCTGATGATCCGTTAGGAGAAACCTAGGTAGATATTCTCTGACTCATTAGGCTTCCTTTAATTATTTTTTTACAACTACATGTTTCTGGTTTTATTTTTCTTTCTTTTTTATTTTTCATTTTTATTTATTTATTTACTTTTTTTTTTTTTTTTTTTCAGCCATGAAGTTGAGAATAATAAAAACTAAAAAGTTGGTGACCTTCAGCATAAAAAGGGGAGAAAAAAAACAGTAATCGTTTTATGATAGTGCTAGTTATGAACAAGGAAATGTCACATTAGCAAATACAGAATATGTTTTTTTATAAGTGTGAAAAGGTATTTCACAAATAGATTTACAATTTAATGCTCTTTTTCTTTAGGGGAAAAAAAGGGTTAAAATCTGTTGAAATTTGTATTTTCAGTTCTAAAACAGAAAAAAAAAAAGAAAATTAAAATATCTTGATTGATTCATCCTGGCTTTTGCCGGGTTCCAGTGAGCTTCATCCGCTGGACTGATAAAGTAATTAACAGCGTTGATCCCAGGGGGCCATCACCCCAGGCAACACCTGCCCCCTCGATTTAAAGGGACAGGGCTGGTTTTATTGCCAGGTGCCTGAGGCGCCCCCCTTGAGGGGGAATGCCGACAAGATCAACATATTTTTTGCACCCGCCTTCCATTTCGTGGGTGGTCCCACATTAATAGGACCTTGTGCCTAACCCGTACATGTGGGGTATGTGGTAAATACCCAAAATATCTTGATTGGTTAGTTGGTTGTTTGGTTTAATGGCATATCAACCTGTGTGGGTTATTTAATGCCAAATCTTGTTGTTTTTTTTATATATATGATTTGTTTAAAAAATAATTTTCATTAACTTTATGTATGTTGATAAATACTAGTTGCTAACCCTCAGCCACCGCCTTCTAGTACCTATATGATTAAAAGGGGTGGGTGTTTGCCATAAGAGTAATTTGTAGAACACGGTGGGAACAATCATAGAGTCGCTAGGGCTTGAAATAACCAGCTAATTGATTAGATGGGGCCTCTCTGATCGTCCGTCTAGCCCAAGTAAGGGCCAAAGCGGAGTGTCACATGTTACAGGACCACTTAAAACCTGGGTTACAGACCGCTCAGCCACCACAATCATGTTCTCAGACATTACAGTTCACCACAGGATGTTATTTCTGTTTATTAAGGGATGACCTCATCACTTAATAAACAAAAACTAACATCAACAGTTGATATTTGTTTTGTCCAGAAGAAAACTGGAGATACATATTTGATATATATCTAATCATAGATGAATATTTAATATGTACATATCAATTGAAACGTTATATATTAGTAGCAGGGGGCATGGGATTTTTCATTGGCTCACACTGACTGTGGTTTCTCGATTTAAGAGGTCAAGTTTTTGTAGTTTCATTTGAAGCAAAAATGTCAAGACTAGTGGCACGTAGCTTTCAGGGTGGTAATTTAAAGATGCTGGATTCAAGTTGGGGTTGCTATCAGAGCCGATATGATGCACAATAACCTGTAATCAGTGATGAAGATAGTGCATAACTGACGACCAACCTGCATGCATTCATAAGATGTATCTTATGATTAAATGAATATTTGATAGGTACATATCAATCAAAACGTTAAACATCGACAAAATATTTTTCCGATATCAATAAATCATCCTCAGATTTCATATTTTTCAATTTTATCTATTATTTTTCTGCATACTATCGGATTTATTGCCATTTCTTCTCTACACACACACACACACACACACACAAGAATGGTCTATCACTTCTAGTCAATACACCTGCACAAGCCGAATCACTTACTCTGGAGCAACACCATGAAGCCAAGAGATCCAGAAGAAAGTGGCGGCAACAAAGCATCGGTACATCAACATCTTCAGTGACAGCTTTTACATGCGACATCTGTGGCCGAGGCAGTTTTTCAAACATTGGACTAGAGAAGGTAGCCAGAGGCATTGGCCTCCATATGGACTCAGATAAAACAGAATTCATGTGCTAAAACCAAGATGGAGACATATCCGCACTAGATGGTAAGCCTCTGAAATTAGTAAACCAGTTCACATACCTAGGTAGTAATATCTCATCTGCAGAAAGCGGAAGGCTACACAAAGGCTCTTTTGAATTAGTAAACCACTTCATATACCTAGATAGTAATATCTCATTGAAATTTCAAAACCATCCATAAATTGTCATATAAGTGTACAGATAATGCATGCAGGAGAATTAGTAGCAGGGCTGTAGAGTTAGAACATAAAACTACAACTCCTATATTTTTGGAGTGATGGTGATGAAGGGGTACTCCACATCCCCCACAGCTCCAGAATAAGAACTTCACCATCAGATAGAGTTTAACATCATACCCAGGACATTAAGACACTCAGCCACCGCCTTCTAGCACATATATATAATAAAAAGGATTGAGGCTTGCCATAAGGACAATAGGGTTGGAACAATCATATGTGCTAGGGCTTGATATGACCAGATGATTGATCAGAGGGGGGCTCTCTGACTGCCCATCTATCCTATGTAAGAGCCAAAGTGGAGTGTTGCATAATTATATACCCCTTTATATCTGGTATATAAATGGGTAGAGAGACACACAGAGACGATGGTGAGGGGGATGATAGATTTGTTCTTATTTCTTTTCTGCTTACTTTTTTTGTCGGGTGTCATCTTCTCTGTGCTGATTCTGTGGGTTGATTTCTTCTTTCTGTTTGGGCTTTTTTGTTTGGGCAGTTTGTCTGCTTATTTCTTATGGATTGATTAATATGCAAGACTTTGTTGTTTTCTTTATAGCTTTTATTAAAAAAAGAAAAAGGAAAAAAAAACAAAAACAGCCCACAACTGTGCAGTGAGAATCAACATCTTGAGAGCTGACAACAGCATCTTCTGTTGGTGAGCTGCAACTGACTAAAAACTGTCACATGCTTCTACTGGCACGTTTTTCGGGGTGGGGGGAGCAGAGGTTACCACCCAAGCAGAGGTTACCACCTGTCAATCATTGGCAGTAACTTTCCACCCAACTCTTCAATTTGAATTTTTAATGAACGCAATTTCAAAATCTATACTACACTACTTACATAATTCATAAGCTATCCATGAATTATGTAACAGCATATCATGAACTGCTCAGCTACCAGGGTTGCATCTTTAAGCATCAAGGGTCACCACCCACAGTCAACAGATGGCCCCATTGGAAGTGGGGGGGGGGGTCTTACTGCTCTGCAGAGGTGTAGGCGGTGTATTCTAAAACCCAAACTGACAGAGCTGGTGAGAGGTGTGCAACAAATCTAAAAATAGACAAAACAGGGTCTTATTTTTTTTTTAAATAAAAATTAAAAGTTTGTTACTTACCAGTGTTGAGCTCAAGTCCAATTGGAATTGAGATCTGGAAAAGAAAGAAAAATGCTTTTAAACTTTGTATGGCAAAAGGCTATAAGTATACAGTGCTCAAAAAGGATCACTAAGGAAATAATGTTTCATAAGACTAGCTTGATAACCACTACTCCATGGCAAGGCGACTAAAAATGATGCTTATAAGTATTTAACACCGACTGTAGTAGGATTGGGGTAATTACTACTCGCATAAATCCCCAAATGGGTTAGAAAGGGCTCTTTAGCTGTGGTTAAGTAACCAGTCTAGGAGAAGGAAAACTCTGAATTCAAACCAGTTTTACTATTTAAAAATTGACCTTGTGTCACATCCTGCACATGGCAGAGGGGTTGGATAAATGCATACTTGAATAAATTGTTTGCTATAAAAAAAAGAAAATCACAAGGAAAAAGTTGTCAGTTCAATCCCTAGGAAGGCTGCAGAAAATAACAGGTGTGTAAGTAACTGAGCAGTCAATGATTACTTAATAAGCAGTAAGTCCCAGGGTCAGGTTTATAAGGGGACAATTTCCCCCTGCTCCCTTATCAGAAGAGCATCCTGACTTCCATAATAAAACCTGTAATGATAAAATTAGTTTTATTATTGAAAAGATAAAATAATAATGGTGATTTGCCACATGTTGGAAAGAATTATATCACTTTGTCGTATGATACAAACTGAAAAATATAGGAAAGGTTATTCTTACAGTCAATATAATTGAGAAAAATAAAATCAAACATTTTCTTCAAAACCTAACTTATGTATTTTTTCTTTTAATAAATTCATTTTACTTTTTTTTTTAAGTTCTCATGTACCTAATTTATTTCCTATGTTGAGGCAACTTGAGAGGGCCCTCTAACCAGAAGTGCCCTGGGCCCTCCCCAAGGTCTAAATCCGGCTCTAGTAAGTCCCCGTTACTTTTGCCCCATTTAAGTTAAAACTTTTCTCAAGATAAGGGTTCCTTTTATGCAGTATATACCTGAGGTTGAAAAAAAACTGGCTAAAAATAAGGAAGATGAAGATGCTCGTTCAATTAGTTTCTGAAATAATGATAATAACTTGTCTCATAATTTCGGACAACAGTCAAATAAAACAGACTCTAAAAACACTTAGTTATTTTTACAAGATATACCTGAAGAAGGTCGGAGTGCACATCGGCCGAAACGTTGTGAATATAACAATAAAGACGAGGCAAACAGCCCGAAAAAATCTAAATAATACAACACTTACAGATTCTGGAATAAATTCCTTCATGCTTTCCATCATAGTCTTACGAGCACTGTGGTTGGTAATCTTACCAGCACCCTTGAGGGGCAAAGCAGCTTTGGTAAACATCTTTTTCATCAAGGACTTAAGAGTGTTAATTCCCAAGGGTTGACACTTGAACCAATCAGGTTCTTTGCTGTTGTTTATGGCAAGATAAAAGGGGGAGTGATAACGTTTCATGACGCTCGGTCTCATTGCAGCAAACTTTTTATAGACAGCCACAGGGTCACGGGGATTGTCCGAATTATTGGAAATAGCCCACATCTTGGGAGTCACAGAGCCGATAGTCCTTAGATCGGCACCTGAACGGACCTTCATTTGTCTCTCGTTGAATTCGCAAAATTCTATACCATTGGAGGCTCTACGCAAAGTTACGTCACCCCATTGAAGTTTGTGTTGCTCCGCACCGGCTCTCATGCCGAAAAAGCGAGTGACGTTCCACCAGACGGTGTTTAATAGGGCTTCAGCATTGTGCATACCAAGAATTCCTTTTGTATATAAAAGTTCTTGTTCTTCTTCGGTGATAGCCCTGGCCGCATTGGGTCGATTTCCTTTACCTTGTTGTTTGAGCTCTTTTTGTTTTGATCGCAAGGCCTCCCGGGCTTTTTCAAACCTACACTCGTTGAACAACGAGTAAGAGTACTTGTTAGTCTTAAGATAACGCTCCAGACTGGCAAAAATACTCCTTAAGCTGCTTGGCTCGTATTGAGACTTATCCTTTTGTCGGATCGTGCTCAGAAATTCGGCAATATAGCTATCCAGAGTGTCGGGTTCGATATCAAGCATTGACCTGTTTTCGTTTTTCGTATTCTGCAGATAGCATATAAACAGGGTCACGTCGTGGCGAGTCTTCTTGGACGTGTTACTGTTTTCCGACTCCATTTCTGAACGGCTGTCATTGTCTGTCTCTCCGATCATGATAGAATTGGATGAAAAACTATGCATGAGCGAAACGGCTTGGAGTATATCATTGTTGTTTTCAGAAGACGACGCCATGATGATTCATTTAAAGAAATAGTGCAGGAGTTCTTCCGGTTATAGCACCTCTTCACATATGTTATAGCACGGTGTGGGCTAACAACATTATTCTCTCTTTTTCCCGTCGTTCCCCCACCTCCTTATACTGCTTTTTACTCTCTTTTCCCCCCGTCGACCATTACTTCTACAATAGCGGGAGGCCGGGTATATATATACATTTTATTTATTGCTTAAGTGCTATATACACAGCCATTAAAACCAGACTGAGGCGGTTTATTTAATAAAAATGATGGCTTAACAAAAAAAGGACAGAAATGATACAAAAAGATTATTTTATTTTATTTTTAAATCTTTATCACTGACTAGTTTATAAATTTTTGATAGCATGAAATGGACATTACTCACAGCTGGTTAGACACACGATTATATAAAAAAAAAAAGAAGATATAACATGTAACTCCGAATAAAAATGTTAGTTAAAGATGTATTTAAAATATAAACAGAAAGCTAAAAAAAAAAAAAAAACATAATTTAAAAAGTAATTTAATATAAAACAAATAATTAAAATAAGCAAGATATAGTGGTCGAAATATTTCAACCTTGTTTTCTCTCTCTCTCTCACTAAACAAAGATTTATTACGTAATATCAGCATTAAGTCAATTTTTTTGTGTTTTGTGAAAATTTCTTGTACAGATATCAGCGATCACAGAAACAAAAAAAAATTACTTTTTAAAAAAAATCTATTAAACTCCATTTTTAGAAGAACATCATTCTGTATAAAGAAGTGGAATTATCTTTTTAATTAACGTTTACGTTTTTACATTCTTAAAACAATACTAGTTAATACAAATGTCTAATTTCATTCATAGTATTTATTTATTTACATTCACACTCATTAGCCCTTTCATTCAAATTCAATGGGATTTCTAAACTAGCAGAAAATATAATGAGTAAAAAATCTTTTACTTAAGAATATACTCTATGATTTGAAAAAAAAATTCATAACGAAAAACTTTTCTAAATGAGAAATAAATTGAAAAAAAAAAAAAAAAAAGACGTTTTTAAATTTCTTTTATTTTTATTTGTTTTGTTAAGAAGAAGAAGAAGAAGAAGAAGAAATCTGCTTTTTTGTCTTCAATTCAACAAACTTAAATATGAGGTTACACAAATACATATTTCCTTATCAGACATATACATTGTGTGTGTGTGTGTATGTGTGTAAATATAAAAAAAATGAAAAAACAACAAAATATTCAGTTCAGAGGATGTATTTTTTTATATATGATAATGTGTTATCGTGATGTTTCGGTTAATACATGCGTCCACTTATATTATTCACAATATAAATATCACATGCACACAAGTTTCTTCATTTAAATTCAATGAGAATTCTGAACTAGCAAAAAATTGGTAAAAAAATATCTAACTATAAAGTATTCACAGATCTTTTAGTATTGAAAAAAAAAAAATGCCGGTGAAATTTTTTCCAAATGAGAAATTTCAAATTTCGTAAAAATCTTTAAAAAAATCAAATATAGATTTTTCATAAAAGAAAAAAAATGCCGTTCTTTTATTTAGTTTCATTTTAACAAACTTAAGATGCAAGTTTAAGTAAGTACAGTTTCATCATACATATTTGCTTACTAGACAAATATACGTAACGTATATATATATATAGTTACAGATGTTACTGGGTAATATCATTTACATTTACGTATTTGTTTCGTTTGTTATTTAAGTAACACCGCAACAGTAACTCAAATATATAACAACAATAAACATCATATGCAAGTAAGCAAACGTAACGAGACATCACATGTGCACACGCACACGCACGTATATAATATACGTGTGTGCATATGGCATATGTACACAGTACACACATATATTATATACGTGTGTGCATATGTCATACATATCACATATGCCATATGTGATATGATATACATTATTTAGTATATAATGTATATTAGGTATAACCAATATCGGGTCACGTGATCAGTTTAGGCCATATTGAATAAACGAAAGTAAATATTTTTTAACTTTGTTTTTTTTTTTTTAATCTCACAAATAAAAAGTAACGATCATACAGAGTTGTTACTAAGAAAAACAGTTAATTTAAAGATCAAGTTATCCGATTGGGAAAAATTACACCGTTATCTTAAAAAATAAATAAAACTGTGTTTTACATGCAACAGGGTATTTTTTCTGTAGAAACCGGGACTGCAAAGTTACATATTATCTCTCCTCTGACAATTATACATTTAAATAAATGTGTGGCTGTATTCGACATAATTGTTTTCTTGTGCATATTCAATAACCGATTATTGGTTTTCAACGATTTTTGAAAGATTTCTTCTTTTTTTTTTTTTTTTTTTTGAGGTAGTTTCAGAATAACTCCGAAATATTTTTAGTTGAACTTATAGTGTAACCGAAGCAAAGAAAAGACAATAAGTATTACAAATATTGTCAGTTTTGCTCTTCCGTATATTATAAGAATCAAACAATAAAATTCAACAATAAAAAAAATTACAAATTCTCTTTAAAATATTAATATATCGTGGATCGGACAAATTTTTAGTTCACCTGAATTCTAAAATTCAGTGTTATATCATATTTAATATTAGTGAAAAATTCGATTTGTACACACTAAAAAAGATTTTTAAACATTAAAAAACAAAATTATTTAAGCACACAAAAGATTTAAAATCTCTTAAAAATTAATTTCTTTAAAAATTTTTTTTTCTTGACAATTTAATATAATATAGTATATATCAATTAAAAAAAGAAAAAAAAAGAGTTTTCAAATAATAATATTATGACATTTGTTAGCACTTTTTATTTCAGAATTTTCTACAAAAACTACCGCCTTGAATTTTATACAAATTTATATCTATTGATATAGTGATTCACTCTTATCTTTATAGAAAAAGGTAAAAATCGTTTTTTTGCGGTTCATTTTTTTCATATTTCACAAAATAAAATAGTGGGGGTAGACCTCTTTAAAAATATATTTTCCCTAATATATTTTAGGAAAAAACTATTTCAGACATATTTCCATCGGAAGAAAAGCAATTCTGGACATTTTCGTGAAAATCGGACCATTAATTGATTTTTCATAGAATTTTTTTTAAAATCCTCTTGTCGTAACTTGTTTTTGGCTACGTTAAATTTCAGTTGATTTAACGGTGCAAAAATGAAAACATTGTTTTTCAATCATAATTTTCATTATTTCCGTAAGCTGAAAATTTGTTTTTTAAATCACCAGGAGTTTGTTTAATGTTTCTTCTTTCGAATGGACAAATTGTGTTAAATATAGGGGGATAAATTTCACAGGGAAAATTGGTGGTACCTAATGTATATCATATCACATATGGCATAAACATTGTTTATACAACTGCATACTTATCATACTTATTCATTGTATAAATAAACAATGTTTATACATCTACATACAGTATATGCTGTTGTATAAACATTGTTTATTTATATGCATGCCATACACGTGTGTATATGTCTATTGAACATTCACACACAAATCGATACATAAATACAGACACTCTTTTATTGTCCCTCAAGATTGATAATATAGCCAGATAAAGATATAGACCTTGGGGAACGAGGAACTTTTGGTCAGAGGGTAATTCCAGTTGCCTCAACATAGGAATTAAATTAGATACAGGAGAAATTTTTAAAAATGAATTTATCAAATGAAAAAATACATCAAATGTTTGGTTTTATTTTTCTTAATCATATTGACTGTAAGAATAACCTTTACTAAATTTTTCAGTTTTATACGACAAATCACCATTATTTTTTCAATAATAAAAGTAATTTTATAATCATTACAAGTTTTATAAGGGAATTCTGGGTGCCCTTTCGGATGGGGAAACCGGGGCAATTGCCCCCTTATAAATCCGGCAATGTTATATAATAATTATTTTCAGGCTTAAAGGACAATAAAACAGTGTCCTGATATTTCCATGTTGGTTGATTTTATGGTATGTTAACCCTTGTTGGGTTATTTTATGCCAAAGTCAATTTAATAGACTAGCAAATATATGCACCCTCCAGTGCAAGTATTTAAGTTTTGATGTAATGAAATATATTAAATTTGAAAGGCTAAGGAAACTAAATAAGAATGCAGATTAAAAAATTGAAACAGAGGGGAGTATAATCGAAAAATAAAACAACTGAAACTTATTCTTCTATCACTCCTGTCTTTCATTGCTAAATTTTCCTAATTTATCTATTTAGTTGAAACAGGAAGTAAAGAATAAAATTAGTTATTTCTTCTTGTTAATTGATTTCTTATAAGATTTATCCCCGAGATTTTTTGCTCATATTAATTAAGATAAAACCAAACAATTAGAAATCAATAATACTAAGCACATATTTATTAAAATCAAATTTCTAATATCAATATGCAAATTAGCCTTCCCGTTCACACTGTAAACCACTATTTTGTTGTAAGAAATAACTATTCGGTGGATAACCAACACCTTGGATGATTTGGACGGTCTCGTTTTTAACCAGAGGGTGTTGCAATATGATAACAGTCGTACAATTAAGGAACACGAGTATTAATATATTGATTGTGTCCGCATCGCAATTGTTCTTCTGTTTAAACCCACCAACCAAAGTGAATATATTTTTTGTGTCATTTTTACCGATTCCATTATTACCGTTCACCCATATAACTTTAAGAAGCAACTACACAATAAAGGTAAATATAAATGCACAATGAACGCGATTCCCTAACCTCTAGGCATGGAATAACCCCGGATGGGTTGTCATGCCATTAAAATCAATCAGGTACGTGACAGCCAAATAATCTTATTCCATATTAAAAAGTTGGCCGTCGATTGAAGACCCTCAGTCAACGTCTTCTAGCACCTATATGATAAAAAGGGTTGGGGCTTGCCATAAGGGCAATAGGATCGGGACACATATAGGTGCTAGGGTTTGACGTGATCAGCTGATTGATCGGAGGAGGCCCCTTCGACCGCCCATCTAGCTTAAGTAAGGGCCAAAGTAGAGTGTTGCATGTCATGGACTGCTCATCTACCAGGATTCCGTTCTTAAGCATCACGGGTCGCCAGCACAACCAACAGGTAGCCCCGTTTGGTAGTTGTGGCGGCGAGGGGGGTCCTACCCCTCTGGTTTGGTTGGTTGGGCTTTACGGCATGTCAACCCCTTGGGTTATTTTATGCCGAATACTTCTATTGGCAAAAAAAAAATGTTTAATGCTAATAAAGTTTTGAAATAATTTCATTTTTAATGGATAATACAATTTTGTTTATAAACTCATGTTTTCTATTTAACCCATAGATGGGACCCTAACAGGTACTACTACTCCGGGTCAGAGTGGACCAGGGAGCAATGGTGATGAAGGGGTGCTCCACATTCCCCAAACCTCCAAAACTGGAACCTCACCATCAGATAGAGTTTAACGTCATTCCCAGGACATGTAGACCCGCAGCCACCGCCTTCTAGCACCCATATGATAAAAAGGGTTGGGGCTTGCCATAAGGGTTGGGGCGATCATATAGGTGCTAGGGCTTGACGTGACCAGCCGATTGATCGGAGCGCCCGTCTAGCCCAAGATAGGACCAAAGTGGAGTATTGCAAGTCATGGACTGCTCATCCACCTGGGTTCTATCCTTAAGCATCACGGGTCGCCACCCACGGCAAACAGGTGGCCCCATTGGGGGAGTCTTACCCCTCTGCAGAGGTGCATTATAACGCCAAAAATCAGGGAATTAACCAAATTTAATGAAATTTTCAGTGTTGATATATTGATGAATAAAAGATATAATGCACCAGTTATTTTATTTTAAAACTTTTACATTTTTTCAGGTCAATTAAATTTAAACCACATATGTTTGTGAATCTGTGTTATGCCTCAAAGATACGTGGTTCAAAGTTAACTGACCTGAAAAAATATATAAATTTTTAAATAAAATAACTGGTGCATTATATCTTTTATTCATTAATATATCAACACTGAAAATTTCATTAAATTTGGTTAATTCCCTGATTTTTGGTATTTTTTTCTTTCGGCGAGGTGACATACGATAGTGGAATTTAGGTCCTTAAGTTCGATTTAACCAGGCATCATGTATGTTTGGTCTCCACTATCTACCCCATACTTATGACCTTGTGTCAGACAATGTTATTATTTCTCGAAAATATAACTGATCGATAAACATATTACTCGAATAGAATAAGAATTCAAGGACAGTTTTATTTTACGTGTATAACTGAATCACTACGCAACAACTTTAAATCTATACAACATCAATTAATCCTGTTGTTTAATTTTTCTAAAAACTCATAAATGAATTAACGTATTAAGTTATGTTTTCCTTCGAGTTTCATTTTACTAAAAGTATTAATCCCAATTAAGAAATTAAAAATATATACATTGGACTTTATGTCATATTTCACTAACATCTGTCCAGTAGACTATGGTAAAAATTTATGACCCTGAAAGCACCGAACAAGGTATGTCTACAAAAAAAATCGGTTTTATTTAATATTATTTTGTTACTCTTTATTCTTTAAAAAAAAAAAAAGATACATTTTTATAAATAAAAACGGGTTACTTGAAAAAGAAAAATACATATAAATAAAATAACAGATAAATTATTTTTATTTTCAACTCGCCTAGGATACCAATTTCTAAAAAACCTTTATAATAAATCATCTATATATTAAAAAGGTTATCTTCAAGATACGCACTCCCGCCTTTTTTAAAGGAATGTTCCCTTAAAATTATCAGCAGGTGTCCACCTCGTACGCTCTTTTAATTTGCTTCTTTTTTTTTTCTTTCTTTTCTTTTTTTCCAGCAAAATAAACTTATTTAATTTATTCGTAAATTCTTTTGGGCATTTTTCAATAAACATGTCTCAATGAAAGTTTTCAAATTTTATGATTGAAAAAAAGAAAACAAAAAAGAAAAGCTAATTCATTGTTTAAAAAAAAGTTAATTGAGACATATTTATTGAACTGAGAAATGGCCAAAACAATTCATTGTAAAAGAAAGTCATTTAAGAATTCAGATGAAAAACAAAATTATTTTCCCGAAAAAAGCAGATCAAAAGAGCGTACGAGGTTGACTCCTGCTGATAATTTTAAGGAATTATTTCTTTAAAAAAAAAAAAGAAAAAGAAAAGAGGCTGACAATCCGGGAGTGCGTATCCTGAAGATAACAAAAAACAGCTGCAGCATTACTTACTTTATTTGAATCATATGATATAATACGTTTTGCTGTATCTCGCGTAGTCATCGCATGTCTCTTCACTTTCTTCGTCGTTTGATCATCATCAATTTTAGTTACTTCTTTTGCATGGTTGTGAGTCCCACTTTGTTTCGTAATACTATCATCAACCGTGATAATACGACCTGAACATTTTGTTTTTTTACTCATTTTACATTTCCAATATATATTATTCTTCGCAGCTTTGTCCTTAATATATTGGTAACCATCCAGACATAATTTCTTCTTTCCTTTTTCATTCACTATAAAAGTTATAGCCATCGTGAGGATTCGAGATTTTAAGAAGTAATGAGTTTTTTTTTAAATCCAAAACGAAAATAATAAAATTTAAAAAATTATTTTAAGCGATTAACATTAAAGATAACCGTATTAAACAGTTTTCGTTAAAAGAATGGCTTATAAATGTAATAGTTAAATGTTTATTAGTGTTTGTTTAAAGAATGAATATCAGCTTCAGGGCCGTTTAATAAATGACTATCGGCTTTCGAGCTAATTGATAGTTCGAGAAATAATTTTTCGAGCAACTTAATTCGAGCAATTTGTTTTCGAGAAATTCAACGGATACCCTTTTATATTAGTTAGAATTTAACAAATTTGAATTTATCATAACTTCTGAACAGTTTGTTAAAACCAGGTTTTAATTTTCAGGGTTTGTTTCTGAAAAAGGTGACATCAACTAAAAAGTGAACTAAAATTCAAGATGGCCACCATGGGAAATATTAGTTGAATCGATATCATTAGTTACCTAAATTTCAGAAAAAAAATCTTTTATACTAAGATATACTAAAGTCGTAGCAATATTTTTGCACTTAGTACAAATATAAATAAATCAATAAATTAAATGAATACATATCAAAGAAAAAACAAAAAATAGTCTTTACTATGAATATTGCTGAAAAAATGCGATAGTGCCTTGAAAAATAATGAATCGCTCGACTATGGATAAAGGGGCATAACTCTAGGTTAATTCCGTAATTTTTGTAAAAAGTTACGTAAATCTACGACAGGGTCCGTATATCTATAGCAGGGGTCTCAAACTCAAGGACTCAAAAGGGCTATTACAGTATAGTATAATATTATAGTCATTTCTAGCAGTTAAAATTCTAATCTACAATACAGATGATAAGCTGCCATTTTTGCGCATCAAGATGAATACACATATGATAGTAAAAGTAGGATGTGCTAATCAGTACTGTTGGAAAAAAAGAAGAAAAGAAAACATTATGAAGGGTGCTTGTCTTCGATTCTGGGGGTGGGAAATTAGAATGCTTGTCGGATATCTTTTTAGTGTGTTTGTTAGTTTTGGTTATGTAAATTTACTCTTCATTTAATTGGTTGACACCTTTATATCCTTCTCTTTGTTGGTGTTATAGTTCATTTTTCAACTAATCTTGCTGCATGACCAGTTATGTACCCCGTTCCCCCAAAAAAATAAAACCTCGGGCCTTGTGCCCAGGTGTGTGTCCGGTCGCATTTTCTGTACCGACTTCATGTGAATAAAATACGGATGTATTTGTTCTGTGGAGTCGGATGCACAGATGCGGCCGGCACACATCAAATACATTCAACTAATTTTGCTGGCAGTAGGCAGACACAACTACCTTTACCAGACCTACGGATCTTTAGGTCGCAATGAAACATTATTGCAATCTTTTTACTACCTTCTGAATCAGGGATGTTTCTTTTTTTCCTTATTTTTCCCATTATTGCAGGTAGTAGCACTTTTCGTAGGTCGGCCAAGAGGCAATTTGCCCTTTTCTTTTGGTGGTTTTTTTTCCTCATTACAAAATGTAGGACGACAAATTTTCCTTAATTTTCGTTTTTACTTTTAGTAAATTCCCTTTTTTTAGTTTTCACTTTTGATGAATTCATTTTTTCCCATTTTATTGTGTTTCATTTGCGAATTTCAATAAATTGTAATATGAATTATATAATTAATATGAACATAAATTATTTCTGCTATTTCTTTAAATGGGATAAAACTTTGTTTTATTGAAACAAAAGCAAAATTCAAAGTGTTATCCAATTTAAAGAAATAGCAGAAATAATTTGTTTATTTATTTTCTATGATTTTTTATTTGTGTGTGTGTGTGTGTGTGTGTGTGTGTGTGTGTGTGTGTGTGTGTTGTCTGTCATCTCAGGAACACCTTCCCCATGCCCATTTTGACAAATCTATCCATTCTTTCGTAATGGCACAAAATACACTTTCTCGTGCACACTAATAATAAATAATAATAGTGATAATAAATTGTGCGTGTTAGTTGTCTGCCATTTCAAGTACATCTTCTACGCCAATATTAATTGTAAAACGTATCCCTTCTCACATTATGAAAAAAATTTTTAAAAATCACCATGTTCTGCTATGTTCGTAGATTTTCTACAGTTACAATCACCCCCTCCCTCCATTACAATTAGTCATTGAAACAAGCCAGTGTAGATTTCACTAACTTTTTTTATTAACTAGCAGAGCTACCCGGCGTTGTCCAGGATTTAAAAAGTTAAAAGATAAATCTATATCTTAAGCAGAGATGTTCATAGGTACGCGCCCTGCGTCTCTGACGCAGTAAAATCGTATCCATGCATTCTAGTGTTTTTCTTTTTTCTTCCTTCACCATTTCAAGCTCACTGTAAATACATTTCAATAGTTTCTTAGAAACGAATTACACAGGATATGTTACAAGGTAGGAGTTAGACAGCTTTAGTTGGGGCCCATAAATTTTCCCGGGGACTCATTCAAGCAAATATGTGCGTCCCAGGACGCACTAAATCAAATAGCTATCAGCATCACTGGGAGGGGTTGGTAAATATATATATGATTATCTTCAAACCATTGTTTTCAAATTGCTCTTATAGCAAAATAACATCAACTCTTTTTATCTTATAAGTGCAAGAAGGAAGTCACTGAGGGTCAACTACCAGTTTATTAATACGCATGAAGTTATTTATTCTAATTTATTAATACACATGAAGTTTGTGAAAATTATTTCCCCCAATTCATTAATACGCAAAGTTAAACAAATCATAGATAAAGAAAACAAGATTTACATTAAATAACCCACAAGAATTGATATGCCATTAAACACCAAGCCACCAATCAAAATCTTTACCTACTCTGGTGTGTAAAGAGGAAAGTGGTATTTATATATTTACAAAAGTGGAAATAAGATGAAGGAAAGAATGAATAAGAACAGGTTTGAACCCCTGACTCAAATACTCCCCCCACTATGGGTTAAATAGTATTACTACTGTTCTTCTACAAGGATAGCTTTCATATTAAATAATCCATGAAGGTTGATATGTTATTACATAAAGAAACCAAACTTGATATCATATAACCATATGCCAAAAACTCTTAAGAAATGACTACACAAAATTTTGTATTATTTAGATTTTTCGGACTGTTGTCCTCATATTTATTAAACTGCATCTAGTGGTGAAGTTCCAATTCTCGAACTCTGGGGAATGTAGAGTACCCCTTTATTTCTATTACCACCAGGTCCACCATGACCTAGAGTGATAGTGCATGTTAGGGTCCCATCTATAGCTTAAATAGATTAAAAAATGTGTTTAAAAAAATTGAATGAATAAAACAAAATGTATTCAACATAAAATAACCCAACAAGGGTTGACAGGCCATAAAATCTGACCAACCTCATTGATACACAACATTTTGGCTGACATGCCCTCTTTCTTCAGGTGTTTCTTAGAGGTTTCCGACATTGAAAGCACTGGTTCCCTCTCGATCACCAAAGTTAAGCAACAATGGCCCAGTTTAATACTTAAATGGGTGATTACTTAAACAACAGCAAGTACTGAAAGCAACCTGAGTCCTTTGTTTATCAAGGCTTATTGTCAAGTCATTTTGAAAGGACTGGTTCCCACTTGACCACCAAAGTTAAGTAGTGATGACCCTGTTCAATACTTAGATGAGTGACCACTTAAGCAACAGCAAGCACTGTAAGAAACCAAATATCAAAATGATTTGATCCCAAAAGTGTTGATATACTATAAAACAAATGGAGGTGTTCATGGTGTAATGGTTATCATCATAGGAAATGGGCATGGTGACACAAAATCAAATCTTGGAAGAGGCTGTTTACATTTCACATAGCACTAATACCCTTCAGAAAAGTATGCATCCAACTGTTCTCCCTCCAGCTATGGGTTAATAGTAAGGTTGGCTGGGCTCTTTAACCTTGGAATTCAAACCTGTTAAACTCTGCTAAATAAATTAACCTTGTGTTACATCCTCTTTGTGCGGAGGGGTTGGTGTTACATAATTCATAGGTAGCTTATGAATTATGTACATACTGTAGTTAGATATATTTTGAATCAGAGTTCGTTAGATTCAAAATAACATGGGTTCAGTGGAAAATTACCCCAGCCGTTAGGGTTATGATAGACTTGTGGTGACATTCAGCTTGACCCCTCAAAAAACACGCCAGTAGAAGCATGAGATAGTTTTAGTTCAGTTGCAGACAGAAATTCAGAGTGAGTGGACGTAAAAATCTGACTCGCCGAGATGTCATTCCTCACTATGTGGTTGAATCCTGGGCTAGGGTTGTTCAATAAAAGATAAAAGAAAAACAACAAAGCCTTATTGATTAATTAAAATAAGAATGCACAGACACCCAGCCCGAAGAAATCAACACAAAGAAAGCAACCCACAGAAACAGCCCTGCAAAAGATGGCGGCTGACAAATTAGCTGCAGGAACGAGTAGACAGAGAAAACAAGTAAGAGAGTAAATGAGCCGGTCCAAGACTATTTGTACACTGCTATTTTAGAACATATGGGGGATTACTGAGACTGAAGATTGCGGAACCATTACAATTACACGAACCATCTACCTCAATGTTTTAGCACTCTGTTGCGAGTTAATCTATGTAAACTGTAGTTGGATGTTGTATTATACTGAATATTGTATGATCCAATATACAACAGAGCCCCTCATACTGTCTCTCTCTCTCTCTCTCTCACCGTTTATATAACCGATATTAAGTGAGTATATAACATTGGTAAATACATATACCATAAAACAAACAAACCAAAAAAAGGTTAAATCCTACTTAACGGACATAAATTCCGCATATGTCACCAAATTTAATGAAATTTTCAGTGTTGATATATTGATGAATAAAAGATATAATGCACCAGTTATTTTATTTTAAAACTTTTACATTTTTTCAGGTCAATTAAATTTAAACCACATATGTTTGTGAATCTGTGTTATGCCTCAAAGATACGTGGTTCAAAGTTAACTGACCTGAAAAAATGTAAGAGTTTCCAAATAAAATAACTAGTGCATTATATTGTTTATTCATTAATATATCAACACTGAAAATTTCATTAAATTCGGTTAATTCCGCGATTTTTAGTATGTTTTTTCTTTCGGCGGGGTGACATACGATGGTGGAATTTATATCCATTAAGTAGGATATAACACCCAAAAATATGACGAGATCAGTAAAATCATTTTGTTTTCTTACCATTTTCCTTGTTTTTCCTTCTCCTTTGTTGGTCTTATGCGATGTAGGAATCAACCATTCTACCATTTGAATAGGTTTCAATTTTGTAGGGTTACTTGAAACCAAATGAACATCTGGTGACTGCAGTGTCCTTTTTGAGCTTTGCACACTAAAATCTGTTAAGGGTTGACACAAAATCTGATTTAAGTTATCGATGCTTCTGCTATTTTCTTTTTTACGAAATTCAATACTTGTTGATACTTTTTCTTCTTCAATGTGTCCAGAAAGCGATGGTTGGATAGTCGGGATGGCCCCAGGTTTTAAGAAGACTCTTGTACGGCAGCCAAATTTCTTCATGAGGACCCCGACTGAGTCTTCACTTGTAAAATGCAATGAACAAATAGCCGAAGAGACACAAGGGGTCCAGTTTTGACGCCCAAACCGAACAAAATTGACCCATTTGGCTCGAAGTGTCGGATCTTTGGGAAAACGATGGAGACTTGTTCCTGAATCTGTTTTAGACGATTGAGTTGTAGCACAAAATCGAACGACACAATGTTGGGGCATTTTTTTTTTAGGGAATAAAAATGCTGTTTTGGGTCAATTAAAATACTTAATTTAGAGATTGTTTTGTTCTAACCCACAAAAGGGATTTACAAATAAAAAATAAAAATACTTGATTTTGATATGAATTTGTTAAAAAATTTTTTAATTAGTTTCATCCAACAGAATTTAAAATAAAATAGCATTAATGTATTTTAGGGGATTTTGTTTTGAAAATATATGGTTTGGATTTATCTATCTAAAATCTTATTCCCTCTTTTTTTTTTCTTTTTTTTTAGCAATTTTATTTATTGTGAAAACAAACTTTGACCAGAAAAGTTTATCTTCTCTCACATTCAATACATTTTTAGGTTTTGTCACTAAACATTTTTTTTTTGAATTGACGACATTTTGATTCTATCTATCTATTTTTTTTGGGGGGGGGGGCAAAATTTGATTTTAATTTTTATGAATTTAAAATTTAATTTCACGTTTTCTTATTTGTTTTTCTCTTCTTTTTTTTTTTTTTAATATTTGAGGACTTTTAACACTAATTTATTTTTTTGGAAAAGACAGAAAAGCGTAGACTAATTTTTAGTATCACTTAAAAAATAAGCAAATTATTCTAATCTATAACAGATATAACTATTACTATTAAGGTTTTAAAAATGAAAGTGAAACTGAAACTAAAATTGTTTTTATGGAGAAAAACAAGTAGGCGCTGACAAATGAGAAAAATTACCGTAAAGATAAATAGAACTTTTTTTTTTTAAATGAATAAAACTGAAAAGTATACGCGTGTATGTTTCACACGAACTATAAATGAAATGTATCTAGTTCTCTACTGAAATCAAAATTAGGGTCTAGATATTTCTGCTGGTATCTGACTAACCAACAAGGACATTCATCGTCTCAAAAAAGAAAAAATAACACTATATTACAAGACCGTGATCATAGCTCAAATACAAATATTACCTTAGGCGTTTTCAGGAAGAAAAATGTTGTTTTTTTCCGTTTTTTCCCCTACACCTAAGTTACTTCTAAGTTTTCATTTTGTTTTGTTTTTTGTTATTTTTTAACTTTTTAAAAACTATATTTTAGTGAGTGACTGCCGATGAAAAAAAAAAATTAATGCCGTTTTTTGGCGTTTATAGAACTGTTTACATTTGCGAGTGATAGGAGATGGTGGTAGTGTTCTTCTAAAAATGCGTGGTGGGCCTTTAACGACTGGACTTGATTTAAGAAGAGTATTAAAAAAAAGAAAAGAAAAAAGGTATGGTTATCTTTATGTATTTTTCTTCTTCTTTCTTTTCTCCACTCCCCCTAGAGAGAAAGAGATGCTAGGAAAGACAGGAGTTTCCTCTCAAACAACTGTGGAGTAGACAACAGAAAGAGAGAAGAAAAGAAAAAAAATTCAAAGGTGGGTGTTGATGTCAACGTAATGACCATGCTGTGTTGAGACTCACATGTTTCTCGAAGGTGCGTGTTTTTGCGACGACGCGCACACCTTCGTAAACACGTGCGCGGGAGTGTCAGGAAGAGATGGGCTTAATTAGATAATCTCTCATAATCCCACTTAATTCGTATTAACAAACAGTTGTGACAATTCAGCTGTTTCTTGTCAATAAAATATCATATGCAGATTGTTTGTTTGTTTGTTTGTTTGTTTTTTAATGTTTATTTTTTATATTTTTTATTGTTTACTTCGTTGTACTAATAATTTTGATGATGACGTAATAGCTATTTTTAAACTCGCCTTAATTTCCGAAGAATTACTTGAAAATGTCGAATAAGAATGTATATTACGCGTAGCTTAAAAGAATGAAAAATTAAAATCGAACTTAAAAAAAACAAAAGAAAAAAGTTTATTGAATAATGGATTGACTAGCAGGACCTGTGGATATATCACAGTATGATAATTTAATTATCACCACGTTTGATATGTTTACTTAGAGCTATTGTTAAATAGTTCAATATGTAAAAAGTATAATAACCTTGATTTAACTCCCTCTCACTCTTTTTTCTTTACATCTTTTCATTATGTTCGATTGAAATAGATTAGCGTTATCGCTGCCGCACGTTCACCTCCACTCCCTATCTTTCTCCTACTCTCATTCTTTCTTTCTTTCTTATATCTTTTCTGTGTAGCATGTACCTTTCCTTCCCATTATTTTTTTTATAACACAAACGGAATTGTCCATTATGTCACTGAGGTAACAACACTGATAAGAAATATGAATTCAGCGGATAAGCAACATCAGATAATCAGAATTTACATTTTTGCATTTCATCTTGGATGATTTGGATGGTCTCATTTTTAACCAGAGGGTGTTGCAAGATGATAACGCTCATAAGAAATATGAGTTTGATGGATAAGCAACAGCAGATAATCAAGATTTACATTTTTGCATTTCATCTTGGATGGTTTCATTTTTAACTAGAGCGTGTAGCAAAATGATAACACTCATAAGAAATATGAATTCGGCGGATAAGCAACATCAGATAATCAGAATTTACATTTTTGCATTTCATCTTGGACGATTTGGACAGTATCATTTTTAACCAGAGGGTGTTGCCGTACAATTAAGGAACAGGAGTATTAATACATTCATTTTAACAGCATGCCATTTTATGCTAAGAGGTTAGAGAATTGTGTACATTGTACGTTTATATTTACATTTTTTTGTGTAGTTTCTTAAGATTGGTTCATTGGATTTTACAACATGTAAACTCTTGGGTGTTTTTATGCTGAATACGATTTGTTTTATTAATTCTTTTTGGGTATTCAAATTTCTACACTCATTTTTTAAAGCTTATTTTTTTATCCATTTAACCCATAGATGGAACCCTAACAGGTACTACCACTCCGGGTCAGTGGACCTGGGAGTAATGACAATGAAGTCTTACTCCACACCCTAGGGAGTGTGGATTAGACTTTCATTGCCAGAATTGGACCCTCACCATGAAATGCAGTTCAATGTCATACCCAGGACACTAAGACCCTCAGGCACCGCCTTCTAGCACATATGATAAAAAAGGTTTGCCATAAGAGGAATAGATGAGGGAAAATCATATAAATATATATTTACCAACCCCTCTGCACAAGCAGGATGCAACACAAGGTCAATTTCTAAAGCAGAGTTTAACAGGTTTGAATTCAGAGCTTTCCTTCTCCTATACAGGTTGCCTAACCAAGGTTGAAGAGCCCAGTCTGCCCTACTATTTACCCATAGCTGGAGGGAGTATAGTTGGATTCATACCTTTCCTAAGGGTATTAGCACTATGTGAAATGCAAACAGGATTTGAACTCTAGTCAACGAGTCCATTTCCTACGACTCTAACCATTATGCCACGGGAAAATCATATAGTTGCTAGGGCTTGACATGACCAGTCAATTGATCGGAGGGTGCCTTTCTAACCACCTGTTTATGCCAAATAAGAGCCAAAGTGGAGTGCTGCATGACATAGACTACTCAGCTACCAGGATTCCGTCCTTCAGCATCATGGGTCACCACCCACGACCAACTGTTGACCCTATTGAGGGGGGGGTTACAGTGTAGAAATTTTTAAAAAAAGATTTGAATATATTTATCTAATTTAACAATATAGAATAACTTTTCTGCCTTTTCAACTTTATTCGCTTGGTCTCTTGATGTGATATGGACCACAATTTAGCAAAGTCACCTCAGGTGGTATAATGGTTAGCAAGCTAGAATAGAAAACCATTAATAGTAAGTTTGTTTCTCACTGGGTGCCCATACTTTTGGTACAACTAAGCTAAATTATTATTAAAATGATTATTGTTCTTGATGGACACCTCACATATTCTAATAGTTAACAAGCTAGATTAGCAAACCATTACTAGTGACTTCATTTCTCACTGGATGCCTCATACTTCCAGCCTTGTGCCACCACTAAGCAAAGCTTAGTAAATAAATACTTGCATGATAAACTGGTCACATCATGTGGTATGATGGTTGGCAAGTTATACTAAGTTTGAGCCTCACTGGGTACTCCATCTCTGTCTCTCTCGCTCTCCTTTCTCTCTCTCTCAACGTTTCTGAGCATTCGCAAGGAATTTTTCACAAGCTTTGTCACTTCCATTGTTGCTGGCCGTGCAAATAACCTGCAGACATAGTTAATTCCGCTGACTGTTAATGTTCCGAGTGAACTAAATGTATCAGTATCAGTGAATCTTCTATCCTCTTATTATAATGGAGATTCAGGTCTGTCTGTCAGCAAGTAGTTTAAACATTGAATAAATTAATAGACAAAAAGCAAATTGATGATGCTCTTAAAATTATTTTAAGGATGTCATTGTAACGGACTAAATGGAGTAGTCTCCCTTGTCTGAGGGTTTGGGTAATCTCCTGCATTAGGAGCCCCTTTTTGGCCACGTGACGCAGGAACACAAGAAGATCACCCCCTTTGGCCGAAGCTACTGGATAAGTACGGATGTTCTGGTCACCTCTCTCCAGCACACACACATGGTGTGTACCATACAGTACAGACTCTACATACAGTAAGTGGTTTCCACCTATTTTGCCTCTATTACACTCCTATGCCGGATTAGCTCAGTCGGTAGAGCGTTCAGCTAGAAACCACAAGGTTCCTAGTTCGATACCAGTCCCCGCCAACTCAGCGTATGAGTAGCACAGGGATCTGTGCGGTAAAGTAAGGAGCTGATGGTAGGTGTAGCACTCCACCTCAGATGCTAAAAAACAATCTCCTTGGTCTTGCGCTATTGAAAAGGGGATAGACTCCCTCACTGACTGGCTGATACCGACTTTAGGCCGCCTCGTCGACTTTACTTTTTACACTCCTATGCATGTTTGACACTTGTGACATTGTATAGCCCGGGGAACTTCATTCCCCTATATATGTTAAAATAAATGTTGTATAAATGTAACTAATACATTTGTTGTTGTCCTAACTGAAGTATTCCGCGTTGGGTACTTTTCCTTTAAGTAACCTAATGCTTTATAAGAACCGGAATTCATACTCTGTGAACCTCTTATATCATAATTAATTGACATTATCCAATTAAACTGGAGGGGGGGGGGGAGTCACTGTGGCATAAACGCTAACATACTGGACTCAACCTTGTAGTTGAACTTGAATTGCGCTATCACATTCACTTTCAGGCATGTCCTGGGTATAACAGTGTAGCGAGAGAAATTACTTATGTGGGAGCTCAAACTGAGCACGAACGTGCCTGGTGTGCAAAATGAGGAGATCAGGGGGTAGTGTGGTAGATGACTACAGAGACTGAACTCACAACCTCCTGAATGTGAGTTGTGGCTAGAAGTCAGACTACTCACCCTCATTGGCGCATATGTAAATTTTTACATTGCAATCGGCACCGCTGGGCATGATTGGCTCGAATGTGGGATCTTGGTCAGGGCAGTTAATTATTATTTAAGGCCTGCCTTCCCACACCGAGAGGAGTTGTTTGATCTTGCTAACGAGAACACAGATGTGTGTTGGACAAGAAACAAACAAACTTTGGTGGATTGATTAAAGACTGCTGTAATATTGTTGCAGGTAGAAAGACTTTGTCTGTGGACTTTTGCAGTTGGGAAAGTGATTACTGTGTTTAATTTCAAATAATCCCTTACAAAACAATTTCAGACATTAAACTGCATCTAGTGGTGAGGTTCCAATTCTGGAACTATAGGGAATGTGGAGTATCCATTTACTGCTATTACTCCCAGGTCCACCCTGACCCAGAGTGGTAGTACCAGTTACGGTTGCATCTATGGGTTAAAAATGAGTATCAAAAATGTGTTTTAAAAAAAATTGAATACCCAACAAGAATAAATAAAACAAAATGTCTTCAGCATAAAATAACCCAACAATGGTTGACATGCCGTAAACTCCAACCACCCATCACTTTCAGGCTAATACCCTTGGGAAAGGTATGAACCTTTTCATCCCTTCAGCTATGGGTTGAATAGCTATTTAGCTTCATTGTGGCACAAGGTCACAAGTATAGGGTACCCAATGAGAAACAAACTCACTAACAATGGTGTGCTAATCCAGTTTGCTAACCATTACACCATGTAAGGTGCCTTAGCTATGGGTTAAATAGTACTACTACTGTTCGTCTACAAGGATGGCTTTGGCATTAAATAACTCCCAAAGGTTGATATGCCATTAAACAAACAAACCAATTAAACTATTTTTGTTGTTCCAGTACACAATGAATAAAAAAATAAATGAAAATACTAAAAATATAAAATAACCAAAATTTTCTTTGGTTTATTTGTTTAATGGCACACCAACTCCCAACAGATTATTTAATGCTGAAATTTTATTCCCTTGTAAATATTTACAATCATAACTATCTATAGTTTCAACATTCTTTTGCAACCATTTTTTTTTAATCACATTTTATTTGTTTACAGTTGTATGGTTTCAAGTATTCCTATCTAATCTTATTATAATGGAGATTGTGTGTTTTTCTGTCTGTAGCCAAAACTATATTACTACTTAAGTCACAATTCCATTAGTTATTTATGTTACATTCTCCTTGATTTTATTCTTATTTAAACTTCAATTATTGATAAAATTATTTTACATTATTAATACTGTTAATCAACATCTAATTACGAATAACATACAAGTGTATCTATATATACAACAAAATAGTGGTTTACAGTGTGAACAGGAAGGCTATTTTGGATATTGATATTAAAAATTTGATTTTAACGAACATGTGCTTTGTATTATTGATTTCTAATTGTTTGGTTTTATCTTAATGAATAAGAGCAAAAATCTCGGGGATAAATCTTAAAAGAAATCCATTAACAAGAAGAAATAACTGTAATTTTATTCTTTATTTCCTTTTTTAACTAAATAGTTAAATTAGGAAAATTTAGCAATGAAAGATGTGAGTGATGGAAGAGTAAGTTTCAGTTGTTCTGTTTTTCGATTATACCCCGCTCTGTTTCAAATCTTTTTATCTGCATTCTTATTTAGTTTCATTAGCCTTTCTAATCTAATATAATATTTTATTACATTAAAACTTAAATACTTGCACCCGGAGTGTGCATATATTTGCTAGTACTAATAATTTTCCAACTGATCTATTAGGCCTGTAGATATTTATTACTACCACACTTAGAGTGAACCTGAGAGGAATGGTAATGAAGGGGTACTCGACACTCCCAAGATCTACAGAACAGGAACCTCACCATCAGATACAGTTTAAAGTCACACCCAAGACACTATTTTTTTTTTTGTTTTATCTCTCTGCAGTGGATACAGCAATGAGAAATTAGATGTAAATTATCTATTTGTTCAAGCCCTAGCACCTATATGATTGCCCCAACTCTATTGCCCTTATGGCAAGCCCCAAACCCTATTTATCATATATGTGCTAGAAGGCAGTGTCTGGGAGTCTTAGTGTCCCAGGTATGACATTAAGTGTATCTAGTGGTGAGGCTCCAATTCTTGGACACTGGGGATTGTAGATTACCCCTTTATCTCCATTATTTCAGTTCCACTCTGACCTGGAGTGGTAGTACCTATTAGGGTCATCTATGGGTTAAATATAAAAAATGAGTTTTAAAAAAAGTGTTTAAAAAATTGAGTTTGAAAAAAATATTGAATACACATCAAGAATGAATAAAACAAAATGTCTTCAGCATAAAATAACCCAACCAGGGTTGACATGCCATAAAATCCAACCAACCTTAACCTTAATTCTTCTCCTGATTCTTTGGTACTTAAACTGACTGTGGGCTAAAATGTCATCAATTAAAGAAAACGTTTCTTTTTTTTCTTACCTGGTTGGCAGCCTTGAATTTCTTAATGTAACGTATAAGCGTCGTCTTTGGAACATAAAACAGCTTTGATGCCTTTTGGTATCCCATTTCTTTGTTGAGAACTGCATTCATTGCTCCTCTTAAATTGCTCTCACTCCATTTGGTCTGTGTCTTTCTCACGTACTTACGCATTTCCTGTCAAATAAAAAAAAAGAAAGTGTGATTTAGATATTAGAAAAAAACATTTGATAAACATTTGGTTTGGTTTGTTTTACAGCATATCAACCTCAGTGGGTCATTTAATAGCAGCAAAGTTTTTAAATAAAAACATTCTTAACGGATACTCAAATTTTTTTATAAACTCATGTTTTTCTATTTAACCCATAGATGAGACCCTAACAGGTACTACCACTCCAGGTTAGAGTGGACCAGGGAGCAAAGGTGATGAAGGGTGCTCCACATTCCCCAAAACTCCAGAAATGAAGTAGAGTTTAACGTCATTCCCAGGACATGAAGACCCTCAGTCACCGCCTTCTAGCACCCATATGATAAAAAGGGTTGGGGCTTGCCATAAGGGCAATAGGGTTAGGACAATCACATAGGTGCTAGGGCTTGACGTGACTAGCTGATTGATCGGATGGGGCCTCTCCGACAGCCCATCTAGCCCAAGTAAGGGCCAAAGTGGAGTGTTGCATGTCATGGACTGCTCATCCACAAGGATTCCATCCTTAAGCATCACGGGTTACCACCCACGGCCAACAGGTGGTCCCATTGGGGAAGTTTTACCCCTCTACAGAGATGCAGTTGGTGTATTCTAAAACCCCACTGACAGGGCTGCCAGTGTTCTGTAATATACTTCCAGGCGGTTTAGTCACTGGAATCCTCCGACTTTGGAGAGTCTGATTTAGTCCTAAACAAGTATTTATAGGCATCAATAAACTAGTTTGATAAACAAAACTCTAAAAGTTTAAAATAACCCTAGACAGGTTGACATGCCATTAAAGCAAAGTAGAGTAAAGTTGACAGAGTGGCCTATTGTTATATATATATATATATATATTATGCACATGTATAATATCTCCCCGCCCTGTCGCCTGGGGCAGTAGAACATGCCGACTGCACATCTGCAGATGGGGCCATATGTTGGCTGCGGCTGGTGACTAGTAATACCCGAGGTCAGGATTGTGGTAGCTGAACAGTCCATGACCTGGGTACTAAGTGGTCCATGACATGCAACACTCCACTTTGGTCCTTACTTGAGCTAAACGGGCAATCGGAGAGGCCCCATTCAATCAATTAGCTAGTCATTATATTGTCCAGACCATATTATTCAGATTGTTCTTATGGCAAACACCCAACGCTTTTTATCATATTGGTGCTAGAAGGTGGTCAACCACCAGTTTATTAATTCTACCTATTTATTAATACACATGAGGTTAATGAAAATTATCTCTACTAGTTTATAAAACAAACCAAACAATAACATTTACCTACAAATTATTTGCTTAAAAATCATTAAAAAAAAACAAGATTTGGCATTAAATAACCTGCAAGGGTTGATATACCATTAGACAAAATAACCAACTAACCGTAAAATCTCCAATGGACCAGGAGAGTCCTCGTGGCGTAGTGGCTAAAGTGCTGGACTGCGACATTGTAGTAAACGAGTTTGGTAGGGATGTCCAATCTGCCGTGTCAAATCCCCCCCCTACTAAAAAATTTCAGCTTATGGAATTAATGAAAATTATGAATGAAAACAATGTTTATATTTTCGTACCATTAAATCAATAGAAATTTAAAGTTATGACTATCGGCTTTTTAAGAAATTCTATGAAAAATCAACTAAGAGTCAATTTTTTATGAAAATTTCGGTAATTATTTACCTGTTGATGAAATTATGTTTAAAATAGATTTTTCCTAAAATATATTGGGGAAAAAAATTTTTTTTGAGGTCTACCCTCCACCCCCATTTTATTTTATGAAATCTGATAAAACGAACCGATAAAAGACGATTTTTAAATTTTTTCGATAAAGATAAGAGTCTGAATAATTATATCAGAATCATAAGTTTCTATACGGGAACTTTTTTAGTTGCGCTATTGCTTACGCTTTCAGACTAATACTCAGGAAAAGTATGAACACCCTGATAAATAGTACCACTACTGTTCTACAAGGATGACTTTCGCATTAAATAATCCATAAGGTTGATATGCCATTAAACAAAGAATGAAACGAATTCAATGGACCATTATGCCCCACCGTTTTATATTCTATCATATAAAATAATAATGAAATTTATTGCGTACAGTGCTCAGGTGCACCACAAAGCGTTGTTCCTTACTAGAGTTAAATTATACCTAAAAAAAAAAAAAAAAAATCAAAAGCTTATGTATTTAGAGTTATTTTGGTATTTGTCCAGAATAGCACGCTGACTGCGGTAATGTTTTTTAAATATCTATGTAGGAATGTAATATTAGTCCTATATTTCAATAGGCTGGCGAATTCATATTTTCACAAGGAACAGCTTTTTGGGTTAACACCGGCGACAAAATGGCCGAGTCGTGTCCGGTTTAACGTAAAAGTAACGTAACTAATTGAACCCCCATTCTAAAAATTAAACGGGTAACTTAATAAGAAAAAAAAAAAAAAAGGTACCAAAAATTTTGCATAAAAAGATGAATTGGTTATTAATAGATGTTATTCATGAGTAAAATTTACAGAAAATATTTTTTTCTAAATTGTTCCGACGGGTAAGGTTCCGCAGTTTCTTTTTTGGAAAAAAAAATGAATTAAAAAAGATGTCAGAATTTAAAGAAGCTGCAAGAAAGTTTGAGTTAAGATTTCAAGACGGAGAAATATAAAAGGTAAAGGATGAAGGGTTAATTGACATATCAGTGAAACCTATAATCTGACAATACTGACCTAATCACCACATACGATAAGATAAACAATAAAGAAAATTTAAGTCTATTTTACGAGTTTAAAAATATGTTTATGAAAAGAGATAAATACGTGAGACAACCAGACATTAACAAGATAACTCACTAAGTGGACAAATAAATAAATACACAAACACGCATTTATTAAAATAAAAATTATCATAAACTAAATTATCAAAGAAAATAACTTATTTCATATGCTACTGTTTTTCTCTACTCTATGGACTGATACAAAAAAAAGTTTTAAAAACATGAGCTTCTGTACATCCGTAAAAAAATAAATAAATAAAAGATAATCACCCAGGAAAAAATTACTAATTTTCTCAAAGTAAACAAAAAAAAAAAAAAAAACAGGCATTTATTAGAATTATCACAAATTAAATAATCACAGAGAATTAAAGAAATTTTATTTCGTTTGATAACTCCTGCTTAATTTCTTTTTCCTTTTTTTCGCCCACTATGTATTGATAACAAAAACAATTTTTTTTTTAATGATTTTCTGTACATCCGTAAACAAAAAAGATAACCATTCAGCTCAGGATAATTATCAAGTTACGCTCCGATACATTCTAAACAAAAATTTTTAATATGGACCACTGTTGTTGTGTGAAATCTAAGAAAAAACTTTTTATTTTATTGTAGCTTTCCAGTAGTATACTTATTCAATAAAACAGAGAGATTCTAACGTTAAAGAGAGAGAGAGAGAGAGAGAGAGAGAGAATGAAAGAGAGAGAGAGAAGCCGTTAAAGCACATGTTCTCCTGGTCCGTGCGACCAATTCTTCCCACAGTCCACACTATTGTTTTCATCATGCTTACTTTGGGTGGGGTTACCTACCTTTTACGAATCTGTTACGAATTAAATTTTCTTTCTTTATATATACACATATATTTTTATAATATATATTTAAAAAAATAATCCCTCTTTTTTTTTTTTTTCAGTCTGGTGAAGACTTGAAAATAAGAAATTTTTTTTCAATTTTTTTAGTGAATAAAATGATGACTACTGGTCCATTTCACCCCTTTGTTCGTACTGGTCCACTTCATTTTGAGCAAACCACATTTTTCCAGCCGAGTATACGAAAATAAAGAAGCTTCATTGTCCTACGTTAAAAATACGATATATCTTGTAAGACAGACGTCGTATATCCAAAGTAATAAAACTCCCAATATTAAATTATGATTTATATGAATAAAACACTGACCTAAATAAACGGATGTGTTAATATAATCTTAGGAAAATAAAATCATTAGTAGTAGTAGTATTAGTAAGTAGTAATAATTGGAAAAATATATTAAAATACTTGCATTTGGATTTCCGTAGTAACAGAAGTCATCCATGATTTACGGTCAAGTCACGCTGAAAGCACCGGTTCCTGTTAAGTAACCGAAGTTAAGCAACGATAAAAGTGTTCAATACTTAGATGGGTGACCACTTAAGCAACAGCGGTTACTGTAAGCAACCTGAGGTCTGTGTGACATAACTAAGCAAAGCCTAGTAAATAACAAGGCTTACGGTCAAGTCACGCTGAAAGCACCGGTTCCTGCTAAGTCGCCGAAGTTAAGCAGCTTTGAGCGTGTTCAATACTTAGATGGGTGACCACCACTTACCACTTAAGCATCAGCAGTTACTGAAAGCAACCTGAGGTCTGTGTGCCATAACTAAGCAAAGCAACAAGGCTTACGGTCAAGTCACGCTGAAAGCACCGGTTCCTGTTAAGTCACTGAAGTTAAGCAGCAATGAATGTTCAATACTTAGATGGGTGACCACCACTTTAGCAAAGTATGCCACATCCAAGCAGCAAAGTTTGATAAATAACATGTATTGCGTTCGACTTACGTTCAAGCACCGGTTCCCACTAGATCACCGAAGTTAAGCAGCCATAATCTTGTTCAATACTTAGATGGGTGACCAACAACCACTTAAGCAACAGTAACTGTAAACAAGCTGAGGCCTATGTGCTATATCTAAACAGAGCTTAGTAATTATTTACCTAACACGTTTGCCACAGGTAGGATGTGACACAAGAGCGTAATGGGGCGCTTAGCGAGGGTCGAACTCACTATTACAGTTGTAACGGATATGTGAAGCTAGCTTGCTAACCATTACACAACGATAGGACGACTTTTAGCAAAGTTTAGTAGTAAAATATCAACACGACTCAAGCACCGGTTCGCACTCGACCGCCGAAGATGAGCAGCGATGAGCCGGTTCGATATGACAATCTTAGGGTTGTAAGCACACTTATTTAAGAAAAGCTTAATAAATAACAACAGCAGTCATTAGGTACCTCCAATTTTCCCTGTGAAATTTACCCCCCTCCCCATATATAACACCATAAAACTTGCATAAAGGTTAATATTATCTTCAATTTTTTTTGTCCATTCAAAAGAAGAAACATTTTTAAAAAACTCCTAATATTTTTTTTTTAAATTTCAGCTTACGGAAATAATGAAAATTATGAACGAACACAATGTTTACATTCTCGCACCGTTAAATCAATTGAAATTGCCAAAAACAAGTTACGACTAGAGGTTTTTTTAAAATTCTATGAAAAATCAATTAATGGTCCGATTTTCACGAAAATTTCCAGAATTGCTTACCTTTTAATGAAAATAGGTTTGAAATAGATTTTTCCGAAAATATATTTTATTTTATGAAATATGAAAAAATGAGCCGACAAAAAACGATTTTTAATTTTTTTTTCTATAAAGTTAAGAGTCTGGATAATTGTATCAGAAGATTTTTATAACTTTCTAAACGGGAGTTTAATAAAAGAACCATGAATATAGAATTCTGCTAAAAATATCCATTAAGAAACTGACCATGTTGTAAAAAAAAACGGACTGTTTTACTTATTTTTCAAGATAACGGTGAGTAATTTTTTCCCCAATCGGATAATTTGATCTTTGAATTAACTGTTTTTCTTTGTAACAACTCTTTACGTTCGTTTTTTTTTTTTTTGTTTTTTTTTTTTTGCGAGATTTAAAAGAAAAAGTTCAAGGATATTTACGTTTCTACCTCTAATATTGCCTAAACTGATCACATGATATATTTTGGTGGTACCTACATTAAATGTATGATAAAAAATATGACGTTCGGCGCCGATACAGTCCTCACCAAATTATCTTTGACTTACAAATTACACAGGAAATTGCTTTATTTATATTAGGCACTGCCAAAATGTTGACTCATTTTAAAAATGAATTAAAATTAATTAAATCCATTATTTAAGGTCAAATTTTTGTCTAAGTCGAAAAGTAGTAACATCAGTAAAAAAAATAATAAAAAAAAAATTTAAAAAAGGGCAAAATAATATTACAAATGTAATTTATTTTTAATACATTTTAAACTATTTTTTCGGTCAATTTTGCTCAAATATATCATAAACATGGCTGTAAAACACTGCCTAAGTTGACGTAAAATCTGTATTTTACAAAATAATTATCAAAAATCAGGGAATTATCCGTTTTTAATGAAATTTTCAGTGTCTATTTATCAATGAATGATCTTTATAATGCATTATTTATTTTATTTAAAAACTTTCTCATTTTTTTCAGGTCACTTAATTTTGAGCCCCCTTATGTTGGGGGCGTAAAACGTTTTGCGAGTTGGTCATTTTCGGTACTAATTACAGTATAAATAATGAGATAAAAGACCGAAGTTATGAATAGAAACAAAAAAAAATTTTTTACGGTGGCTTTTCTATGAGAAAATAAGTACCGAAAATCGAAAAATAAAATGTAAAAAAATAATAAATAATTAATTTTTTGGAGATTTCTTTTTTACTCATTTCGATAATTATTTAATTGGCTATTATCTTATAAAAGAAAAAATTATACATCGATATTTTTTCTGCTTAACAAGGGGGGGGGGTACATTTTCAATCGAGTTTTTCTTCAAAACTTATTACTTTATGTATCTAAAATAGGGTTTGCATTAAATAGATATTTATTTCTAAAATCTGAAAATATAACATTTTAAACTTAACATCATGCTTTTCACATTTTAAATGAATTTTATATATTAATTTTTCATAGCAAAAATACTAAATCAAAGTTTTGAAATAAAATAACTGGTGCATTAGAAAATTCATTAATTGATAAATCAATACTAAAAATTTCATTAAAATCGGATAATTACCTGATTTTTGGTAAATTTTTTGGCAATCGCAAATGTTACATAAAAATTGTAAACAAGCGTTGCGCGCTTGTTTACAATTTTTATGTAACATTCGCGATTGAAAAATAGACAGAGTTGCGGATCGCGTCGAAATTGACCAAAACAAATCGTTTTAAATCTATTAAAAATAAACTGCATATGTAATGATATTTTTCTTTTTTAATGATGGTTATTATGTTACTATTTATCGATTCAGACAAAGTTTGACCTTAAATAATAGATTTAATTATTTCTAATTTGCTTTTAAAATTCGTAGCAGATGACAAAATTGCCAGTACCTATGTTTATCAATGCAACATTCTTCTCTTTAGAAATGTTTCATTTCTAAGTAAATCTTTCTTTTTTTTCTCTCTATCAAAAAGACATTTTACGCTGTACTAGCTAAAAGAGAAGAGAATGTTGTATTGATAAACATTTCTGGGCGTGTCTAAAGCTGTTGACATATAGCTGGACTCGAGCGAGTAATCGTTACTATGTACCAAAAAAGTATTACCCGTAAGAATTATTAAATATATAAAATTCTCGGAAAATATGATGCAGAAAATTGTTATTTCTAATCATACATTTTTAGATAGATTAAATGAAATTTAATATGGGACTCGCTTCTGGCTTCACCGATAGCAGCCCACCACCCTTTATGGTCACGTGATGTTCTTTATAAAAGGGCTCACAATGCCCCACTCCGACCTCTTCATATTTCATCCCCCCCCCCCCAGGGGACAATTGCTGGCTCTACACCGCTTGCCCTTAGCGGATAACAAGGTAGGTGCTTTATGCACCCTCTTTTTCTACAAGTTTGTACAACGGACAGAATATTATCCCTTGAAGGATTCTCGTCCATTCCCTTGGAACTTCGGACATTAGAGATTATTGTCATTAACCCTTGAAGGTCGATATTAACTACCTTCATTCCGCCCAGGATAAATTAGAGGAGCCTTCGATATTGATATAACTTCGGACAAGCTTCCCCCATTGATACTTTCAGTCCACAAAGACTGTCCTAGGATTACTCTTGCAAAACTAACTAAACTAAACAATTACTAATACTTAACTATCTACGGCTAAACCATTTACAGTGCTGTGAACTCTTTAACCAACTTCCCTTCGGTCGTTTGTCTGACCTAAACTATGAACATTCCTAAGAATAGTGTCTACTATATCCCATTTGTTAATGTGCATTTGTAATAAAACTGGTTGTACCATTTATTGTCGTAAATATTTGTTCCTTCACGTTTAACCCTGTTATCTCTCTGCGATAATTTAATGTTAAATTCTTATAAATTCTTATACAACGTCCTACCTTCCAGACGTTTAAAATTCACTATTAAATTTTTAAGTGAATAAAAATAGGCCAATTGAATCAGCGAAAAGACTTTTTTGCATCAATTCAAAGAAAAAAAATATTTTTTTTAAACTACGAAAAGAGAAAATGCAACAAAATTTTTTTTTTTTTTTGTTAGAAAAAAAAAATTCGAGTAATTTTTTTAGGTGTTGACACTTCTGGTTTTTATCTTTCGAGAAATATAAAAATTAGGGACTGGAAAATCTTTTCATTCCAATGACCAAAGTTTGAAAAAACAAAAACAAAAAAAACAAAAAACAAACAAACAAAATTACCTACAATCTTGATTTATAAAAAACATTTTCATTTTAATTTAAAAACATTTTCATTTTAATTTTAAAAAATAAAATAAGCTATTATATCATATAGTTAATTCATTAATGAATAAAATGCTGAAAATTTCATGAAAATTGGACAATTCCCTGATTTTGGTAATTGTTTTAAAATCTAAATGATTGATTTTCTTATTATGTCCCTTTAGTTAAATTGGACGTACCTATGTTTATATCTATTTATCTAAATGAAAAATAAGACTTGTTATTTAGTTTATCTATTAAATGTATTGAAAATAATTGTTGCTTTTGTTGTGGAGACGAGCACTTTCTTTTTTCTTTTTTCATTAATAATTATTTATCTTTGAGTGATAGGAAGTAAATGTATGTTACACACAGTTTTAATCAACAGAAACTATATGCTTTTACATCGTCAGGAGATAGGCAAATAAGTAAATAACAAAATTCATGCAAGTGACACATGTCTTTTTTACCTAAGTGCTATAGAAAGTATATGTGTTTATTCACGGTTTTAATTATTTTTTTATTTTTTATTTTTTTAAGAATTGCGGCTTACTGTGTGGACATGGGAAAGTTTTGTGTTTTCCGGTTTAGGTTTGATATATATTTCAGCTGTTCTTTTTGCTTAAACAGTTAGGAGTCAGTTATCAGTTTTAACTCAGGAAGTTAGGCACTCAGACTGAGGATTGTTCTGTGGATCAAGTGATTGGTGGCGTGAAGTGGGCGAGGCTACTGTTTTTATTCATTCTTGTTGTTTATTAAATTTTTTAAACTCATTTTTAAACACGTTTTTTTTTTAACTCATTTTCATCTATTTATTACATAGAACAGCTACAACCAATCCGGGTCAGAGTGGACTTGGGAATATTGGAAATGAAGGGGTACTCGACACTCCCCAGAGCTCCAGAATTGGAACCTCACCACTAGATGCAATTTAGCGTCAGACCCAGGCCGCCTTCTAGCACATATATGATGAAAAGGGTCCGCTATAAGAGCAATACGGCCAGGACAATCATATACATGCTAGGATTTGATGTGACCAGCCAACTGATCGGAGGCTACCGTTCCGATCGCCCGTCTAGTCCAAGAAAGTCCCAAAGTGGAGTGTTCAGCTACCAGGAATCCGCTCTTAAGCCTTACAGGTCGCCTGCATGGCCAAGAGGTGGTCCCTTTAGGGGGTGGTCTTACCTCTCTACAGAGGTGCACTCGGCATATTCTACAGCCTCAGCAGACAGAGCGGAGGTAAGTAAACAAACTGTAACCAGATGGAAATAAAAGTTTAAAACGGTCATTTTTATTTATTCATTTTCTATCGAGACAATTCGGTCTTTTTCTTCCGTACTCATTTAGAAAAAGAGCAAGACATTGTCTTGCCTGCCGGAGTCGAACCCGCGCTCACCCGAATGCAAAGAAATGCGATTTAGGCGCTGGATGGACGCGAGGTGCAATTCAGGTGCCCGGATGTTGGGGCCTACACGCGTCCATCCGAATGCACGAGAATTGTGCGTTGCACGGGCGCGAGGTTCGACTGATGTGCCCGGATGTTTGGGGAATATGCCCATAAATAACTGAAGCGAGTGGAGCGTAGCGAGAAGCAGTTGACCTACGCAAGACTGCAGTCAGTGAATTTTGTGGACGACCCTGCAGTTTAAGGACAAACTATATCAAAGCGAAAATTGATAACACCCAACAAAATAGTAAATGTAGATTATGCGGTAATTGAGATGAGACTGTAAACCATATTGGAAATTCCATAGTTAATTATCTCCCCCTGCTGCTAGGGGGCGAATCGCCAACATCGTATGTTGGCGCCAATACCAAAAACTTCACTTATCACGGAGCACCCACTGAGGGTAGTCGCGTAAATAGCGGTCTCTACACTTCACTCATCACTTAGCCCAAAAACAGGGCTTACTTCTACGGACCGTTGACCTGGACGGAGGCATTTTCACAGCACACTTTCGAAGGCACTAAAGCACACTATAGAAGGCTGAAGACCAAATAGTCTACTTGAAAAGGGCCCATTCACCGTCATTAAAAGAACTGTTACCAGGGCGAGAAGCTTCTAAAATAGCATCCCCCATTACTTATCACTGAACCGGTTACGAGGAAGAACGAGAAACGTTCGAAGAAGCGTCTTATCAACATTTCCTACCGACGAACAGAATACCCTGTTATCACCACTACTCCAAGAACATTACTTAACTCAGATAAGTCTTGTAGCAAATACCGATAAAATTTGCAACAAGTTCTTGCATTATTTGTCAATACATGTATTAAATTTCCATTGTGTGTTTGTCTTCTTTGTCCGACAATTTGCCTACCACTACGGAGAAGTAAGAGCTCCTTCGAAACCCGTAAATACTCTTAACCATGTACTATGCGAATGTAGCAAACTAGCACAACGGGAGTACAAAACTAGACACGACTGGGTTAGGAAGGTGATCCACTGGGAATTATGCAAAAAATTAAATTTTGACCATACAACAAAATGGTATATGCATAAACCAGAATCTGTTCTTGAGAACGAAACGCATAAAATTCTCTGGGACTTTGAAATAAAAACGGATCACCTTATCCCAGCAAGAAGACCAGACATAGTGTTGATTAACAAAAAAGAAAGAACTTGTCAACTGGTGGATTTTGCAGTTCCAGCAGATCACAGGGTAAAGCTAAAGGAAAATGAAAAAATGGAAAAATATATGGACCTTGCCAGAGAACTGAAAAAGTTATGGAATATGAAAGTGAAAGTGATACCAATTGTAGTTGGTGCACTTGGGACGGTCCCAAAAGGATTGGAAAAGGGTTTGGAAAGTCTGGAAATCAGAGGAAGAATTGATACCATCCAGAACACTGCACTGCTGCAATCTGCCAGAATACTCAGAAGAGTCCCGGAGACCTGAGGAGACTTGCTGTCACTCAGACTCCAGTGAAAGACCATCAGCTAACATTGATGTGAAAACTCAAAAGGAGTAAATAATAATAATAATAATAATAATAATAATAATGATAATCCTTAGTAAAAAATTATAGCTTTAAGTAACAAATTAATACACATTATCTACACACAGCTTATAGTATCAAGTATTCCTATCTAATCCAAATGATTTTCATGAAGATCTATTTGCCCTATAGAAGAGACCATAACATATACTACCATTCCGAGTCAAAGTGGACATGAGAGTAATGGCAATGAAGGAGTTCTCCACCCCCACTCCCACAGCTCTAGTATTGAAGCCTTACCATCAGATGCAGTTTGTGTCATATCCAGGATACCCCTTTTATGTGTATGGGGGTCTTACTCCTCTGCAGAAGATTTTATGAGCCGTGTTATCCTTACATCACGCACATATTTACTTTATTTACTTGTGACGTAGGCCAGAAATACAGAGCACCCAGTGAAAATCGAACTCACTATTAATCGTCTGCTAGTCTAGCTCGTTAACCATTACACTAGTCGAAGTGGCCAAAGTTGAAATCTAAAAAACCAAAAATCATTAGGGTTGATTGTTTTTGTATAACAAGTGTTTTAGACGTAATCATATGGTTTGTATTCCTACGCCATAAACTTCAAATAAATAATACACCAAGTAGATTTTTAAAGAGGGAATTCTGTACTTTGTAAATGTGTACCAAAAACGATATAATGTGGATTTATAAAGAATAAAGCGAATAGAAATTTTTTTTTGTGTTAAGAAAAAGGAAATATGAGAAAAAAAGTTCGGGTACTATATTGTTGAGAATATGTAACATTTTAGTGTGTGTTAGTGTCAGAGTGCAGACACGATTAGGTAATGTCGACTTTACGGTCGACTCCGATAAGGATTTTATTCGGTCATGATGTTTAACACTGTTATTCTTAACTAATGGAACTACTACATCTTCTTTAATCAAGAAATTAGAAGAGAATTTAAATTGCTAATAATCACTATTTGACAAGAAAATTTTTGTTTAAAAATGCATCAAAATTCCACTCAAACCAAGCCTCAAAGAAAGGTAAAAATTTAAACAATAATAATTGATAATTTATTATTAATAAACAACTAATTAATTGTGTATATTGAAATGACAGTAATGAAATAGATTTTTTTCCTTTAAAGAAAAAATTAGTGTAATTTAATTTTTTTTAAATTTAACATGGAATTTTTTGTTGTCTTTTGTTGTTTTTTTAAATGATCGATCGTCAGTTAAAAAGAATGTTTCCTGCTCAGTGTCAGCTGTAGAATTTTTTTTAAAATTTAAAATTATTTTTTAATTAATAACAAGTTTTCCAAAGTGTTCATTACATCGTGTGGATGATTACTTATAATAATTAAATAAAAGTAATTCTTTACTTTAAGGACAGCATTAATTGATGTTGTTTACATTTAAAGTTGTTGTGTGATGATTAAATCTAATACAACATCAATTAATGCTGTTCTTTAATTTTTCAAAAACTTTTCTAAATGAACGTATTAAATTATGTTTTCTTTAGAGTTTGATTTTTATCAAAAGTATTAATCTCAGTTGAGAAATTAAAAATATATACATTGGACTTCATTTCATATTCTACTAACAACTGTCCAGTAGACCATGGTAAAAATTTACGCCCCTGAATTCACAGTTTACCAAAGAATTTTACACAACATTGCAGAAAATGGAATATTTTTTTCTCCAAATATTTAAAAAAAACAATAACAAAGTCTATTGCCCGGAGCGAGTTGATGATTATAATTTTTAACTTCATTTTAATTCATTATACTAATTACAGTGTAGTATAATGAATTAAAATAAAGTTAAAAATGTACATAAAATTTGATAACATTAAAAAGTTACACACACACACTCATAAAATTAATAACTTTAAAGTGTATAAAAAATGACAGTTTAAAAAGTCGCATGTCCAGTTCCAGTTATAAAGTCATTGTTTTTTGTTTTGTTTTTGTTTATATATTAATTGTTATTATATTAACTTAACAAGTTTCCTGTGCACATCGTAAAATTATAAATTATATAAAAGCATTTTACACATTGTATACTAATGGGAAAATTCAAAAAAGAAAAAGAAAAAAAGCTTAATATTTTTTATTATTTAAGATAAAATATTTCTGAGTACTGACCCATCCCTCCCCGTTTCTTATTGTGTCATTTCAACTTTACGACATTGTCCCGGTGCTATATGTAACGTGTGAGTCACATATTAGTAGATCGATCACATATAATAGATGTTAGTGAGTTCGATTCTCACTGGGTGTCCCATACTTCCGGCCTTGTACCATAACTAAGCTAACCTTAGTAAATGGATGCACGTTGTTTAGGGAGGAAAACATTCTTTTTTTTTCTTTTTTCTATATAATCATCATGACCTTTTTAGTTCAGTAATTAGGTCACAGGACAATATGTAGAACTTAGTATTTCTTATACGCACTTTCAACACACACACACACACACACACACACACACAAAAGAATAAATAAATAAAGTAAAATAAAATAAAATAAAATAAATAAATAAAAATAAAAGCTATATAATGTCCGAAAATCGGTCAAATTTTGTATAAAACTTAATTTGGCAAACTGAATTAAGGGCGTAAATTTGTACCATTGTCTACCATCAGCGTTGTTATTTTAAGGGAATTGAAATTAAACAAACTTATCAAATCCTATACTGAAATAAACTAAAAATCACTATTCGCTAGTAATTTGGCCGACTATTTAACGACATTTCTATTTCAGAGTAACAATAAAAATGAAAAACTTAAAACAGGGTACTCTATGAGGAAGTTCGTCCCGGTCCCCTGCCTCCAAATTTGCTGTTCGGTGACGTATCAAATACCAACCCCAACTAGTACCGCTAGAGCGGTGTTACTTGAAAGAAAACAACCAACTCAAATAACAACCCCAACTATCGTATCGGCGCCTATTTGAGGGGGGGGGCTTTTTGTCTTAATTCTTGTTTATTTATTTTTTCCATTCGAAAGAAAAAAACATTAAACCGTTTTTTGTCGCAATTCTAATTTTTCTTTTTTTTGTCGTAATTCTTATTATCGACAGTAAATAGATAGATAGATAAACAAAACGATATAGATAGATAGATAGGTAAACATGCAACGATATAGATAGATAGATAGGTAAACATGCAACGATATAGATAGATAGATAGATAAACATGCAACGATATAGATAGACAGATAGATAGATAAACACGCAACGATATAGATAGATAGATAGATAAACACGCAACGATATAGATAGATAGATAAACACAACGATATAGATAGATAGATAGATAAACACAACGATATAGATAGATAGATAGATAGATAAACACAACGATATAGATAGATAGATAAACACAACGATATAGATAGATAAATAGATAAACACAACGATATAGATAGATAGATAGATAGATAAACACAACGATATAGATAGATAGATAGATAGATAGATAAACACAACGATATAGATAGATAGATAGATAGATAGATAAACACAACGATATAGATAGATAGATAGATAGATAGATAGATAAACACAACGATATAGATAGATAGATAGGTAAACACAACGATTAGAGGAAATTCCGGTATAAAAAAATCCATTCCATTAGAACTAGAGTTATTTGTGTTATCTTAGGTTTTTAGTAGCAAAGTTTTCGTTGAAAAAACACCCCCATTTTAAAAATTACTCAAAAATCTCATTTTAATAAAAATTTTGTTGGTCACTTATTCATTTTTACGAATTGCTCATGTAAGCAAAGTTTGTAGAAATAAATGCCCTCCGACCTTCTTCAGGTGTTTCTTGTTGAATTCGGCAGCCTTCATAGAACTTTGAACTGAATCTTTTATCTAATTCATTGGGGTAGATTATTCTCATTCTGACTGAGTACAAGTGTTAATCTATGTTAAGTATTCTATGTTATTTTCGCTTGTAGTCAGGATTGAACCTGCAGCATCCAGATGATTCCAGAGAAGTAAATTTAAGTCATTTAAATCCTCTTTAATGAACTTGGATGAAATTTGATATCTTAACATTTAATTAACATTCAAATAAATAGGATTGTTTTATTGATTTTAACTTTTTAAGAACCAACTAGGGCCGATTTAACTCAGTGGGTAGAGCATCCAACTAGGAACCACAAGGTTCCTGGTTCAATACCTGCCCTTGCCCACTCAGCGTATGAGTAGCACAGGGATCTGTACGGTAAAGTAAGGAGCTGATGGTAGGTGCGGTGCTCCACCTCAGATGCAAAAACAATCTCTTTGGTCTAGCGCTAAGGAAAAGGAGATAGTGTAGCATAATTATTTTGGTCTATGGAGAATTTGGGGATTGAAAACAGTAATCAGATTTCTGGAGAAAGACAAGAAAAAGAAATAAGAACAAAAAAGAGGTTAAAGTTTGGAATTGTAAACACTCAACGGGTGCCAGCCATTGACCGACCAATGACCCCGGAAGTAGATTTAAAAATAAAAACAGAAGTCCCATGTTTTCTGCGGAGGGCATAAGCAGATGTGTCTCTTCCTCCACCCTGGCACCACAAACAGAAGAAGAAAAAAATCGGTCTTTTTCATCTGGACCTTCGTTGGAGGCAGACATAGGTTTCTTGGGGTCCTACGGTGACATGTTTAGACTAGCAACAAACAGTACACATTAACGTGATTTACAATAGAACAGCTTGACCTTACTCTCTTTCCCTCCTTCTCTCTGAAAAAGAACCCATGAGCCTAGAAATAAATAAACAACCCCTTTTTGACTATTTCTCTGAATTTTTTAAATGAGGCTTGATAATTAATATTATTTGTATTATTCGGACTATTGTCATCTTCATTGTTCAATCATGAAGATGTGGACAATAGTCCGAATAAGACAAATAATACCCTTTTCAACTATACAACTTTCATATGTTGTTTCTCTGAGCTAATGATGGCTACTACTACAAACAACTACTACTACAACTCGACCTTGGCCTCTAAGCAACAGATAGACTCCTTCGCTGTCTGGCTGATACCGACTTTAGGCCACCCTGACGACTTTACTTACACAAAAAAAAAACAGCACTATCAGCTGGGCCTTTAGAATACACTGACTGCACCTCTGCAAAGTAAAGTAGTCAGAGTGGCCTATTGTCAGTATCAGCCGGACAGCATGGGAGTCTATCCCCTTTTCGCTAGGGCTAGACTAGGGAGACTATGCTTCTGAAGTGGAGTGCCACACCTACCATCAGCTTCCCACTTTACTGCACAGATCCAAGCTATGATACTCATGCACTGAGTTGGTAAAACTGGAAACTTGTAGTTCCCAGGTGGATGCTTTACCGACTGAGCTAGGTAAGATCCTCCAAATGGAGCCACCTGTTGACTGTGGGTGGTGACCAATGATGCTTAAGGATGGGATCCTGGTGGCTGAGTAGTCCATGACATGCAACACTCCACTTTGGCCCTTGCTTAGGCTAGATAAGCGGTCGGAGAAGCCTCTTCCGATCAATCAGCTTGTCACATCAAACCCTAGCACCTATATGATTGTCCCAACCCTATTGCCCTTATGGCGAGCACAAACCCTTTTTATCATATATGTGCTATAATGTTGTGACTGATGATCTTAATGTCCTGCGTATGATGTTAAACTCTATTTGATGAAGTTCCTGTTCTGGAGCTCTGGGGAATGTGGAGTACCCCTTCATCACCAATACTCCCAGGTCCACTATATATATATATATATATATATATATATATAATATATATATATACTAGCAGTGGCTACCCGGCAAAGCCCGGGTAGAGGAGACAAAAACATGGTTTAATAATCGTTTGCAGATATATTACTACTGAATAGCGAGTTCGGTTCTCACAGGATGACCCGTAAAAATCACCACGTGAAAAAGATCTTAATTTAATCCTGGTGGGAGGTCAGGGAATTTTCTTTTTGTCAAATTTGAGGGAATGACATCACATGGCTAAACTTGCAAATCGGTCGGAAAATTAAAACATATTACAGGGTGACGCAGAAAAAACAGAACCCAAAATTGTTTATATTCCCATTAAGCTAACCCTAAACCCCAACACTAACCCTAAACCCCCCTAGTTAAAATTAACAGTTTTATTACAAAATTTGTGGGTTATGTTTTTTCTGGGTCACCCTAATTTTCCGACCAATTTGCAAGTTTAGCCCATCACATAATAATATACTAAGAAATTTTAATTCAATGATTAACTATATTTTTAAAATAAAATACAAATGACGCGATTTGCTAAACTTAATTAATATTTGAAAAAAAAAAAAAAAAAAAGAATTAAATAAATTAATCAAATTTATGTAAAACCAATAAATAATCTTAAAAAAAAATAACATTATTAATTCAAAGCGTAGCCGATCGAATGTCAAATTATTATTGTAAAGTATACTATACTATAAATTTGATAACAATTTGAGTTTTCAGGTATTTCCGTGAAATGTATTAGGTAATCTAATGGTATTATCTCTTGCGCACTATTCTGTATTAGTATCATGATTTTATTTGTATTTCTAATATCAAAATAAATACATTTACGTGATTATGAAAAATAAAAAAAGGTTTTGTTTACAATTGATGAACGACGGGAATTAATAAAAAAAAAAAGTCAAGTTATTGTTAAATGTTTTCGTTTAATTTGTTATCTAATTCGCTGTAAAAAATAATTCAATGTATGAAAAGACATACTAATTACATATTTAGAAAGATTTTCTTTTCTAACCAAATAAATATTTTAAAGATAGGAACAGAAATATGCGATGAATAAGATTTGATTTTATGTTAAAATTTAGTATGAAAAAATTATACTATGCATTCTAGGCTGACTGAAGCAAAATATTTTTTTTTAACTCGCTGTAAAAAATAATTTCATTGATAAAAACTCAATCAAATTACATATTTAGAAAAATTATTTTATTCTCTTTCTAACCAAATAAATATCTTAAAGAAGATTGAACCGTAAATAGGCGAGAAAAAAGAATTTGTTTTTTCTTTAAAATTTAATCTGAAAAAAAAAATCATACCTATCAGCTCTCCAAAGCCTTTTTTTTTTAACTCACTGTAAAAAATAATTCAATAGATAAAAACATATACAAATTACATATCTAGAAAGATTCTTTTATTTTCTTTCCAACCATATAAATATTTTTAAGATTGGACCAAGGATAGGTGATAAATTCCAAGTGGAACGGCTTAGACTGCTGAATGAGAACCGGATACCTCCGTGGACTAAATAAAGGGTTAGGTTTAAAGTTCCGTGATGGCTCCCAATTATGACAAGAAAGTTCCCGAGTCCGAGAATGTTCCCGAGTCCGACAAGAAATACCTGAAGAAGGCCAGAGGGCACATCGGCCGAAACGTTGTACAAATAACAATGAAGATGGGGACAATAGTCCGAATAATGCAGATAATACTAATTAATTATATCCCTTAATTAGTAAAAATCAATAACCAAATTTGGCGTGTTTCTTAGAAGGAATCAAGAATCATACTGCAGTACTATTACTTTTCATATCAGAGACTCCACCTGCTCTTGTCTCTTGACCTGTTATAGTTGGACACGTACTAATAAGTAAACTATATATGCTTTCATGTTTCTATGTCTACTATATATAGGTACAAGTGAAATTACTGCACACTCGGCTGTTAGTCGAATTGTGCCCGCAGAGATGCGTAGTCTGGTCCCTGCGTTTAGCTGTCCGACCAATCATATACCGCATAAGTCTGAGTTGTGGCTGCTGCTATATAGATACAATCTATCGCTAAGGACTTACGATTTTGTTAATCAGAGGTGAGCAGAAGAAATAGAGCCATGTGTCAATTGAAGTAGACAGTGAGTTGGAGTTCACTCTGATGATATATAAAAGATCTAGAGGGTAATGGGTGTGGTGAGGATATTGGGGTTCTGAGCGATGGATTTAGTTTTATGGCTACATTAACAATATATTTGTTGACTGAAATCTGAATTTTAGAAATGAGGACTGTGCCCATTTTAATAATTTAACATGTTTTGTAGCCTAAACTTAGAGAGATATAGCATAAAGTCTACAATAGAACTGCACTATGTGTTGTTTATAACATATATGGAGGTAAAAGGAAGCTCTGATTAAAAGTTTCTACATCAAATAATTATGCACAACAACATTCCATTTTTATCATATATATTTTATGGTACACACACATATATTCTACGGTTTTTATATTATATATTTACCATATATTAGGGTGGTTTATTTGTGTTGGAGTCTCGTGTGTGTTTCGAGTTATAGACATATATCAGACAAAACAGATATAGTTATGATTTTGTACATTGTGCTATTTCTTTACAATATATGTAAACTACACAAGCATTGACAATGTGATTGCATCTTATTTAGTGGTTTTAGTTTTAGCATCACATACTAGAGTTATGAGTCAGGGTTTTTGCGAGCTCATGTAGTGTCGAAATTCGGATATTACCTCAAGAATAGCGAAAACATAATAAAATAAAATATGAAATTTGTACTGCACGCACACATAAGTGGTGAGGAAAGATGCAATCAGCAATCAGTAAAGAATTAATTCTGAAACAGAGATATTGGGGAGTACAATATATACCTAAATTTATCACTAAATGTTACAAGAACAAATGTTTCCGAGATAATGAGGTTATCAATTTTAATAACCAGAAATATATTATGTTATTGTATCCAGTCCTAACACTGGTACCAGAGAATAGTCGAAATCTTTGTGTTTTTACTTATGAGATAAGTTAACATCAATAAAGTGGAGAGTCATTCTATTGAGGATAAAGTTTCACAAGAGGTGAGATAAAAGTAAACTCACAGAGTAAATAATAGAAAGATAATTCGAGAAAAGTACCTCTCACTATTAGTTATGTTTATGTTTCTAATCTATATATTAATATATCATAATTATATAAAAAATTGAATATATAAATATTTTGTGATATTTTTTATCAAACGAATAGATCAAAACTTGCATTTACACTCATTATTTAGATTATGAGATTTATACGCTATATATAATCAATGATTAAAATATAAAATCCTTCACAAATGGCTTAAATAATAAGCCACAATACCACTTACGTGATTGTGTAGCTGTCTTGCTCAATAAGTATAATAAATGAGAGCATATAACATAAATTCCGCTCGAAGTATGGGAGAATCACGATATACAGTGTGTTTAGTAGTGAGAGCAAGCAATTTGGATATCAGGGTCTGAGTGCACTACGTGGTTCAGAAATACCAATATTAATTAAGAAAGAAAGAAAGATTAGAGAGTATAGTATGAATATGAAGAAGAGATGTATTACGTTGTATATAGATAAACACAATGCACTAAATCTGTTTTCAATCGATGAAGAAAGAAAGAAAATGAGAGGAAGAGAGAGAGAAGAGAGAGAGAGAGAGAGAAGAGAGAGAGGAGAGAGAGAGTTAAATCAAGATTGTTATAATTCCTTTATTTGTTAACTATTTATAATGTGACATCATGGATTTTTGCACAATATGTGGTATCTTTTAAAAGAATAAAAGAATCATATTAATATAAATCATATAACATATAAGTAATACTATTAAAAAAATTATCATACTGTGAATTAATAATCCTGAACAGGTTCAAGCAAGTTATTAATTATGAAGTAAATTTTCTTTATATAACTAAAAAAATTGTTAGTATGTAGCTCTATTCTCAATTTTCTCATGACACACCTAATGAAGCCAATAAATAATATAATTTTTTTCCTGAACTCATATACCCCATACTAAAGACACAAAACACACTGAAATATAGTATACTATTATACCCTCTAAATGTAAATAAAACAGAGATTTTGGTATGGAGTACGTATGTACGAGAACCGTAATTTAAATTACCACACAAAAACAGGGTTTATATTGTGTCACTTTTTTCACACTATGAGGTATTTCTATTAATGTGGCATACACACGCGCGCGAATCGAAGTGCATGTCTCTGAACTTGCTATATACAGTATCTATGGAGATATATGTCCAAATATGACTGGGCTTGCACTCTTATATATTAAATTGACTCTAAAGGCGCAAATTGTATCATTTTTAATTCTCTTGAGATCCTAATTAATCCCAAAATAGCACCCTCAACATTTGCTGGCGCCGGACAACTCCACGCGGGTTAGTCAAAATAAGTATAACTTTTATTCTCCCCTCCACTGAGAAATGTAATCCTGAGAATGGTGGCCATGTTTTTCTCTTCGTACGGAGCTACCGTATTGAGCTTGTTATATATGTTATTTAACGAGAGCATATCTGAATGAGCTTTAGATCAAATGCTCGAGAGATAGTTTTGCATATTGTATCTCATATAAATTCTGATTCTCATCTTATTCTATGTTTCATGTTTTATTGGCACAGACGCTCGCTCTCTATCAGCTACCATCGCATTTTTACTAGTATTCAGGAGAGCAGAGTGCAAGGAGTGCAATAAGATAAAGAATAATGCCTTTCTGTCATAAGTTATTATATTATTGAGCGTTACTGTTTCTGCCTCTAGGTCGAAGTACTGCCATCCGAAAGACACTCAGACCTTCTTCCTCTACTGAATATGAGAATTTGTCTCGCTTAGATGAATCACTTTAGATTATATTTGTACTATCTTCATTTTTTTTCTCTATATATGAGCGAGTTAAAATACTATTATTAAATATAGTGCTCATCGAGCGGTACTCATAACGTTCCACGTCATATTGATTCAATAGGATTTTAAGTAAGGACCGTCATTAAATGCAACAAAGCAAGTGCCAATTGTCTGAGTTTTATCATTGTCATGTATCGGCACACACTCTACTATATTAATACTCCTACATAAAGTTTGAGATTAATTTTTAATCTTTAAAAAATATACTATAATAGTCTTTTATTAAATACATAATATGATATATAAATGTAATCTAGTTATCTTGAGAGTGTATCGAGTTAGTATGTATGTGTTTTCACATAAGATCTCTATTTTTTTTTATCAGCACTATGAGCAGAATTAAAAAAAAGAACATAATTTATTGAGCCTGTATATGTGACATGAATAAATAAACAAAATAAATTAGACTGTTCCTTGTATAGTGATAAGTCTTTCTGAATAGTTATGTTATGATCTCAGAATAGGATGTGTGTATTGTATTTAACGAGAGATTGTAAAAGTTTAACATTATATCTAGAATCATTTTTATACTTCCTGGATACGGAGAGAGAAACGGATTTTATATGTTTTTACGCCTGTCATTAATTTCTCTAAATTGTGACATTACAGTACTCATCTCTTGTTGAAAGTAAATATTGAATTGCTAATTATGTTTTAAGATATGTGAACGCGCATAATAATTATTTGTCAGTGAATCACTATGTGCTTCTATAGAGATCGCTCGCAGGTCTCTATGACCACGGGTGTGTACAAACACTCATATTACACTAAAGCTGTGAGAAAATATACACTGAGCTCATCTCTTTGACCGACTAATATTATGTATGCTAGTTATTTCATGAATGTCTTCGAGACGCTATATGTAAGCAAGACATTCGTCTAACACGCAGTTATATCGAGGAGTTTGAGACTATTTGATACATAATGTACTCTATTACACCATCACTTTATAGATTTGCACTCTCACATATTCTTTTTGGTTGATTCTGACCATGTATTGTTTAATGTACCAGTCTTTTTGGAGTATACTTTATGTATTAATTAAAGACAATTCTTAATCACGAATATATTAAATCTAACATTAGCGGGAGTTGTATATATAATACAAATTAAACACATTAGAGAGTTAGTGAAGTAGACTGCACACTATTCTACACTTTAAGTCAGTAGCATGTTCCACTATGCTATCATTATGTATCTACTCTTGATTGGTGATAGCTCTCTGTACATTTGATAACATGTGTTACTCAAACACTGCACGTACTCCAAAACAAAAACTAGTATCGCCAAAAACCAGGTGTTACACCGTAAATATATGCAAATGGAGACCATATATTGATTCACATCTAGATAGGTGTTACTTTATTCTATTATAATTAAATATCGAAACCAATAGAAATAAGAATATGGCTCTCTCTTGGTATCATTTGAGAACAGATACTTTAAGTTATCCTGTACTGATAATTTATATTTTCATAAGCACCCGCTAGACAATTAGACCTATGAAATGAGTCGTTATCTGAATATCGCAGTTATTGAGTCACTCTCTATTTAACTTATAATATAATGTGAAATGTGTAAACAAACTTAGTTCTGTTCACTATATATACTCTTCCGTTAAGCACGTCTCAGTTGCCCGCATTAATTCAAAATATAGAGACGCTAAATGAAGTCCCCTCAGGTCTTCCCGGTCTATAAATACTTCACAATCCAACCAGGAGTGCGAAAAGTTGATAAAAAACAAAACAACTAACAACCACATTTAAATTATTATTCAAAAATACAATTTGAAAATATTTCTCAGAATTTGCCTTACAAGAAATTAAGATTTTAAAGTTATTATATATTTTACTATCTATTTTGCAAGAGATACAGTAACATAATATCATGATAAACACCATATGTCGCATACATTCAATTCAGGTCACCGGTATAGAATCCTGTTTTGTACAATAAATCATCTATACAAACCTTTTCTACAAAAGTGCTGACTACACATCTTGTCAATATGCAGTTTTGAGAAATAAATAGATGACATTTTCTCATAATGTTTAGTGAGATATAATATGATATCAATATTGTATATGTAATTGAGAATAGATATATTAGCTATTGGATACAATTGAACATAAATTAAAATTTGATATAAATATATAATAGACTATAATTGAGAGACCAGAGGAGAGGGAGTGTGAGAGTCACAGGAGGATTGAATAGTGGTTTTATAGTAGATTCAGTGTAAAGGAATGATGTGTTATTAAAATTGAGGAAGAATCAAAAAAAACTCTCTGGAAGCCAAGACAACATTAAAACATGAGAGTCTTTAGTTTGCTACCGTTCTCACGGGTTCCTCGCGCGGTGAGTAATATATAGTAGAGAGAACATATTAATTATTTATATACTAGCCATCTGTGCATGAAGTAAAAAATCTTGATATGTTAATAATCACCCGAAGGAAAATGAGCCAAGACAACAAAAAACTCTTATGTTGAGGAGAAAAGTCACAATGTCAGATAATATTTATAAACGCGATTATCTAACAATTCTATCTTGCGGTGTAGTTATTGTTATCTATCCAGTGCTATGAAGTAAGAGGTTGGCATCTGATGCATGCGGAATAATAATGAACATGAGACGTGATATAAAAAATAGAATACGAGTTAGTAAATTGAACTGTGAGACTAGCCTGCTAACCATTATTATTATTATATTCAAATGAGAGGAGGCTGGAGAAGTATATAAATCTTTTGTGGATCTATAATATCAATTCACAGTATTTTTATATACGCGATAGTTTTAATATGTAAAAATATATACAGGGGTAACATACAACTTGTCCTTTTCTTGTTTTTTGTTTTATCAACAAACACATGTTCTAACCAATTTTAAAAACAACATGCTAATAGATATAGTGAATTACTTAAAACCACACAGGCATGCCGCAAGATAAAATTGGCACAACTCCTAGATATTCAGTTATTAATATAGTAATAACTATTTTGTGGCGAAGAGCAATAAAATACAAAATTCAATATTTTATCATTGAAATATTCTTTTTTTTTCTTCTCTTATTATATGATCAAGATAAAAAAATGAGTACCAACAAAATATGTAAATTTACGATCGTCTTTGATAGAGTTTCTTTGAATAGCTGTATATTTATTATTGTGTACCATAACTATGTTTGTATAATTTATATTCCACGAGAGACTATTTACGGTGTATTAATAATAGATAGATATCTAGAGGAGATCAAACTATTATAGATGGGGATACAATCTCGAGTATAAACTACCAATATTGAATTAATTGCCCCTTCTCATATATTTTAAGGTTGTCAGGAGATAGACCTAGTATTATATCCGAACAATTGAAATTATTATGTAAACTCTGAAACAAATTTCTCAACATGTATATAGCCGATGAGGGCATGAAGCGGTGTATTTTTATGAGCTAAATTTCATTATGAGAATGGAACTCAACATTACAAATCTACTCATATTTCAACCGTGGATGAGGCTTAGCATGTTGCAACAATAGAAGGCTAATTATTTACCTATTAATGTGCAAGAGGTGGCCATTGACATGCCAAACTCTGCACTTTCCATATCTCCTTGTCGAGGTTTCCACCTTGAATGCATGAAATTAACTAATTCCGTAAGGTTTAGTGAGGCAAAATAGGAATAATGTGCACAAACTACAGGAAGAACTATTAAAACACTTACTTGAGGCTATACTACACACACCATCTCAATACACTAGTATATTTAAAACACCTTGAAATAATCACACACTCTTGTTAGAAATCTTAAACCTAATGGAGTAAGAATGAGTCTCGTCAAGTTGTTCAACAATATTACTGTTCTTGTTGCAGAGATCGCCGATTAAAACAACATAATATTATATATACCATCGAAATCTTCATTTGTTGTAAATAAATAGATATATGCATCAAAATAGGAACTGACATGTTATACACACTATAAAAACAGAAAAAGTAGCATGATAAGCACTTGAAATAGTTCATACACGCACATCACGTTCTAAATGATTTTACTTATAGTATCTTCAGAAATAATTTTCCTGCTTCAATATCACTGAACTGAGCACCCCTCTCTCTCCACTCTATATCTATAATATAGCAAGACAATTATCACACTTATCGACTTACTCACACTCACCATATAGGTGTTAAACAAAATCTCAATCCCTTCTAACAAGTATTATGTCGCCGTGCTCTAGAGGACGTACGTATGGAGAGCGGAGTTAGCATTATATGCATTATATATATAACAAGGTAGAATTCATCTCTTCATATGCCTCAGCTCTACATATAAATAGGTAGAATCAGTCTACTAAGTCAATTGGAAGGTGCCTCAACAGGTCTAGGAGAACGAAACAATCATGATATTATAAACTCATGTCACTGTATATATAATTAATTAACTTAAAAATGTGACTAATAATGTAATTTATAAGATCCTAAACATGAGCAGGTGTAATATGGTAATAAAATAAAGGCACAACAAACAAGTAGTTACAATAAGGAATTTATCATAAGCATTCTATTCTATTCTAGATGCCCACTAAATATAAGTTATAATAGTTGATATCCATACTTGTATACGAGGTATTATAATCCATGGGCAACCACAACCTAACATTGTGTAAAATATATTACTATATATAGAAATTAAAATTCTGGAAAGCAATTCTAAAGAGTATTATTTGGTAATAAAGCAGATATTATTTTCAGTTTTACGATGTTTCTACATTATTTCGCTGAGCCAATTGAATATAATGAATGTAGATCAGCAAGTGATAAATTGCATTAATTTTTAAAAATATTAATTTCTCCTTGAACTGTCTATTATTAGTAAATAAGTTGAGTCAGACTTTATGTTGTCTTTATATGAATATATAATAAATCTCTCACCATCATAGTAATTGAGTATAGTGAGATAACGGAGGAACCGTATTCTCTACTGAAGTAATTTGCAACTCAAAAATTCTCATAGTCTAATTCTATCACATTGTTCTTATATTGCCTATTTTAACAATATTTTTAGTTATTAGATTGGATTGTTATTCTTATGTTAGATTGTATAATGACAATATTATGATGTAATTGGTATCTACTAAACTTACGATAGAACAAATTGAATCAAAAGTGTGAATAAGTAAACAGATGAAAAGTCTAGTCAACATCAGCTAATGAGAGACTACCTCAAAAAATAGTCAAAAATACATATTAGATACCAATACTACTTATCTAAAAGTATTTATAAGATAGGGGAGAGCTAAATGACTACCTGGTTACATAATAAGGAAAGACCTCAAATACAGTATCCCATAAAATAATTTAATTTATCCGTATACCACGAATTGGGTTTGTCACGCGAAATTGTGGAATATATTCGCATAGAGATTTGATGTTTCTAAATATCATCGGTCTATGAGACTTGTCTTGGACAATTCCATCATAAGATCAGCTCTAATGGGCCACCTAAATTCTTTGGGGTATACGAAATAAAGGTATTGTAATATTACTGAAGAAGATTTTTATGTCTCGACACATTACCAAGACTATTGGGTAAATATCTAGATAGGGAGTACATGTAGACTGAGTCTACCTTCCTTTAAAATCTTTTGTATAAAGTACATATACCAGTATCTAAGGAGAGAAGGCAGAGAGACTCTTATTCAAAACCTGTTAAACTCCACTTAAGAAATGACTTTGTTTGAAAACAAGAAATGCTACACTAAACATCTGACTCATTGATTAAATACAATATGTTTAATAATAACTAATATGCACTAGCTATAAATACAATCAATATAACAAAAAAGTTGAGAATATAAAAAATTAATATCTAATTTGGTTAAAGTATTGACAAAGTTCCATCAAAGTACAATCACCAATGTGAGGAGATATTTTCACATCCAAATGAAACTAAGGCTATAAAATAGGTTAATTAATCTTTTTATATGAGGTTAGTAAAAATATATAATATAATATATAATATAGCAGTTATGAATTATATAACTCTATATTGGGAGTCACGCACATGATATATATTACTTATAATTATATATCATGAGAGACTATTCTTATGATCAAAAACACCATTACCTGATATTAGTATAACCTATTTATTATCTCCACATTATTGCCTTCATTCTAATTAGTGTGATGTAATAACATAAATGTTCTTAAAATATGAGAATATTATATACATATAAATCTTTTACCTTAACTTTCTTTTTTATTGTCTATCCTACTCCACCTATCACAAGGCATGTTATATATTAATTGGAGTATTTATAGGAAGATATTAAGATACTATAAGTAATAAACTTTTTTCTTCACCTTTTACTTTATCTTCTATTCAGGAAATAATAGACCTCAGTGTCCTTGGCCTTTTGTACACACAACAAACCTCGCAACCAGATAACTCCTAAATATAAAATAGTCCATTAGGCTTAATTGTTATATGTCTATGGTTCCATATAAATTGAGGAAGGTAACCTAGAGCACAACTAATGCCCGTTCTCTTGTCTATATATTAACCTTAATTTTACCCTATTAGCAAGTATTCACTTGCAGTGTAAGTTATTTTCTCTAGAGATAACTTTGGAAATATTTAAAAACTTGAATATTGCGGCATGTAAGTACGAGCAATATATGTAATACTTATTAATTAATATATAATTGAATAATATGTTTTTTATATAATGAAAATTATTACCTTGTAAGAAATTTTTTTGACTTAAGACTCCTTTCACTCATTTTTTATGTAAAGCATGTCAATGAAAAAGTTTTACAACTTATATTGAAAGGTTTTGAAATCAAAATGTTCGAGAATGCATTCTTTAGATAATTTCCTGACTATGCTTTAGAGACCAAATCGATACAAGGAAACAAAAAAAAAAGAAAAAAAGAATTAATGAAAAAGCAAAAAAATATTTTTTTTTTTGAGTATAATGCAGATATAATGAAGGCCAAACGTTGTGAGCTAAACGAAATGGAAACAAAAGATTGTCAGTGTTTCTTTTTTTCTTATATATAAAATAATATAGAAAACGGAACCACATCGCGTGATCTCAGCTCGCGCACATTTATATTTCACAGAGATAACCTATAGTGAGATTACATGAGTTGCATCAAATTAGATTGCGAATATTATTAAGTTCTTCTTGTGATTATCTAGAGTCTTATGTTATTATTATGTCATCTTCTCGTCAGTTGTCTTTATATCCATACTATATTATTCTTCCTGTCCACTTTTGTAGATGAATTTGACTTCTGTTTAGGTATCCTAATCACATAGCGTGATAGAGTGGCAATGTGGATACCAGCTTTTAGCCACTAGGTTCCATGGTCCTAGTGAATAACCTAGGCCCACGCTAGCGTTCGTGTTACATACAAACAGTGAATAGCTATATGCATTCTAATCCTATGGTTGGTGGGTATGTCGAGTAGTCTATAAAAAGTTCATTTCATCTAGGGCGCCGCACGTGGACAGAGAGAATACGAAACACATCGACTACTCTTATGGAATAAATTAAACTAGCGCAAGATATTGTCAATCCTCGAATTCGAGAAGATAATTTACACTGAGTGAGCAGTGCAACAGGGGGCACGTATACTAGTGTACAAAATCAAACTCTCGCACCTTCGCTCGGCACATAAGTATATTCAGAGGGCCAGTTAATGCCTTCTCAAGACATCTGCACACACGTAAGATTACTGCGAGAGGTGACAAAGGATAAGACCAGAGAGGGTAATATATATTGAATATATACAATACCAAATACTATTTAGTGACTATAGGAGACCACCGCGACAATTATAGATATGAGACAGTTATGATCCCAAGTAACTATCTAGAGTAGACTGATTAATTGGCATATAATCTACTCGTATTATGTATAGGATAAATTGGGCTGGTGGCAACAATGTAGATAGTTAGTCCCCCGCTCTTTCCACGCTGTGGTCCACGAGTATTCTATACTTTATCTCAGTGGCGGTCGAATATGAGAGTGGTCACAGGCGGACAGAGACTATGTATTTGATGATGCACTTAATATATTCTAATCACGTGTTATGTCGTAATTTTATACCATATATGCTGGATTCTAAGTGCTTTATACAAATTCTCAGTGTTCGTTAAATTGATAGTCCCGCAGGACATGGAGATCTTGTTATTTGCGCACTTGAGATTGTTTGTATAATGATGTCTGCATGTCGTTCAGTTTATTGTAGAGATTTATATTATAATTTTTATAACTATATTATAATAAGAATAGTACTAATAATTGTAGGTATAATTAGTATATTATATACATTGGAAATGTAAAATACTCAACTATATAGTATGCTAACGCCACAAGCCTATGCAATAAAATTCACTGTAATGAGGCTGTTATTCCAACTTCATCATGGTACTTAAAATATCCTATAAGGATATAATGGTATGAATCGTACTAATCTAATTCTCTGCACACACTCAGGCATTGCTTTAATTGAGATATATAATAACTGATTAAATAAGAATCATTTACGTGTTTTAATACTATTCATCACCACTTAGCCAGGATTTGAACCTGCATGCTCCATCCGCGGACCGATAGAAAATAATGATACTGAATTACATAGATATTAGTTTAACTATATTATGGACATAAGTATGAGACAGTCAAACACCCCTCTACTTTATAATGGACTCTTTCCTGGCAGCTCGAGTCGGCAGGATTATCTTCACGCCATTGTATATAGTGTGAAGTCTCACATTTAATTGAACCTAGTACTTCATGTTAGGTATAACTTTTGGCCAGTAAGATACAAACCAATTCCTACAGTCTGACTGGTATCTAAATACTGTATCTGTAACTTCAATAATATGTATGAGCTGCAATAGCTGTGAACCAAGATTCCAGAACATGAATACACTTATAATACGCTGAGTAAATGGTAATGAAATAGCATGTTTATTATGAGTGCCACACCACAATGAGCAGGCATTTATATAATTACTGTTTATCCATATATAATATATCTGCCAATAAACTTATGCCGACATTTAATCTAGTGAATAATAATAGTAGATTGCAAGGTCCAGCTTGCATATGCCTAGACCAGTGCAATATGGCTAAGGAACTGAGGTTATAACAGACTATGGGTAAGTACGCACTCGCTTCCTATAATGATCATAATTAGCTAGCCCAAGGATTACCTCACCCAGTGACACTTACCTCATCTAATCAGTCACACCTAAATTAATTATGCAAAGAACACCAACTGCAAATAACTTCCTCAATATCACGTTCGGTAAATGACCTCTAACAGTATGCCCAGCACATTCGAGGAGAGTATTATGAGCATAGACTGGAGTATTTACAAAGATGAACTACATAATCTTCCCCCGCATACATAGTACTTAAATCATTTCAAATACTGTATAGGTGAATTGTGCTGAATTGCAGCAAACCACACAATGTGAAACTCACTACACGAAATATTTAGTTAATCTATTACAATACTTAACTATAACTTGGCACTACACAATCTTGAATTACACTCAACCTCTAGCTAACCATATGCTATGTATATAATGCTAGAGGTGTTGAGTTACATACTGAGGCAACCACTCACATGAGATCTCACATGTGTGTACATATATATACAGAATCTCCTTTTATCTAATTCACATCATTATAAATACAGAGTGAACCATGAAGATCCATCCAGGATTACTATGATTCGTGACACACATCGTAATATCAGTTACCAATGATATAAGATATAGCATCAAAAGATTTGCAACTATATATGCCTGCCACAACATGAAGTACCAACTGGTGATCATGACTTGATCTCATCAATATAATATATATTATATATATAATAGCGATCAGTATCATTTACGTGATAGCAGGTTGACTAAACTCGAACACACCTACAGCCACACAGTGGCAGATAATAATATATATATATAATATTTATATAGATATATTTTAGCTAATGGACTGATCCGAAAGCTAACTCTAGCAGATATATTGAAACATTTATCAGATATATTATGCTACATCCTCACTTCCCTTTTTGTAATGGTGACACCATAGATTAAGCCTATTTAAAATAACTCAATACAAACTCACCGTACCTCATAGGTGGATATATATATACGCATCTACAGGTACTCAATCCTAAGTCATTGGAGGTTCTCCCCATGCACCACATGATATATATATAATATATATTATATATTAATTGCAACACCACATGAAATATAATATATGAATATATTAATGGCACACACATGAAAGTATATTATTAGAAATTTATCTAGGCAATACCGTCATCCGAGTGGACGTGATCAGGTAGGATCACACTCAGAAAACCGACACTTATCCTGAAAAAGCCTATATATAGACTCCACACAACACCACACACTGACACACATATCACAACACACATTGCTTAATAGTGCACTATATGGCACTTGATCCCATTTGGCTCCAACTATCATAATCTCAAACTACGTACCTACAGCCTAACATTAGGGCTGGCCTCACCCAATGTCACTCACGCCCCCACCAAGGCTACGAGATATTTAACCTATACCGGGCATAATATGGTCAAGATTTGTCTTCTCACGCCTCTAATTACAGTCTGGCCGTAAGAGACTAAACCTTGTTATACTCACTCACTTACAAAGAGCCAATTAATCGCACTGCGCAATTATATAAGGAGAGGTGCGGCGAGCATGGAAAAGTGAAAGGGGATGATTAGTAGAATACTTGATAATTTGATCATTCTGTGTTACTTTCATCACCTTAGCCAGGATTGAACCTGCAGTCTGGAAATGGACTGTTTAAACGATTGTTAACTATATGTGGACAACGTACGCATGAAATATAATATACTAAAGTTTACAAACACCACTCGCTCGCCCACTCACACATTAGAGATGGATCTACTATTCACTTGAGCACTAGTGGCAGGATTATATTTATTAAGACTGTTTAATATAATATGTGGTAGTATACTCATTAATGAACTAGTAGTAACTTCATGTGTACGAACAGCCATTAAAATCTATGCCAAGTATCAATACCAATTTGTTGACTGTCTTGCAACTGAACATGTAATAATTATGACATTTATTACAAATTAACTATGAGGATTATAAATATATAATAAGTAAGATCAAGATATAGGCTCTTATTAACCTTGCTCATTGGTATGGCAACTGCCTAGGAGAAGGAAACCTGAATTTTCAACAGATCTCGCAATTTATAGATGTAATAATGAGGTCGTTATAGCTCGCCAACATATGTTATTCCTGCCCAAGACGATGCTACATGAGTAAGCAACCCTCACATAACCAAACAAAGTATGGGAACAAGTCTTTTTCTTTTCCCAAATTACATCTGGTTCAGTTGGTGTTCTCATATTTTAGCAATTGGTACATCTTAGTCAACAAATGATTAGGTATTTCCTTCCTGAAGTAATTACATGTATGTACATAACTCACAAAATTCTCATAAGTCAATTTCTTACCCATCTTATCTTAAATTGTACTATTTAACTAATAATAATATATTATAATAATTTTTATGTTATTGCTGGATGGTTATTTTATTAGTAATCATGTTAGCAAATAAGATATTTGTTATTACATATAAATTCAAGAACATTGATCAAAAGTGTATGGAAATAAGTAAGTTTGTCACAATCAGTAAAATATAATAATAAACTACTCATATTTGAGCCAAATCCCCCACCATGTATATATATAGGTATAATATATATTCTTATTATAACACTGTTTTTTATGTACCCTGCACCTCAGTGGAATATATATCATCTAATATGCTCACTATAGATACACAAATGAATATAAATTAATTTAAATAATCAAGATACCTAGAACAAGAACCCGTTGAAAAAAAAAACAAAAACACTAATGCTAAATTATGTGTGAATAATGTCACTTATGGATAGATTTTACACCAAATAATGACATATGCACCCACCAAAATGAAGCACTAAAGTATAAATAATTCATAATATAATAAAAGTACAAATTATAATATAGTATATGCAACGACATTATGAACATATTTAATTTACATGTGTCATTATAATCTATACTATAAAGTTAAATTCAGCCACACGCATGAAATATATAATAATTACTGACAGCACATATACTATACTATATATGTAATTCCCTTAACTAATCTTCTTTGCCATCTACATCATGAATCACTTTAATTTAGATCCATCACTCTCTTAGTAATTCCATTATATATATTTGGATGGCTCCAGTATCTGAGCCTGTTTACAATGTGCATCACACACGATATGTATACACTGAGGTTTAGTAAACCAACATTGTTAGAGTTAGTTACCATTGAGATAAGTAGTCTCATTATAAGTAATGTGGTCTACACTAAAGAAGTTGTCCTTAGTAACCGGCAGCCCATGGTCATTATAGTATTCATTATAATAAACTTACATGGTTATGAGTTATTATGTTACAAGAAGGCCGAACAACATCCACGCCGAGCTAGAAATATACCATAAGCTCTAGCTGTCTGTTTTGTAGAGATTATGCATTATAATAGCTATCCATGAAATTTGTTTGCACAACACCCAATAGAATATATAAACAATGCAGCATCTTGTTTAGTAGATTTCCAATATATAGAATTTTTATTAGTCCTATATTCTCATTAATAAGTCACATAGTGAGTATAAACTATATGCAATTAAGGTCACACTCACCAGATATGGCTACAGCATGGAAAGAATTTTGGATATCCTCACTTGCTTCTCGTTATCTATCATTATTAATATATTAATTATTTATTTTAATTTCATAATTTATTTGGAAATAGGTTATATTGTAATGAGAGCAACACATGAGATACTTCAAGTATTTGAAAGTTTATCAAATATTATTATAGAGACAATGTTTGATGGTGTATCAACATTTTGATGCCTATACTTAATATTCTGCTTCCTATAACTTGTGATATACTGGAACAAATAAGAAATGATAACATGTTGTGTACATAATGCAATAAAAATTATTTCTGATTAAAAAACAAATATATCAAACAAGGAAGGATTTTATTTATTTCATGTAACTAAATCTAATGTTTTTCTCCATAAAAGAATAATGTTACACTTGATTTAATGTTATGATATTGAAATCACACTGTACTAAGTTTCATCGCTATAAAGTTTATTACAGTAACAGAAAATGTTTAGTAAAGTAAATTGATAGAAATTTTGATTATTAATAAATCCTTATTATCTATAGTACAGTTTCTCGTCTTACAACATCCTCATTATTATGTAAGTACTGTTACATTCTACACCACTATGTAAGGAATAAACAAAACTATGTAAAAGTGAAATTCTGTAACAGTTATAATATCATTGGCATAAAGTAAATTAGATAAGTAATTTTGCAACTACCCTGAGATCATATTATATAACATATCCTATGACCTTACTTGAATTGGTTTACTAAATCTTATGTTTGGATTAACTAAGCTTTATTGATTAATGGAGCTTATTTGTTGCCATCAACCGATAGACTATTGTGTATACTCTAGATGATATTGACACTAACTGCATCTGATGGTTACTAAACATTCTAGTTTTTAGGAGATTGGCCAGTAAACCTCATTTAAATTACCTTTAGCTATAACTAGGTCTCAAACTCTGACCCTGAGCAGTGCCATATAGCTACCTGAAATATAATATGTATTATGCGTCCAATCACTGACGCACACTTGGAATAGTCTTGTTTATTAAATATAATAATTATTTGTATACTTATGATAGGGTATCTTCTTTTCGTAGTGTTAGGTGGAAAAGAGAAGTATCATCACTCTCTCGTTGAGTTAGCCACAAATTATGTCTGTGAGAAATGCGCTGTGTAGTTCCACGAGTAACTACATTAGAAGGCATGCATAGCCATCATTATGTACGCTAACACCTCACCATTCAGAATGTCTAGTTTAGTTTCAAGTACCACCACGCAACAGAGCAGAGATAATTTCCATTGTTAGTAAGGGAGAAGAAAACGCCGTATAATTTTTCTCATTATCACTACTGGTAATACAGGGATACAAGGTCAGATATTAATATATTAATCTAGTGCCACACACCACGCCCTTGATGATGGGCACATTGATGTAATTTATATGAAACATTTGAATTTACTTTTAAATAACTCTAAATAAATATATTTTAAGTACTATATAAGACCAACACAATTAGAACACATTTATATGTTTACCTACTGTGTGATATGTATTTCATCATTATATAATATATATAATAATATATAATATATATATGACACATTTTTGCTAAGTATATTTGATCCAAACATGATATTAAGTATATCTCATTGAATCAGATTATGTAATCATAATTGATAATTAAGATAATAATTCATTATGCTTATTGTGTATATATATATAATGTATTTAGATATAAATATCTCTTTCCATTCATTGAGTAATTGCTACACACATGATACATAAAACATGATACTTAATTCCATACACAATCATTTTAGAACATTGAATAACTCTATTTTATTTGTTGTTTATTTAGGCTCACATATGAATAATATATATATGTGGTTAGAATAAACATTTAACTATTCTCTAATATATATATATATATGCACCACCACATAGAAGTATTCAACTATTCATTATCATTTTCAGTATTACTATATCAATATAGAAAGAGTGTATGTATTTACCATGACTCCTATGCTCCATAACACACATGAAATATATATATAATACTTAGGTTGCCTAAACATAAACTAAAGAACCTAGTCACTATATCCAAATATATTTTGAGTTTATATGTGTAGAAAGTTATTAGTGCCTATTCCTTGAGGGGAACATTTAGTTGCAAAAGTGAAATATACATAAACATGGCCTCATCCACGACCAGAGATTATAAAACTTGACTCTCACACTAATTTCCATTTCTTACAAAATAACTCACATTATGCTCTGCCACCAACAGATCGTAACACTATTATTCACCTCATACTAAGAGAAGATGATAAGTGGGAGGGTCTTGTTTTTTCCATCTCGCGATCCAAGTAGAATATATTAGCAAAACTAAAAAAGATTAGTCTCGTATAATTAACATAAAAATGGAGAATATGACTTATCACAGGCAGTGTGAACTAAATATAATATATAACTGTAATCATCTTAATTTGATATTTGAAACGGACACCATCGCTATGTTAGAACTAAGTGTAGCTTTACTTCAATGCTTATATTTTTTCTACAAAGCATAAAGAAAGAAATCACCTAACTATTTGGGTTAGTTATATATAATTATATACTATAATATATAATTTAGCTAAATATTACATACCCATGAAAATCACTATGTGCAAAGTGATTATAATTAGTTATATACACAGCTGTCCACCTTCCCACTCAACTTATTGTAACTTAATCATGATACTACTCACATATGCTAAGTGATTTAGCTCTAAGTCATGACGCTTAGGCCAGCACTAACTCATGTACATATTGATACACATTATTCATCAAAGATAAACAAGTGAAGTTGATCTCTTCCCTTTCACGTACATAATAACTATATATGCCCACACACCATGAATATGATCATAAATCATTTTTATATCTAAAACTTTTTCTGTTATCAGCTTTATAAATATACCTGGACACATTCTTTAATATAATGATTCCATTGAGCCACCTACCATGACTTTCCACATGAGGGTTTAGATTAGTTTTATCTACTTTGTTCTTTATTCTACGTTTTGAATGGGGATAAAGAGTGATAAATATAAGTTTTGTGACAATTCTTTATCTAATGCCTAATGAGAGACCACACGCACCTAATAGAAATTATCAATAAAAGAAAGAATTGATGAAATAAAGTGTTAATGGTTAGCTTATAACTTAAAAAAATAGCAACCATTGTGGATGATCATGGAATGAATTGCTGAAATGTAGGGCTCATAGAACACCTAAACTAATTAAAAAAAAGATAACAACTTATCCAGTTAAGACTAATTTGAACACTTGTATGATTTCACAATAGTCTGTCAACTAATACCTTTGTGAAATTGATCACGACGCCGATCTGAACAATTTTATAATTGTATACAGATCTTTATGGATACTTGAGTAAATATAACTGAAAGGACAACATAATCTTGGCATTAGTGTACAAACTTATATGATAATATAAATAATATAAAAAGTATATCAGATTATATTTGACAAAAAAATAACAAAACAATATGAGAAAACACAAATTGAAAAACTGACCCGTTTTTACGCTATTATTGCCTGAACAATATATAATAATATTATATAATTATTTTAAATAAAATTAGGTCAATATTGGCTTATCAATCATGTCATCGCCTAGTGAGTATATACTGAGTATATCCATGACATATGCCTCCTTGCCACCAACTCTCTGAATACAATTCCATATCATTATCATTAGTCAGTGAACTGGCCCATACCTGGCGTTCTATAAGTTGAGTTGATTCATAACCACAGTGAAGAACATCTCATGCTTATTAAAGTTTGTCTCGCTTCGCGCTCTCTAATCGCAAGACAGATGTTCACTCTATGCTCACATTAGTCTTATCTCAACTCTGAGTATAATGCCTTTGTGTGATAGGGGGCAAGTGACCTCATAAACAAGCTGACTTTTCATTGTGTGTTGTTGTTATCACATTTATTATAATTTAAGGCAAATTATCCTAATAATCTCACTAATTACTTCAAATCTAGCTAATGTTACTCCATAAGCATTTCCATTCTCGCTCTATGTGAGATTCACAGTGATGGGTAAGCAGTAGTATATATAAATATAATATAGCTCAAGTAAGTACTTGATATACAACTACAGTCGTGGGCACAAGTAAAATTATGTTAACGCTATTAACTTAGTCTAAGTGAGATATTGGATTTTACCATAATGACTAGAAATTATGCTAGTTTATAAGCAACACACCAATCATGGGAAATATTAATCACTATAGCAATATAGCTTATCATATCGCTTTCTTAGTGGTATAGAGATATTGCTATACTATTAGAATATGTGAATTGGTTTTTAACCGGCTTTAGAAACTAACATGTTAATGAGTGTTGATGTAATGACCTACGCCTTTTATCACGTTTTCTAACACACACCACTAGCAATATGGCCTAATAATCTAAGTATTTATCTATAGATTCAGCATAGAGTGTTGGGTGTTCTGTGCAGCCTTCTCGCAGGCTATGTAGCAGGGATTTGGCCTGGTGCAGAACATATATATATGCAAGAAGACATCGATCACCGATTATCACATTGTTATAATATG